>OZ017768.1:7362953-7941995 GCA_963969345.1 Turbatrix aceti
CGTGGGGCAGGGCGGGAGGCTGCTTAGCGATGTTCTCCGCCGCTGATTCCGAGAGTTTGAGCGCGTCACCCCAGAGGTAGGTGGTCAACGCGCAGAGCAGCCACATGAGGTGTTCTTCCTGCGCGATGCGTTCTTCGAGAGCCTTGTCGATATCCCAGTGGGATTTGCAAGATCCATGACCGTAACCAACGCCTTTTGATCCAAGATCATTGATTCCCTGGCCATTTCCATTTGCTCCACCGGCTCCTGGGCGACCACCCGCGCTGGTGCCATTTCTGACAAGTGCCGAAGCCTGGCGCTGCTTCCTTTTTCCTCCGCTCTGGGGCGTCGTCGCCTTTACCGACTGTTCCGTGTTGTCATTCTGATTTATGAGAGTGCAGATTTTTTGCAAAACCCCCGCGTTGAAGTACTGCTGGCGTTCTTCGGGCGTGGATTCGCCAATTATGCTGCAAAGATGCCATTCATTAATTTTTTGTACTTTCAAAAAAAAATTGTTCCCTACCCAATAACCTTGAGCATGTCAGCCATGCGCCAGGGCTTTTGATCGAGTAGATGGTTGAGGCGCTCAGCGAGGTTGTTGACATCGTCGCGGCTGTCGTTGGAGAAGCCAGGTGTATTCGACGATCCCATGACAACGCGAGTCAGCGCTCGACCGGTCGACAGCACCACCTGCTTCGAGTCGCTGACAAATGCCCAGATTCTCAGGCTACCTGATACTGCAACAACAAAAAATATTATTTAACCGTATCCCTTTGAAAATGTATACAAATACAGTGGGGTGCATAAAGATAGGACCACCTTAAAATTGGGGATTACGGTCTTTTATTGATACGGTAGACAAAATCCGCTTTCAGAAATGAATTCAGCGGTCCAGGAAACCCTATTGGCGATGTAAACCCGGTAAAATATAGCCATTGTATGGGCGAAACGCCACAAACTTGATTTTTTGGGTGGTGCAAAAAGATAGGACCACGTTACTCAAAATTAATTTTGCAAGTAAACTATCAACCATTGAGAGTTTTAGTAATTTATACAACTATTAGGAACACAATCGATGTAAAAAATGTGTATAACACATACATCGACTTGCGCTACAATTATATTTTTACCAATATTTGACTTGAGTACCCCCAACATCGAAAATTGCATCCTAGAAGTCAATAGATTTTTTCCATGAACGTTCTATGCACCCAAAATGTTCTAACAGGACCGTTTAACAAATCTGATGTTAAATGGGGCATCTGTTGGACTGGGATCGACCCAAACATTGATTTTTTTGACCTCAAGTTGACTAGATGTGCCCCTATTTGCATGAATTCCGGCTCCATTTCGCTGGATTGCCTGTGCTTTGCGGCGGTTTTGCGTCTAAATAAAAGAATATTATTGGTAAAAACATTGTAAAATGATTGAGGGTTTTTGTAACGTGTGTTGAACAGAGTGCAACGGAATCTATTTTCACCAAAATTCATGGAGGGTTCCCTGTTCAAATCTCATCATCCAAACCATATACTATTTATGCCAAATCCTAAGATTTAGCTTGATATGTATTATTTTGAGTCAAGAACAATTATTGAGCCTGCTGCACAGTGTTTTAATTGAAAAAACCGTGATGACGAAGTTACCGGTGTAGGGGGTGAAGATAATAAATGTGATGCGCTCTGTGCCGGCGTCGGTTCACAGCGAACAGACCCCCAATCATTTTACAATGTTTTTACCAATAATATTCTTTTATTTAGACGCAAAACCGCCGCAAAGCACAGGCAATCCAGCGAAATGGAGCCGGAATTCATGCAAATAGGGGCACATCTAGTCAACTTGAGGTCAAAAAAATCAATGTTTCGGTCGATCTCAGTCCAACAGATGCCCCATTTAACATCAGATTTGTTAAACGGTCCTGTTAGAACATTTTGGGTGCATAGAACGTTCATGGAAAAAATCTATTGACTTCTAGGATGCAATTTTCGATGTTGGGGGTACTCAAGTCAAATATTGGTAAAAATATAATTGTAGCGCAAGTCGATGTATGTGTTATACACATTTTTTACATCGATTGTGTTCCTAATAGTTGTATAAATTACTAAAACTCTCAATGGTTGATAGTTTACTTGCAAAATTAATTTTGAGTAACGTGGTCCTATCTTTTTGCACCACCCAAAAAATCAAGTTTGTGGCGTTTCGCCCGTACAACGGGCGAATTTTACCGGGTTTACATCGCCAATAGGGTTTCCTGGACCGCTGAGTTCATTTCTGAAAGCGGATTTTGTCTACCGTATCAATAAAAGACCGTAATCCCCAATTTTAAGGTGGTCCTATCTTTATGCACCCCACTGTACATATTTTTTGTGCATACACTTGTGCAAAAATACATATTTATTTGTTATAAAAAATAAATTATTTTGAGCCCTTGCGTGTCCCATCCTGTGGACGGAACAGGATCCAGGTTAATTGTAGTCAACCAATTGTATTGTTCTGCCGACCGGGACCATTTTGGTTGTAGTCCCGCGAGCTTGAGTTCTAAGTAGCGCAATTAAAGTGTTAGCCGACGTCAGATTGGTCCAAAAGGACAATTAATAGATTCAAAATTGTTATTATTTTTTTGAAATTTTTTTAAAGCCGGATTTAGGAGGATTAAACAGATATAGAACAGTATGGGTCTTCATGAGACTTTTTACTCTGAACCCACAGTAAGTAGTATGGCTTATTCGATTTTTACCGCATACAAATATTTATGTGGCCCAAAAGATAAATATTAACTGCTGACGTTAAAAGCGGCGTAGTAATAAGCTGGATCAAAAGTCAGTCAGTCCAGGCAGATACCGTATTTTTTTTTGTTTAAAAATAAAAAGTTTGATCAAATTTGTTTTTGTAGTTGTCAGGATAAATTTTTGATTTTAGAAAAATATTAGGGTCGGAGGTTTGAATCCGGTCCGCGACAAATATTTTTTTTTGTCCGATGAAAGTCCAAAGACATCAGAAAAAAGCAAAAAAACAAACCGTTGGCAGTCTGATTACTTGTTCCGGCGGCGACATCCTTGTCGGAAGTTCCGAGGGTCGGCGGCAGTGGTCGTTGCTTCTTCGACGCGATGGTACGGGAGCCATCGCGTCTCCGAGAGAGGCAACACGTAAAGCAGCTAATTTTGGCTGATACGGGTTCAAAACAGCAGGGATAGGGTGTGGAGCGAGACTGCCGTGGCAATCACCACCCGAATGAACCACGCTTGTTTTTGACGAAACCCAAAAAGCTGGACTCACAGCCAAAGCAGCACACGCCGTATTTTTTTCTTTTTTTTTTCGTCGAATGAGACCACAGCTGAAAGCAGAACAAGTTAGGAGAGAGGCCGGTCAACCGACTGCCAACGGCACTTTTTTTTTCACTCTTCAACACGCGACCGAGAACCGACATGACATCTGAACGAAGGATAAAAACAGAGAATGTGTGTCTGACAGGCGCGTTCAGGCGCGAGATGGGGCAAAGACAGGAGGGAGAAGATAATTAGCGGCTTCGCCAGCGGGCACAGAAATAGGAATAGGAATATTCATTTGCCAGGCGGTTGAGAGTACCGACTTTCCCACCCTCCTGCCATTCCAGATGGCTGCCAGCGGCAGTGGTGAACGAATAACGAACGCGAAACGAAACGAAACGACCGGCGGCGGCAGCGGCGGCGGTTGTGGCAGCAGAGGCACCGCATTACGACCAGAATCACGTAATAAAACATAGTAGGAGGAAGCATTTTTGCGCCTGTGCCGGTGGTGCCTGCGAGGCTTTTTTGTACTCGGTATTGAATTATAAAGCATGCATGGAGCGAGGAAAAATATTACAATGGCCAGAAATCGTTTCCGGGTGCTTTCAGGGCAGGACAAGGCGTCATAGTAGGTAGGTGAGGTGTCTGTCTGGGGTTTTGTGCTCGTTTTTTGCATTTGAACACGCGTATGACATCAAAAAGAGGGGTATAAAGCCGACCAGACACGAACACTCATATTTATCGAAAAGCTTCGACTTCGAATGCGTGGAATCAAATTATTAATGGATTAGACGTGTAAAACGCATTAGCCTTTTTTCAGAATTTCGAAAAGCTTCGGCACCTGTGACAGGATGCAGGGTGCAACCGAGACCATCTTAGCATGATAGATGCCAGGGGCCCAGGGCTATGATTAATTCCTCATCCTGCACGGGGTTGGTTAAAAAAAACAGCATTTACGACCCTTTTGTCCGCCTACGTCGGCCGTGATGGGGGTGGAATCAAATTAGACACTCACGCGGGGACATAAATCTTTCTCTTATCTGACCTGATGTTTTCCCGACGCTGGATGGCATTTGGACGACGGTAATGAGATTAAATAGAAAAAAAGAAGCAAAAACAGCACGGAGAAGAAAATGAAAAATGTCTGATGAAAAAAAAAGAAACTCGGTCAGAAGTTTCACATCAGCGCGCGCCAGACCGAGTATCGCTGGAGCTGGGGTAGGACAAATTAAATTTCTAGTCCTTGTTCGAACCAAGACAGACTTAATCAATTTTTTTTTGTTTTAAACAACGTTTTTGGCCTAGAAACAAAAAGCATAGCGTGAGAAAATGATTTTTGAACCATTAGAACACGCGTCTACGCGTTTGTGATGTGAGCCTGGGATGCTCTTGTGCCAGCCCAGTCAGATCTCTTCACAACAATACAAAATGCAATGAAGAGGCTCGCTCGCTCGCTCGCACACACGCTCCGGTATTACATATTGTGAGGACCCTGCTCACTCATAACGACCAGCGTGATGAGGCTGCTAGCATGATGTCACGTAGTACATATATGACAAATTGCATTACTCACGAAGGAAGGCTGCTACGAGTGCCTCTGCCGTTGGGCTTTCGCCACAGCCATCGCCGCGCCGCCACCAAAGCCGTCGAGTGTGGTCGTTCAACTTTTTATCGCCTCAGGTCATCCAAACGACTGGGGGTTCAATTCCCGGCAGACCAATTTGTTTCTTGTTTTGACCCGCGGGAAAAAAACAGGAAAAAAATGCACCCGTAAAAAAATGTTATCTTAATCAAAAACGTCAGCTTCTGCAAAAAGCAAAAATCTGAACTATTTATTCTGCGAAACAAAACAGAAAAAAACAAAAAACAATGACTAACCCCACCTGCACCTGTTCAGGTGCGCAACAGACAATTATGAAAGTCACTAATGATAAGCCAGCATCATTAGCTACTCTTATTTTTTTGCACAGTAATTTGAACCGGTGACAAAACAGAAAAAAACCCCGTTTTTTTAAGTGTTGATCAAAAAAATGCTCTTCCTCCCATTTTTCTGGTATACTGTAATTTTCTTTGTTTGTTTGTTCGTTCAGAATGACAATCAAAGACAGAAATATTATAAAATAAGAATGTATCTGACATGTTTGAATGCCGGCAAGCATGTTTTTGGACGACGCGTGGAAGTGAAAGGAAGAAAAATAAACGAGAAGAGAAAAGAAAAGAAAAGAAAAGCGATTCTATGGATGGCACCTTCCCCAGCCTTGTGCCTCACAATGGCTGCTGGCTGATTGTAAACATAAGAAAGAACACATAATAAATAATCGAATGAGAAAAGTACGACTAACCCATAAACTAGGCTCTCCAGGAGGAGGACAGATGGAAATAAAAAGAAAGAGCAAACGTTTTTCTTTATTTTTTTTCATTTTTGAGTTGATCGATGCTCATTTGAGAACAAAAGCACCATTTTGAACCAAAAAATATGTTTCTAAATGCCAAAAAAATTATTTTAAAATTCGCACGTTGCGAGCAATCTGCCGGTGAAAAATCAGAAATCAGTTTTTTCTTTTGGTTTTTACTCTTATCGCATGGATTAACGCGTTGTTAAATATTTATTCAGATTGACGTCCAGTCCAGTCCCCGGAGACAGTCAGTGTTCGACTGGTCACAACAAAACAAAACGCAAAAAAAATGCGTATTGTTTTTGTCGGCAGCCGCGGTCGCAGCTGTCCCTGGAGACAAATGACCGTGTGCTGCAGAAAAAAAAGATGCTATTTATTTACCACGAACAAAACAGACGGTAAATAGCATTTTTTACTTCTTCTTTTTTTTGTGGTAGTTATTACATAAAAATTCGAGTAAAAAAGCCGAAAGATGCTCGGACAAAAGAACAAACTGGCTGTAATCTGTATTATTTATTAGTATGAACGGCGTCATAATGGACTAAAAAATGCATCTGAAGAAATGCAAAACGCAAGTCGAGACTCTTCTCGAGAGTGACTATTTTTTATGAGACTGGCACGGATGGATGATGGCAGATGGAATTTTTTTTGGAGAAGAAAAAAAAATAATGTCGGCTAGTACGGTAATAAAATGGCCATGGATGACCATGGCACGACTTGTACGGCACAGCAGAATAAAAAAAAAGTAAAAAAAAACATTGTTGGCAAAAAAAATTATTTTGGGCACCATTTCAGCGGGCATTATTTTTTTGGACTGGTTTTTGACCAAAAACCGAATCAATTTCCGTTTGAAAATTCATACGCCCTTTTTTGGGGGCTGCAAAAAAAAACGCAGCAAACATGTTTGTGAGAAAGAAAAAAAAACAAAATAGTAATTTGCCTTGGAGCATGACATGTGTTTTTTGGATTACTTAAACAAATGCAGCGATATCGCGCGACATTCGAATAAAATTAGCTTCCTTGTGTCACCCGGGTGTCAGCAATGACTGACACCACCCTCCATCCATCCATCCATCCATCCATCCGCCTTCAAAATAGATAAATACAGAGTACTCTGAATTTTCTAATTTACACAATTTTATGTCCCCGAAAAATGTCTAATTTATTCATTTTGGAACTTGAATTCCAATTTATGTGGTGTTCGTTCAAATTTTATAATACATAATAGTTTTTATCGGTGGCATTGAAATTCAAGAGCAACGCAGTGTCTGTCTGGGGACTTCGGAGAAATGATTTCTTGGGTTCTGACTTGAGTTTTGAGTTCTCAAAGGTCAAACTGGCGAACGTGAACGCGAACGCGAACGAACGTGCCATCGACGCAGGCAGGCCACAATGGCACAGCACAAAAGTACACGTTGCTCGAATTATGGAATCAGACCAATGCAATTGTCTGTGAGTGAGAAAGTGACGTTAACCTACGTGAGACAGAAGCCCTATTGAACAGAAGAACAGAAGAATCAAAAAAAGTCCCGGAATAGTATTATAATTTATAGTTTTTTTGTTCAGACTAATCTCAGCTGACTGCTGCGTATTAGTATAATATTTTGTGTCTGTGGCACACAAAATATTAAAATAAAATATTTAATACGTACAAAACAAATATAAAAAGTCTAAATGAACTGCTGTTTGGAACCCAATACGATCCCAAAGCCTGAAAGTGGCACCGCGTAAGCTGCTTATATTTTTTTTAAACTGTGGGGGGAGTGGGGCTGATGTGAGTGAGTCAACAGACTTTTTTCTTCTTGCATTTTAGCAAAATACCAAAAAAAAAAATGGTACTATCATGTGCAGAGAAACAAACCCTTTCCGGCAAGGCAATTTTTTAGTGTTTCCAAAAACAAAGAACAGACAACAGTCAATGCAATGGTTTTGCAGAAGACGAGTCTAATGACTCAGGCAAACACTCATGTCTTCCTGCTGCAAAATGACGAGTATTTGACGAACACTGTCTTCTGCCAATTATGTACGATACACATTCAACACTTATGTATGTTAGGATTTTTTATGTATGTATAAAGCAAAAAGCAAAAAAAATACAATTGTAGGGTGTCATCGGGGAGCATGAAAGTTTTAAATTACATAATACACTACAGTTTAGTACTTTGAACTCGACACGGTATTTATTTAGAACTCCGAACAAATTTAAAAAAGACAAACTTAAAAAGTTCGTTAGAAGAAAAAAACACATAACCACAGAACAAAACGTTTATCGTGTATCTGACACGTTTCTTATAATACAACTTTCAAAAATTGTCAGAATTGTCAGACAAACACTTCAACAATGCCTGCCTACTGCAAACTGCTCGGCTTTTCTGATTACGCTAGTCACCGTGTTTGTATCTATTTACTAATAAATAACTGACAGTTGCGAGAACGCATAATTTGAAAAATACATTAGTATTAGCACAAGCAAGCAGGAAAGGAAAGAAACGGACACTTTCTTGCCGACCGGTGCGGTGCCCCCGTCCCCGGGAGTATAAAGTACGTATATATACGTGTACACGTATTTGTAGCATAATTGAGGCAAAGTGTTTTGGAAACGGTAAGTACCCTCGTTAACGACGGCCATGTGGCGACTAATTTGAAGCCAATGGGAGGAAAAGAAGGAAGACGCGCTCAAATTATCGGATTCTAATGCTAAACTAATTTTTTTGTAAAAACAACAAAGTAGATAAATACATGGTAAAAACAACATTTGTGTTTGGAAAATTTATTGTCCTAATTGAAAACAAACATTTCGAGAAAAAAGCTGACAAATACATATGCGAAGTGCAAAAAACAGTGATTTTCGAGATTTAAAGTTCAAATTTGTTTTGATGGTTCACTGGAAAATAGATGGTTTTTTTGGTAAGCCAAGAGTTGAGGGATCAATTCTTTCGGAAACAAAATATTTTTTTGTCAATCCAGTGATTATAAATATCAGTTTTTTGAATAATCAAAAATGAAAAACCAGCAATTTTTTGTAGTAAAGTACAATTTTGCTCCGACCTTATTTTTTTTTACAAAATTTATCACGAATAAATACAAACAAAGTGATTAAAAATTATTTTTAAACTTACGGCAGTTTTTTAGTGTTTTTTATAAGTCACGCAAAATTGGGGTGTAGTGTTGAACTGTTTTTTTACCCCTGGGTGCACGACAAATTGTCTACATCGATAACAAAAGTGCTTGCACCTTAAAAGAACGCAGGGGAATACTGTTATCGAAAAAAGTAACTAGTAGCAATACAGGGCGATGATCTCATAAAAGCTACAAATTAACGAAGGCTAAATAGAAGAGTACCGGAAGGCTTTTCCATTTTTTTTGAGAAACACAAAAAAAGACGCTGTAATGATAATCATTACCACTTCATTGTTCGTAATTAGTCGAAGAACACTTATCAGCTCAGCCAAAAATTGCTCTCATCAAGGTTAGATTTGGCTTCTTTCACCGGAGAGAGCTAAACACAACTGTCAGGATGTACAGTCAGGGAAGAAGGTGTACACATATTTAGTGCCACGCCCCCTCCAGCGGGGGTGCAACCCTTCATTTTTTATAATACAAAAAATATATTTAGTGAAAAATTAAAATGAAAGTAAATACATATGTAATAATTTTAGGCGACCAAAAACTGAAAAAAAAAATGATGCGCCAAACTGAATAATAATTTTTACGATAAAAAAATTTTAGTTTTGTTTTGTTTTTACATAAAAGTTTTAGCTCAATGCGCAACATTAAAGAGCAGCGGAATGTCGTCAGTGCTCCTTATCGAATGTGTGATAAAAAAAATTATTACTACTTCTAAATGGCACGTGTAAATGCCATGTCGTCATGCAAACAGGCCAGAAAGCAAGAGCAAGCAATGGTGTTAAGGTGAGGCTGTTGTGACGCCTGAGGCAAACCTAGTATCCATGTACATTGACATTATTATCGAAGTGGAGTCAACAGAGTATATCACATTACAGACCAGCTCTTTTTTATTCGTTCTTGAAAAACACCAACTGGGGTTCTATAAAAAATACAATTTAGTAAGTCAAAAATATTTTTTTGAACTTTGTTTTTTTTGAAATACGATTCCAAAAAAAAATAACTTCCTTATGGAAATCATTTTTAGTAAAAAAATTAGCAAAATAAATAGTAGCACAAATAAAATTTATCCAGGCACGATGTCCTTACCTGTCTACCTGCCTGATGTCCTCTACGAAAGACTAAAGACGCCAGGTTGCATGTCAAGCTCACGACATTTTCATTTTTCTTTACAAGTGCATAGTACAAAAAAAAGTGAGAACACAGCTTCAAAAAGCCGCATTTTCCTTGAATAGTCATCACTTTTCACGGAATTACAGGTTTCTCACCGTTTTCACCGGTCGCCGTCGTGACATCGCAATTCAATAAAAGACACTGCTTTCTTTCTGCAACGGTTCAATTGTGAGCTTGAGCTACATACAAAGACGGTGAGAACTCAGTGAGCTGACAACGAATGTGCACATCACGTCTGTGTACATACCACAGTATGTAAGTCAGTCATCAATCAGCACGTAGTCATTACAGTTTGCTGTACATACCACAATTACCTTACCGTTTTTTGTAAGGGTCATCATTCATCACTCATCAGGTGATGACGTTCAGTCACGGCAACACACAAGAGGTATTATAATTAAACAACTGCTTACATAAACACCCTCCCCCCCTGTACCTCAATAGGATGCGTCTGTGAACTATGAGGTGTTATAGGGCCCTGGGGGCCTGGTTGGTACGTGCTGGTATACATAAAATGGGGATAATTGCCCTCATCGTTCTGTGGTTTTGTCTGGGCTACAAAACAATAGACGACTTGGAGACGAACATTGAAGGGGATTGGCATTCATTTTTAATTTTCTTTAAATTTTTGAAACGGAGGGCGATTTAAAAAAAAATTAATAATATTGAAAATAAAAAAAAATTAAAATTTTTTTTGAATATGATAAATATTTTACGGAGTCAAAAAATCTGTAAATTTTTTTTGGAATTTTTTATTTTGTGTTTTGTTTTGGCAAATGTAAAAAAAATCCGAGTACATCCGCCCACTAGAGACACCAAAAAAACACTTTCCGCGAGACAATCATCATTTTTTAAATCCATTTTTGCTCATCACCTGAGAATACCACGAAACATTTTGTCCAAAAACAAGTTGGTTAACCAACAAAATAAAAATATTTTTCTATCAAAACAAGTGCCAAAAAAAGGTGTGCCACCTGGGCTTCTGCATGCAGCACAAACAAAAAATCGTAGTAGCATCTGTCGATACAATTTCTATGCAAGACCAAACATGGCAATGTGATTACGGTAAATCACTCATGCATAATATATGTGTATGTATTATATCGAGGTTGGTTTCTTTACAGGTACAATTTCTTCCATAATATAATATTATAATGGAAATGTAATGTTATATATTTTTCGTTTAATGGGTTTTTCGGGCTGCAAATCATGTGAATAAGCTAACCAGGTGCTTAAAGCAAGTTGATTAGAATTTTTTTATTGTCAGATTGAAAATGGGGAAAGTAAAACAACTTTTTTATTACGACAGTAAATATTGAAACATTGGTTAAACGTGCAAATAAATCAAAGTCTGGATGAAACATTGAGCGACCAAAAGACTTCAAAGAACGCTCCTGTATGTATGTATTTTATGCAAAAAGGTACAAAACAAGTCAAATGCCAATGCACTTTGTCGAGTTGTACTCCACCAAAAAACTCCAAATCAGAGAAAGAACAGACATTTGTTTGTTTACGTCCAGGAAGAGTCTGCAGACAATGTTTTTTGAGCTGCGCGAGCGATGCTCATTCACCTGTATCGGTTCAATTAACGGCTTCATTAGTTTATTGGGGTGCAGACCCCTTCGTTGACGGTAACCATGTTTTCTGGTGGCTGATGATTACGACAACGAAAGGCATTCAGTTGATTACTTTATTTTTTTCCAGTGAAAAATAACAGATTAACACCGGGGAAGTGCTACAATTTTTTTTCCATTTTTGCACATCAACAACCGGCACAACAATAGTGCATCTTGTTGTAGGTAGGTTGCAGGTGGCGGTTTTTGCAGAAAAACTATAATAGAAAATGCGCATGTCAAATTCTAAAGATTAGGGAGCTGACGTCCCTCTCGGCTTTCTGATGTCACGCCGACTTTAATGACAAATTTATTTTTGGACGACAAATCCTTATTTTACGATGAAAACAGAGATTTCGATCTTATTAGACTAAAAATAGAATAGTTTCATCTCTTAAATTTGGAAACAGTCATCTGACATTTATATTTATTATACATACTTGGTTGCGTTCGTACAACATTATAAATTAAATAAACATTGATAAAAAAGTTTCGTAATTTACCATGTACATATGTATTTATTATTGAAAGTACAAAAAAAACAATTACATTTTGAATTTTAAAGCTAACGGTAATTGCAAACTGTGTGAGAATCAATAGTGAACAAAAGAGTTTCAGAAGATCTGCCAACGCAGTTTTTGTTTTTCTGGTGTTGATCTGATCGATTTGACTGTTGAGTAATTTTCTAAAAATTTTAGCGTCACCGTGTTGTACGATACTCTTTCTACTGGCATGGCTCTCCTCCGGACGAGCATGGTCAGGTTTACAGCGGCGTCGGCTTCTACGTGCCTACCAGCCTGGTCCTAAGCATCCGACCATTCTACCACTCCAACTGTTAGTATTATACAATTTATTTAGAAATTTTGGGTAAGAACGTTCGATCCATTTGTTACAAATCATGGTGAAGTAATTTAATCGAAGCCAACATTATATATAAAGTACATTTATTTAGTAGTAATAAATATTTATTGGAATATTATAATCGTCCATATTTTACACACCAACATACACAGATACATACATAGACTTCCCATTAGAGTCTGTGAATTGAGTCGGCACGAAGAACGATCGGTGGAACGATTGCGTGAATCAAATATGTAAGATGAATCATTCGTACGCTGTCATTATTGTTGCAGTTTTATACACCCGCAAACGTTTTATAAATATCAAAATATGGTTTATATGTGTTTTTTATATCACCAGCGCTTGCAACGCTGATCCCAAGTTACTCTGATTTCAAAACATAAATACGTACAAACTTTATTTTTTAACATCGTAAATTTTTTTTTTCAAATAAGCGTGAAGAAACATGAAAAAGTTTGACAGTTTTTTGGCGTCGTTATTCCTTTTGCTTTCAATTTTTTTTAAATGTGTGATTGTCGACGTGTAGACGAGAATCCTAAAGGATTGTATGTACAGTTAAAAAATAACCTCAAAATATTGAGATTTGAATATGTGGCGTCAAAACAAATAAAAACGCATTCTTTACGGGACAAAACTGTATGCCAACTAAATGAGCATGTTTATATAAGGGATCTAAAAAATTAAGGCTAATGAAAAACGTTTTATAAAACAGGATCGAAACTTACGTAAATATTGGCTCAAAACTATGGTATTGTTTCAAAAACTTTTTTGAAAAATGTATATATTTATATAGTATTTTTCAACATCGTAAATACATACATAATGAATAAATATATATAGAAATTTTATTTATCTTTGTAAATATTCACCACAACCAACAAATATCAATCATGCAAATTGTAGGCGATGAACTAGAACTTTGTGGAGCAGCGTGGTGTAGCGTCCCTGTGATTCAGATGGGATGATTCACCCAAACAACGTTGCCAGTCGATTTTATTTTACACCAGCAAAAAAACACAATTGTTGTTTTTTTAGTTTTGTATCTGTTTTTAAATAGTTTTATTTTTAACTTTAACAAAAATAAATTGTTACGTTCACATTGATTAAAAAAAGTTGATCGGCACTCTGAAATAGATTTTTTTACTTTGAGGATTCTGAAGTCGATGGAACACTGTTTGCGAATTATATGTCTGATCATTACCCAGGATAGCTTCCGAACACATAACTGCAGTCTACATTTTTTCACATGAACACATAACTCCCCCAAAACGCTTTGCCAACCACGTCGGGCAATGGCATCATCATCGACTCGGCCCGCACGCCCGAACGATGGCCGCCGACCCAGTTCCAAGTTTTTGGCGTCGACAAAAATTAACGGCCTAATTCACATTTGTTGCGAGCGTCGGTTGTCGTCGGGCTGGCATCGGATGTGACGCGTGACGAAGCGGAGTGAGCGCAGTGACTCTTCTCGAGTCTCGACGCGGCGGGGAGGGGTCATTTGGCAGCGAGCAGTCAAGCGCCGCCGACTCCCGCGGGTGCTCGTTGAGCGTCGACGCTTTCCGGGCCGCCGGCTGAAATCCAAGCAGCGGCAGAGGGGTGATATGCCCCTGCAGTACAACAAGCGGGCATCGATTGACACAGAGCTTCCGGGCATGACGAAGACAAAAAAAAGAAGAAGAAGAAGAAGATGGGCCGAAGGAAGAAGCAAAGAGGCAAAAAGCATGAACCGACAAATTTTGGACCCGGCCAACAGACAACAGCCAGCATGGCGTGTCTGTGGAGTCCTGATTGTGGGCCGACGTACGTTGTTGTAGATTGTAGGACGAGTCACAAATCCTCAAACGACCCTCATTGTCACCCCCTCCTCGCTTGGTGGCAGACATCGGCTGCTGGGCTGATATGGGTACTTTCGGCTTTCCCCGGATTTTTTTGTACGAAAATCAATGTTGAGATGTTATCAGTTTTTCGTGTTTTATCTTCGCGGTGGTTGAATTTGGAATATTTGAAGCGATTATGAAATTCTTGCCGTCATGAATTTTTTGAGTTCGGCTGATTATTTTTTTCTGAAAAAAAGTACAAGAACTGACAATGAAAGTAAAGTACTCAAATTTTTGTGTACATCAGCAAATTTTTTTTCAAAAACTGCTTTGATCTTCACCGTAACTCTTCATGAGCGTATTTTTTTGCGGTTTGAATAACTTTTTAGAAAAAATACAATTTTTTAGAACTTTTTTCCTAATTTTTAATTTTTTATGACTTTCTCCCAATTTTTAATTTTTTAGAACCTTTTCCTAGTTTTCAATTTTTTAAACCCAGAAGAAGTTTTATATTGTACAAATTTCTGATTTTTGACCCTTAAAAAATCTAATTTTTGACGAACATTTGTGGATTTGATTTCCCCTGTTTTTGTCTGTTCGAAAAAAAGTTTCCGCTGACATCCTTACTTCCCTCTCCCCCTTCTGTTTTTTTTCTGCGCTTCGAACGATACTCCTGTGGCCAACAAATGAGATTTCTTTCAGACCTCCTCGTTCCTTTCTCGCCCCTCCACCACAACCTCAGCCGCCATCCAGGCCTCAGATGGCGCGTCGAGTAGTGGTGGCCTGAACTGCCTCTCGTCTTCCCCCAATCACGCAGCACTGCCAGCCAGCGTCTCTCTCCAGCATTTGAAACAGAATGAAAAAAGTACAAAAAAGTTGCTGGAGCATACAAAGAATATTATTTCAAGACGGGTTTTGGATTCGTCTTTTTGGAGTCCTCGTGGCGGCTTCAGGTTGTTGTTTGGGTGCTCCGGATCCAAATCCAGGGCAGGACAACAATTCACTGTTCAACTTTGTAAAGTTGAGAAAAACCCATCCAATCGAGCTGACCATTGATTCTGGAACCATTCGGGGCGAATATTTGGTTAGCATCATTTTTTTAAATTTTGTTGAACCTGAAACACCTGTTTTACCTGTTTTTTGTAGACAATCGGAGCAAACGACTTTGCCGCGTTCAAGGGCATCCCCTACGCTGCGCCCCCGGTCGGTTCGCTGAGATTCCAGATGCCCGAGCCTCCGGCGAAATGGCGGGGCGTCATGAATGCGACCCAGTATCCGCCAATGTGCGCTCAGCGCTCTCGCACGAAGGCCACCGATCCTGCACATCTCTACCGTATCCATATCAGCGAGGACTGCCTCTACCTCAACGTCTTCGCTCCCCCACAGTTCACCGATGAGCGATATCCGGTCGTCGTCTTCATCCATGGCGGCGGCTTTCAGTCCGGGTCTTCGGCGGATTATCCCCAAGAAGCTATCCTCAACAATTTTGTATCACGAAAAATTATTTTTATCTCAGTCAATTATCGACTCGGTCCTCTCGGATTTTTATCTACCGGAGACGAAGTGCTGCCTGGAAATTTTGGACTATGGGATCAGATTTTGGCTCTCAATTGGGTCAAAGTGGGTTTATTTTGGGGATTTTACCCCAAAAAAAAATTTTTTGGATTTTTAGAACAATGCTCACGTCTTCGGCGGAAACCCGGAAAACATCATGGTGGCTGGACAGGGCTCGGGCGCGGCTTCAGCGTCCATTCTGGCACTTTCCCCGCGCGCTGAAGGCCTGATTTCAAAAGTTTTGCTCATGTCTGGAACGGCAATCACGCCGGGAGTCGTCCGGTACACGGCAATCAACGCGACGTGGGCGCTCGACGATCGCCTGCACTGCCGGAGCTTCAACAGCACCGAGCTGTTGAACTGTTTCAAAAAAATGCTCAGAGACGAGATCCTCGACGCAGCGGTAGAAGCGACGACTGTGAAATCTGAGTACGAAAAATTCGTGCCAATAATCGACGGCCCCGGTGGGGTCATACCGGAGGCGCCAGAAGTGCTCGCGACCTACAGGCCGAAATTGCCGATCATGCTTGGCACTACGAGGGATGAGAGCTCGCTTAGGATTTGTTGGTTCAATTTTTTTATTGTTCAACTCAATTTGGATTTTTTCATTTTTTTTCAGTGATAACAAACGAAAAAAATCTCAATCTAAGCGCGGTGGATCGAATCCAGGCCGAAGAACTCGTCGATGGTCTGACAAACGGTTTTTCCGAATTTATCAACCATCCGCTGATTTCTCAGGGATGCAAGCACGAGTATGTCTGGACTAAAAGTGACCCTGGCATTGACCAATCCGTGCTTTACGAATCTATTTTGAAGGTCTGTTTTTGTTATTCGACGCGGATGAAATTTTTGGGGATCGAAGAAAAATTGCCTCCGGATTTTTAGATGTACTCACATTTCTGGTACGACGCCCCGGTAGCCCGTCTGGCCACGCACTACATCAAGCAAAAAGTGCCCGTGTTTCTTTACTCTTTTGATCACGTCAGTGAAAACTTTGAAACTGATCGTGGGTTTTTTTGATCCAAAAAAAATATTTACAAAGCAAAAGAAAATTTTAGGAGCGTTCCACGGCTGCGACGAGATTTTTCTCTTCGAAATCGAACCCCGTTTTCTAATCACCCGCCGCGACCGTAATTGGCAACTTGACAAGCGGGTCACCGAGATTTTCGCTGAGATGATCGTCAACTTCATGAGATATGAGTAAGATTTTCGTTTATGCAAATTAAATTTAAATGTTTTTTTCTAAACAAATTTTAAAAAAATTTAAAAAAATATAAAAATAAATTTAAATGTAATTTTTTTTATTCATTTTTTTTTACATTTCAAATGTTAATTAAAAATTTTGTTTCAATTTTAAACAATTCAAAAAATTTTTAAAATTGCAAAAAAAATGGAATTTTGAAAATAAAAAAATCGAATTTTCTTCAAAACTGCATTTTCCAGGGACCCCACCCCGGTCGGCTCCGGGCTCCAGTTCAACTGGACTGCAATGGAAGCCGACGACCTCAACTACCTGTCCATCACCGACAGCCCGGAGATGGCGATCGGCTACCGCTGGGAAGGCCACGTCTTCTGGAACTGGTACGCGAGACACCTCGATGCCGTCGACGTCGGCAACCTCGTTCGCATCACCGAGCTCGAGCGCTCCCTCGGCGACTACCAGCTGTCGACGTGGGTGCTGCTGACGATCGCGCTCTTCTTCTTCGCCATCCTCGTCGGCCTCGCGTGCTACTGTACCCGCAAGGAGAACGACGAAGACGAGCTTTGACTTTTTTAAATAATAGAATTATAAAATTTCTGTAGACCCTTTGCATTCGAATTCCGTCCACCCGCATGTGTCCCAATTTTTTGTGTAAAATCTAAAGAAAAAAATGATACATAACAATTACGATTGTTTTTTTTTTGTTTTTTTGTGGTTTATCAAATTCGTGAAAGTCAACACGATAACGCAAACATCCGACAAATGATGGGATCGTAGTGACAGATGCAGGATTGGAGGCCGAGGTGTTGCTCGATGACCGCTTGCAGCTTTTTGGAATCCATAAACCTCGGCAGTTCTGCAACTTGGAAATGTCAGGAATTTTCGAAGGGAACAAAAAACAAAAATCACTAAAAGCCGGAAGCTGAGATGCTAAAGTGCATGTGCCAAAGAATTTTTTTTATCAAAACACACGAATAAAAAGGAGGGGGATTACTCACAAAAAAATATGTCTAGTACAGAAATGTCTTGTTTATTTCAAAGGAAATATGCCTTAAATCTAAAACACAAAATGTCTTGAAATAAAAAATATGACTTATCTCTGGGTACATATATGTCTTATTTGAGGTAAGAGGATAAATGTCTTATAAGACAAGAGATTTTTGTCACCTCCCCCCGCCGCCCGAGTGGGTGAAGGGTCGGACCGGTTTGATAGTTGTCACAGCGCGCGGCATCTAATGGTTAAGCATAGCACGCGCCGGCTGTCTGGACTATCCTTCTTTCCCTGGTCCCTCACTGCTTTTTCTTTGTTCAGCGCGCGTCGCACTCATGACGAGAGATTTTCCCGCTGCCCGAGCGCGCTGGTCGAATTAGTTGCAAAAAAAAGAATTTTGGGCCAAATTTGGAATTTTTTACTTTTTCAAATTAGATTTGTAATTAGAATAATATTTGAAGCATTTTGATGTGTTTTTTGGAATTGTGGGACAATTTTTGATCAAAATCGAGTAGGGTTCGGAAGAAAAAATCCACGGATCTTCGGAATGTCGATAGAAAGCTGAAAATTTCAGGGTAGACTAAAAACAAAATTTCCTTTCGAACGACATACTCAGTTTTTTGATTGCGTGTCGATAAATGTCCGAAAAAACGGTTTTTTTCGGAAATTTGAAAAATTCGGAATTTTTTAGAACTTGGATCCAAAAATGAATATCACCAGTCGAAAGCGAAGTATCTTTTTTATCTCCTGTGAAATTTTCATAGACTTACCACATCCCTGGGGCATACGGTAGCGATTCCCCCGAACCATACTTGTTCAAACGCCTGAGGCTATGAGGTAAGGCACTGCAGAACAAAGTGAGATAGAGCATCTTGTTAGAAATTTTTCGGCCTACAAAATCGTGTAACTCCTGAATTTTTATCTATTTTTTTGGTTCCGCAATTTTAATTCGCGCAACATACACTCATTTTTGGTACCAATTTTCCAAAAATTGAAATCGAAAAAGTGGGGTCTGGGGGAAAAATCGCCATTGACACAGTTTTGGAGCGTTGTAGCATGAATCTTTACCCTAGACGTAAAAAACCCTGTAGAATTCAAAAATTTTATTATTTTGTTTTTATAGGTTCGAGAAAGTTCCGAAAAATACTTTTTTTTCAAAAATTCGAACTTTTAGGAATTTTTCAGTCCAAATTGAAAAAAACTAATATCATCATCGAATTTAGAATTCATTTTTACTCCTATACTGAAATTTTCAACAATATTGCTTTCAAACTGAACGAATGCCGATTTTTCCCCCAGACCCCACTTTTTCGATTTCAATTTTTGGAAAATTGGTACCAAAAATGAGTGTATGTTGCGCGAATTAAAATTGCGAGGCCAAAAAAATAGATAGAAATTCAGGAGTTACACGATTTTGTAGGCCGAAAAATTTCTAACAAGATGCTCTACCTCACTTTGTTCTGCAGTGCCTTACCTCATAGCCTCAGGCGTTTGAACAAGTATGGTTCAGGAGAATCGCTACCGTATGCCCATGAGATAGGATAAGTGCCTGAAAATTTCACTGTAGATAAAAAAGATACCGCTCTTTCGATTGGTGATATTCACTTTTCGATCAAAGTTCTAAAAAGTTCCGAAATATTCAAATTTTTGAAAGAAAACGTTTTTTCAGTCATTTATCGATTCGATATCAAAAAACTGGTTATTCCATTCGAAAGAAAATTTAGTTTTTAATCTATACTGAAATTTTCAGTTTTTTATCTACGTTTTAAAGACCTGTGGATTTTTTCTTCCGAACCCTACTCGATTTTGATCAAAAATTGTCCGATTTTTTCAAAACATGCACCAAAATCATTTTTCGAAACTTTTTCGAACGTTTAAAAATAAATAAATAAAATTTTTGAAGTATACAGGGTTTTCTACGTTTTATGGCAAAATTCATGCTAAAACGCCCCAGAAATCACCGATGTCAGTTTGGAGGACTCTCAAAGCGAATGTTGTCGCGATCGGCTTGAGCGATTGCTCGCCTCGCTGTTTTATTATTGTCTTGCTATTTTTTGTGACATGTGTTTTATAGCTGCTGTTTTTTGATATATATTGTTTCGCTTTTGTTTCAGATTCTTCCGACAACCTTATCCAAGCCAATGCAACCGATCAGGAACTTCAATCGAGCAAAACCTCCGCGGAGGCCTCCATTGTCGACGTAAGTTCTTTGGAATTGTAAAAGTTTGGACGTTTTTTTCTTCTTTTTTTTTACCAATCAAGTTTCAACCTTTTCTTTAACTTTTTGTGCGATTGTTCGATGAGGTTCTGCGATTTATTAGGTAGGATTTCGATATTGCTAGCCGGATTGTCTAGAGGGGGATTCACTTTCGCAAAAAAAGATAAAAATTGGTTGAAAGGCAGTTGGCTTAAAATTTTGAGACATCAAATTTTTTGGGTTCTATTTTTATTTTCACTAAAAGTTTCAGATGACGTGTAATCCTGCTTCCTTTCAAATTAACTGTAAGTTTGAAAGAAAAACTAGGATACCGGACTAACTTTTATGTTTTTTAGGTAAATCGACTTCAATGAATGAACTGTTTACATCTAGTTGCTGTCGCCTACTCGTTTGCTCATTGGGGTATGTTTTTTTAAATTTTTCCTAGTTTTTTTTGGTTGCGTTTACTATTTTTTTTTGAAAAACCACAATTTTTGACTTGACTTTTTGGAGCAAATGTGCTTTGACTTCTTGTAAATTGGTAAATAGAATTTCCATGTCCAATGCTTGCGATGCCAGTTTTGGCTTCACAGTTGCAAAAAAGGTAAAAAAAAATTGTTCAAAAGTAGGTTGTGAATAAATGTTTTTCAAGTTCGGACAAGTAAAAATTTCGAAAATCTGACTAATTCTCACATAGTTTCAGGTAAACCGGCTACATTGAGTGAGAAGACTTCGTCAAGACCTGGACGACGACAGGAAAATCATCTGCCGATAGCTCAAAACAACGCCAGAGCAACATCATGGACAACCGACCACTTCCCTGCGAAATCTTCATCATCTGATTGCTGTTGTTGTGTTTGGTAATTTTTTTGTTTGCCTACAAAATAAAAACTTTCTAAAACGAATGTCGAGGGGTTGACGAAGCGGGAAGGGGCCGAAAATTCAGCGGATATCAAAACGTATTTGACGCACTTTGCCAAGCATTTTTTAAGACATTTATGTTTTGGATTCAGTACCTACAAACACTTGCATTTGATACCCCAAATGTCTTACACGAAGCCATAAGACATTTATGTTCGATGGCCTCTAATAAGACATTTAAGTTCCAAATATAAACCATCAAAGACTCATATTCTGAACATATTTTTTTGTGAGTACGTGTTCTGTGCACACCGGCGCCACGTGCATTTTAAAATTAATTTTATAACTATAAAAAAAATTTTGTCATTGCGTTAAAAAAAAGTTAAAATTGAATTCACGCAATTACAAATTTTTGCAAAAAAATTTTCGAATGCAAAAAATATTTTATGCTTACCTTTTTTGAGCTGTTCGAGCATCTCCTGCCGTCGACTGAGCATCCATCGCTCGTACATTGTCTCGACGTGTTTCTGGATGTCTCGGGGATCGTCAACGACAAATCCACCCTCGCCAGAATTTGAGGCCCCCGACGAAGAAGACATAGCTTTGGTTCCCGTACCGCTGCCATGATGGCGGTCATCTGACGCAAAAGCCGGGATCATGGGCTTGAAGACGGATTCGACGGAGGCAAGGCACGCGGTAAGGCAGATGACGTGGGCGATGACCGGTATCGTCATCCCCCAACGCGGTGTTCTGAGCGTTGACGGGGTGGGTGCTGGGATTGGGGTGCTAGCGGGCTAAAAATGAGAATGATGTGTACTGTAAACAGACAGTCGCTACGAGACCGACGCGCAAAAAAATGTTCGTCGTGTGTACGTAGACAGAAAATCGCTGCGGGACCGGCGCGCAAAAAAACTACTCGCCATCCAAAAAATTTTTATCGTATACTGTAAACAGACAGCCGTTGCGAGACCGACACGCCAAAAAAATGCTAGACATTCCCAAAAAACTATCATCCCCAAAAAAGTAGTATTGTGTACTGTAATCAGAAAATCGTTCCGAGACCAATAAAAAAAAAATAAATTTTTGCATTGCGTCACCCCAAAAAAAAAACAAAGTTGTGCATAAATGACCTCTAGTCAGGCTGCAAAAAATAGAAAAATAGAACTGTCCTTTGTGCTGTCGTTCGTTTCTTTGGCAGTAGACGTCAAAAGTTCCGGTTGGGCCAAATACGAAAGCCGGAACCTTTGACCGCTTTAGTGACACTACTCCTATTTTGACAACTCCTATTATGACAACTCCTATTTTGACAACTCCTATTTTGACAACTTTTCACAGTCTTTCCTATTTTGTCAACCAATTCCTATTTTAACAACTTTTTAAAAAAAGGGTGCATTAGGGGTTGTTGCGTGCGCTGAAGACAACTGTGTTGTTGCCTGAGGGCATGGATGACTTTATCACGAGATATTATCATTTTTAGTGATATTTTTTTTTGTAAAAAAACATTTTGTGTTTTATTTTTTGGAACAATTTTTTTGAACACAGTTAGTACTATTTGATTTTAGTTATGAATCAATTATTATTTAATTAGTCTGCTTTTGAGAGTCTTGCCTGTGCAAGTAAAAGAAATTGTTGAAAAGATTTTATTATGCCATTTTCAGTATTGTTTTCAAAAAAACAACAGCGATATTATAAATTAACAATCTGATAAACACAAAATAACGGCTTAAGGGCTGTTACATTATCAATGAAAAATGTTCAAATATTTAAAACGAAAAAATGGGTTTCCAGTGTACGTTGTGCTCGTTTTGTAGTGCAAGGGTAGGCAAATTTGAGTCTTGGGTAAAACATCGCATGTTTGGACCGTAAAGGCACAAACGAAGGCTGCGTTCATCAATTGTGTAAACCAGAATATTACACTTGAAGTGCTGAGCGAAGAAAAGGACGTCAAAATCGTTCATCCAAAATTCGCATTCACGTATCACATCGGCTTTGGACGCAGTTACGGCACGGTAGTTGGCAGGAGGTTTTTCTTGGCGATGTTCGTAGATATACAGACGCACTTTGTCGTGGAATTCTTGTGTTCCCGTAAGCAACAGAGAAAGACACCGGAAACCGCAGTGGCCGTCTCCATCAACGTCAGAAACTTCAAAAGGACGCCCTACGTTCTTCTTTGAAGCGACCTTGTGAAGGGGAGAGTTGATAGCTTCCTTCCAGGGAATACTCATTTTCTTGCACACTTCTCTTCGCCATTTGAGGTTTGGAGGGTTATATTCAAATTTCCCCTGACCTTCGATAACAGGCACTAAAAATTTTTGTATCAATACGCCTGACATTAAATATTAAAACTTACCAGAAATTGGCACAGGATATTCTCGTAGCTTTCGTTTTCGTCGTGACGGCGTTGGAGTGAGTATCACGGGTTCAGGTGTGGGGGTCCAACCGTGTGGCAACGGCGAAGGTTCAACAGATGACCATGAAGAAGGTTGCACGCGTTCAGGTGGGGGGGTCCAACCGTGTGGGAACGGCGAAGATTCAACGGATGACCATGAAGAGGGTTGCACGCGTTCAGGGGTCCGAGTCAAACCGTGTGGCAACGGCGACAATTCATTGGAAGTTCTCAAACCGTGATCAACTGGAACAGTCTCGGAGAAGTCGATGCCAACAGATGTATCGAAAATACGATCAAAAGTTTTCTGGATTTTTCGATTGGTCGTCGTCTTCACGGAAGTGCAGGCCATGTCGTCGTCATCTTCACTGAATTCCACGTCAGAGCAGTTGCCGTCGGCGTCGTCCATAACGTCGTTATCATCGATAATGATTTTGTGAACGCACGTCATGTGCTTCTGCGTGTGCTTGATGCGTTCGATGTGAGCATTTGCCAGTGTAACAAACGCGTCGTCATCAAGCAGTTCGTAGTTGGCAACGACATCTTTCTTGTATTTGGATTCCAAACGAGACAACTTCTGCTGGATACGACTGTATTTGACGTTCACCGGTTTCGTCGAGACATCAACTTCTTTGTCGTTAAGCTGCACTAGTCGACGATAAATCTGCTCGAACTCAGTAGCCAATGCGCAGATGAATGATTCGGTCGTGGGGTTAGTCGCAAAGAGTTTCTTGATTCGGTTATGATATCCTTCAGCGAGATTGGTAGTTCGGATAATCAAATCAAAGAAGCTGTACTCTTTGGAAAACCATTGCTTGTTGAAGTATCGCAACAAAGCCTACAAAATTGTAATTGGTATTTTACATAAAACCAGTGCTAACAAAAAAACGTACCTTCAGCTGCTTCTCTGGCCAATTTCCAGTAAAAGTGGTCGGCTTACTTGGGATTTCGTTGAGAACCAGTTGTACGTAGCGTTTGCGATGTTCAAGGGGAAGAAAGAATGCTAACTCCAGATGATTCACCCACTTTGCAATTTTTGGTTCGTCCAAAAATTCGGTAAGCCTTAATGCCTGACACCGTCGTAGTACCGCTTGCCGAAAATGGAAGACGCATGCTTTGACAATGTCGGCAAAAATGATCTTCAGAGCCCCCATTTCGGCCTGCTCAAAGTCAGTGTTGATTTGTCTGGCGTTAAATCCATCAAGTCATCGGACGTCTACGGGCTGTCCTGTGCAACCGAGCGTACTGTGAACGTAACTCAAAGTTGGCAGGTAATTCTTTGGCAACTTCCATTCCCTGGGCCAAAGCTTCAGTGCATGCCTGAAATATATTGTACCCAAAAATCCTTTTTTTTTCAATTGAACAAAAAAAATACCTCTGATCGTGCCGCTGCGGCAGTTTTTGTTCCAGCAAACACGTCAGCGCGCTTGCTTCTGTCGATCTGCTTGGCCAAATGGCGTTCCGTAAAAACCGGTTGGCACTTTGCATGGTGCAATGTTGAAAAAGAGAAGACATTTTTGGTATCCAAAGTTCCTCGAGCAATGCACTTCTGCCCGTCCTGAGAGGATGCAGCCTTGCAGGATTCGCAACGGAAATACTTGGATCCGTTATTTTCGTTTTCATGATCAAACGTAAAAACACGATCGTAATCCGGCAAGTGAATTTGACTCTTCTTCAGCTTGACGGAGATTATTTTTTTGAAATTTGTACTAAAATTGTAACGTGACACATAACATATTGATTTACAAATGCAAACTTACGTTGACGCTCCAAAGTTAAGTCCCTGCTGACGCTTGCCCAAGTATCGTGACAGGCCGCCTTTGTCGATCTTCCGTTTCCACAAGACAGATAATGTCTGCAAAAGATCCGTGGCAGAAAGCTCGCCTCTGTCGTACCGGTCGAAGTGGACCACCGCTTGAGGATCTGTCCAAGGAACGTTCTAAATTTGTTTTTTAATGAAACAACTTTAATCACGTGTAATACTTACCGTACTTCGCGAAGACTTCTTCTTCTTGATGGTTTTCTGTAGTTTAGGAGATTCGCTGTGCATTGTGAACTAAAATTATAAAAAAAACATTAACCATATTTACAAACAACGCGTTCAAGTAATACAACAAAACCAAATAATCACATGCATTGAATGAAAAAATAGTAACTGACCTAGCTACCTCTGCGGCGGCATCTCCTCCGCGCTAGTCAGCGCGGCGCGGAGTTGTCGCTTGTTTCGCACTTGATCAAACCCTAAACGAAAAACCTGTCACAAGCCGCCTGACATATTCTGCCTTCAGAACAGTACGGAGGGCATTCGCACTTCAGATGAACCTTGCGAAGTTTATATAGGGTCTTTATCATCGTCGTATGCCAATTTCGTTTGCTGCGAATGAAATTTCTTGTCTGTCATCACCTTCAAATTTTGTTCTGTATGGAGAAGAAACCGCTTTTCTTACTTGCAACATTCCCGTTTCTATTGTCAAAGTGCAAAAAGGTCCCATATTTAAATTAAAAAAAGGTTTTTTCTAAACTTTTACTCAATTTTGATCAATTCCACTGTTCCAAAAAACAAATAAAAAATTTTCAATTTTTTTTCAAATTAAAATTTCAGCTCTAATTTAAACAAAATTTTAAACTATTTGGTGATCAATTCGGTATCAGAAAAAAAGTATCAGAAAGAAAATTTGATGTTAGTACAAGTACTGAAATTTTTACTTCTTTACAGCACTTAAAAATCTGTAGATTTTTTCTTCTGAACTTGATTTTTGGTCAAAATTCGTCTTATAATTTAAAAAAAACAAATCCAAATGTTTCGAATGTTATCACAAACTGCATTATATTTTTTTTCTGTTTTTTTACAAAAAAAAATATCACTAAAAATGATAATATCTCGTGATAAAGTCATCCATGCCCTCAGGCAACAACACAGTTGTCTTCAGCGCACGCAACAACCCCTAATGCACCCTTTTTTTAAAAAGTTGTTAAAATAGGAATTGGTTGACAAAATAGGAAAGACTGTGAAAAGTTGTCAAAATAGGAGTTGTCAAAATAGGAGTTGTCATAATAGGAGTTGTCAAAATAGGAGTAGTGTCACTAAACCCCTTTGACCGACGTCACAACTTTTTTTTTGGAAGCCTGATCGCTCTAAGTGCACGCCTAATTGGCCTGGTCTGGCTCGGGTTTGTTTATAAACGCCGTTATGATTTGTTTCTTCCCAGAAATGCCAGGAAAAAAGAATTTTTGAAACAAAGAAAGAGCAAAAAACGCTGGAAAAAAAGGGCTGTCAACGATCCCATATCTTTTCTGGGTAACGAACCCCAAATTATTTATATTTAGATATTCTGACGCAAGTTATCTTGGTCGTCTGGTGGTCGGTCTCGGTCTCGGTCGACTTTACAGTTCTTGTTGTCTGTTTTTTTCTAGACCACCGATTCGCCGCCTATCACCCCCGGCATAGGGTGTGGTCGTACTTCCCTTCTGGCTCTTTTGTTTTGCAGAAAAGTGCACAAATGCAAGCGCAAGCATGAGCAT
This sequence comes from Turbatrix aceti, assembly GCA_963969345.1. Classification (NCBI taxonomy): domain Eukaryota; kingdom Metazoa; phylum Nematoda; class Chromadorea; order Rhabditida; family Panagrolaimidae; genus Turbatrix; species Turbatrix aceti. The sequence goes on from OZ017768.1 coordinate 7,389,897, forward strand.
GCTCACTTCACGCCTTCACGCCTTCACGCCCCGAATTATGAAAATACATATGCACTACGTAGACTGACTGACTGGCAGACATCCAAACAACAACATTTTTTTTCTCTTTTTTAGACGTGATTTCTGAGCATAACACGGACGGCACGAAGGAAATTTCTATTTTTACAGGAAAGGCATTGGCACAAAAATAGGCCCCCCATCGAAGGGACACAAGAATGAATTCCTGATGAGAAACACTGTCTCCATCTCCGTCTCCGCACTGTCGAGAGGCGAGTCTGTTTCAGGGGCAAGGACAAGGACAGGGGCAAGAAAGCAGAAAGCTGGCTGGCATGGCGTCATTTCTCCTGGCCTGTTGAAGTGTAATCCCAGGCGTTTCTAAGATTTTTAATGGCGATTAAACTGTGGTTTGCATCTATTAAAAAAACGTGTTCTTTGCAGTCATGTTAGGGAGTCAAAAATTTTCGACCCCGATCTTTACGCCCCGACACCCAATAAAAAATTATGAATTTTTAACCTAAACGGACGCAGTTTTTTTAAATCAGTAAAATTAATGCAAAATAAGGTCATAAAAAAAGTTGTAACATATTTGGAAACGCACGGATCTTTTTAAACATTTCGTTTAAAAAAAATCGTTTTCTTAATTTTGTCTATTTTTTTCATAAAAAAATATTAAGGGGCCTAAAGGGGCTTGGGGCCGAAAAAAAAGCCCCGGCCACCGGTGTCAGCCACCGATTTTTGACATTCCTGGTCCCATGTTTCGTTTGCTGAATATGATACACCAGAGTTACTGTACATCAAAAAATGGCATCTTGAAAAAAATAAAAATTTTTCAAACGAAAAAAAACAAAAAACAAGGATTTTTACACATTTTTGGCTTTACCTTTGAAAAAATCCAAAAAAATCGGATTTCGGCCATCCAAAAACGTCATCTGGGTGCGTCCCGTCACTTTTTCACTGGAACCCGCTCAAGTTATAAATAAAGTTGCTAAAAAATGCATTCACACCAGTACGTAAGCGGTATGCTGAGGACAAAAACCTATAGCAAATTGTATCTATAAAGTCACACTCAACGACTACCAGAATTTTTTTTAAACTTTGCAGTCAGATTTTGGAAGAAGCCTGACTGCAAAGTTTCTATGACTTTTGTTTGTCTAGATATTTTTCCACACAGTTCCTAATTTCAAACATCAAAACTAAAAATGCACTGAACCGAAAAACAACCCAAGTGCCAAATAAATACGTGCCAACAAAAACACCTTACATCTCAAAAAGGTCGTCTGGTGCATTTCTAAGAATAAATATATAATCAACGTCAGACACGCGCGCTCGCGCACGCCCCAACAGGTAAAAAAATAGTAGGTACATAACCCAATTTGAATATGGCTAAAATAACTCACTTTGAAGCAGCGTTGCAAGTCTTTTTAAAATAAAAAAAAGTGCAACAATGCAGGCTAATCTGTCTTTTTTGAAAATGACGTCTTTTTTATCCGCTGCAGACTTTCTTCCAAAGTTCCTAAATATTTATTTATCCCCTCGGGACATAATTTGAAGAAAAAAGACACGCACATCGTTGCACATCAAATCATGAAGCCTCGAAAAAAAAGATGGGAATGTTCGGTTGATTGTTGCAAAGAAAAAATCTGACGTCGAGATTCAAAAAATCAGGAAGATGAAATCTTTGGATGTTCTAATATGACTACGGTTAATTTCGTAGTTTTATCCAAATCGGTCAAAAGTGCTCATTTCAATTTATTTTGGATACAATTGTCGAGAAAATTGTATCCAACTTTGTCGGTTCCAAAAAATTTTCGAAAGCTAAATTTCCGTGTACACCTAAACCGAAACTAAAAGTTTTGAAAATGAGTTTGGTTTGGCTTCGGTTCACGGTTCAGGTAACCCAATAACTGCTGGGTAAAAAATAATAAGAATCCCGTAGGCGTCTGTAAAATGCCTAAACCCAATTAGTAACGCTTACGATTACACAATGTTGTAGGTAAAAGTCAGCATTGTGTGACGACAAATCAAATTAGGGCAAATAAATTTCGCAATTTTATTTGCAAAAATTACTTTTTACGACAGTAATATCGTAATTTGAGATTAAAAACGATGACTATATTATTCTGGTTGCACTTTTTATACTTTTAGAACTCGGGTACCAAAAAACTAGATTTTTGCCTTCGGTATAAAAATTCGCCGTTTTTTTTGCTAAAAAAACCAACGGTGGCCGAAATTTGAATAAAAATATCACTTGAAATATTTTTTATGCCGAAATTCGAAAATTAGCATACCTTATCCGATCGACGCCGCAGTTTTCGATCGGTCGTTATTTATTATCTCGTCGAAGGCATCGATTTTACAGCCCTCGCAAGAATTCCGCTCCGATAAACGACGCAGCCATCCATGTCCCGGTAATAGCGGCATTTCCGTGTCCGAAATAGCTTTTCCCTCTGCACAATCCCTCAACCTGAGTATCCATGATTCCTGACGGCAACGGTCCTCGTAGCTCGTCTTTTCCCCTCGTCCCCGTTGAAGAGCCGTCCAAGCAAGCCCCGCCCCCGCCAAACGACCCTCCCAGACCGGCAAAACCCGCGGCACCGCCGCCAAGTGAACCTAAAAAATCGACAATTGCCTCAAAAATGTCCCAAAGTCCGTCAAAAATAGCACGTCACACTCCGTCGATGAGTCAGACTTCTTCGACGGCGACAACAACTGGAAATAAACAGACGCGTAGATCGTGCTTCAGTTGCTGTTGTAGGTACAAAAAAAGACCCCCGCAGGCCCCAGGAGGTCAGATAGCGTCCCAGTCGGTCACGAAAACACCCCAATCATCCAAAACCAGTCCGTCAAACCCGCCGATCCCCAAAAATGATCTCAACGCGGTGCCGAAAACTTTTGGATGCTGTAAACCCCGGATACGCAAAATGCCAATGCGAAATCCGCCCGTGCCGAAATCGGAGAAGTCTGCTCCACGGTCCCTGGCCCCGCCCATGGGCACCACGCCCAGCAAGATCGGCAAGGTTGGCGTCAAGAACGACAAAATTCGGTCGAACAGGGAATTGCCGCCGGCTGTTGTGAGTTGAACTGAATTTTTATAAAAAAAATAAAAAAAAATGTTTCAGCAGCTGCCAGATGTCGAGGGATACGTAGAAATCGCAGAAGAGCCGAATCCCGATGTGGTGGACAGAGACGGACCACCCATCGAATGCAAGCCATATCCAGACCTGCCGATGAACGAGTACGCATGCTAAGAGCTCGCCGGGTACTTTTTGGACAGGTTTTTGTTGTTGACATATCCACGTTCAATAAATGTACAGTTCCCGCGACGATCATAATTACGATAAAAAATTTTTATAAAAACATTTTTTTAATTAAATTTAAAAAAATTTTAATGATAAGAAATTTAAAAAAAAATTTTTATTTCTCACAAGAAATTTGTTACAGTTTAATTAGGAAATTCTTTACAAAATTTTGAAAAAAAAAGGTAAAGTTTTTGCACACGTTGTGCTTGCAGGAAATTGCAATTTTGCCATTTTTGGCACGTTGTATTTAACTAAACAACTACGGCATTTCCAAAGCTAGGGTACATTTTATTCGGCGTGGTTTTTGATGGAGAATTTTAAAAAAATATAAAATTTATGGTAATCACCGTGAAAAGTGCCGAAAATCGCATTTAAAAAAGTTTCACAATAAAAACCTTTGTTTTAGGCATTTTCAAGATGATAACCCAAAATTTTTATATTTTTCACAGATTCTCCATCAAAAATCTGATAAAAATGCACCCTGACCAAGGGTGTCAATCGGGCCGGGCCGGCCCGGAAAGCCCGCGGCCCGGCCCGGCCCGGGCCGGGCCGGGCCGGGCCTGATGGTGAGTCGGCCCGGCCCGGCGGCCCGGTTTTAAAAAAAAAGAAAATTTTAGAACAAAATTTATTCAAAACTGTCAAAAATGAACCAAAAACTTGCTCATTTTGAGTAATCCTCCCCCATTATGAATAACAACGTGTATTTTTACCTTTTCAACTCATATTTTTCAACAAATTGAAAAAATTTTAGTAAATTTTGCTTCAATTTTACGCATTGGTAAAAAGGCGGGCCGGCCCGGCCCGGCCCGGGCCGGGCCGGGCCTTACCTCGAGCGGGCCGGGCCGGGCCGGGCCGACAAAAATTCGGCCCGTTGACACCCTTGACCCTGACATTGGAAATGCCGTAGTTTTTTAGCTAGTCAAAAATGGCAAATACGTGATTTTTGGCGATTTTTTTATGGCAACACATAAGAAAAAAATTAGACCAAACATGTGAATGAAAAAATTTGTTTCCCGTGTCAAGGAAAATATGAATGATCGCCAAAACGCATGAGATATCGACTATCGTCAATCATTGTCCCGGATGCGATAAGGAATACCCCCCACGTCGTCGGATGCCGCAATGATAAACATCTTCATCACGATTCAGGCACTCGTAGTGTCCGTTGTTGGGACGAGTATGTATCTGCTCATTTTCTGTGAGAAGAGGAGAAGAAAGTTCGCCTCGTCGAAATCACGATCACGCGGGAAAAAGAAGTATGATGAAACCACAACGGTAGACGACACAAGGGACTTTTCTACTACCGTGAGTGTCAGCGACACAAGGGACTTATCCACTACCGTGAGTCTTGGCACGAAAAATGACGAAAAAAAAATGAAACTTGGACACATACTGTGGTTTTCAGGTTGATACGGTGGATGAAAAGAAATACAAAAGTCATCGAAGTCGTCAAAGTAAACGATCCTCCAAATCCAAAAAAAGTCCATCGTCCAGGGACAAAAAAAAGAAGGCAAAGAAGCAGGACAACGTTTCTACGGAGCGAAAGAAGAAATTGAAGCCCAAATCTCCGACTGAATCATCGCGCAAGAAGCCTGACAAACGCAAGTTACCAACGAATACGCAAACTTCTGAAGAAGAGGCCCGGAAAAAGACGGAAACCGAGAAATTCCAGGAATTCGAGCCTGTGGCTGCTTCGCCGCGGATAAAGCCTTCTCCAATCGACAAATTCGAAAAAACCAAGAAAAAGTCTTCTCCAATCGAAAAATCTGAAAAATCCGAAAAAACCAAGAAAATGTTTTCTCCAACCGAAAAATCTGAAAAATCCGAAAAAATCAAGAAAATGTTTTCTGCAACCGAAAAATCTGAAAAATCCGAAAAAACCAAGAAAAAGCTTTCACCAATCGTAAAATCCAAGAACAAGAATTCTCCAATCGACAAATCCGAAAAAGGCAGCCCCAAGCAACCATCTCCGCAATACCTGATGTACCAACATGGCTCTGCCAAGAAGGCCAAGGATCCGTACAAGTCGCCCGACAACGCCGCTCCCAACAAAGTCATTACCAAGAAGCGTCCCCTGCATCCGAAACCTCATCCACCTCTTCCCCCGGCACCAGTGACGGTAGACACGCCGCCGGCACCCCCGGCCAAAGTGCCGTATCCAAAGCTTCGAGTGACGGAAGTCACAGAGCCTGATTTTCTCAGGACCTTGGATGTGCCGCCTCAAATGGTGACCGAGGTCGAAGAGCCTGAATATCTCAAGACCAAGAGGGACGACCCCGCCCCGGTAAAGGAAAAAGACGCTTCTCCTAAGCCTGAGGAGAATGAGTTTAAAAATATAGACAGTAAGGGGGAAAAGAAGCAAGAAAGTGCCGAGAAGTCCAATGGCTACGAGCAAATTTTCATGATCGCTCCAGAAGAACCGCCACCACCGGAAAATCCATGAAAAAGCCAATTTTCGTGATTCATAATTCCAAGTGTTCGTGTTCGATCGTAATGCATAAATATGAAATAAAGAGACTGTAATCAAAACTTTTACGTTCAAAAAACCCAAATTGATGGTAAAAACTTCGTTCGCGGGTTTCAAAACGAAAATCGCACGCAGGCAATAGAATTAAAATCGCACGCGGGTTATCGAAACGAAAATACAAAATTCGCACTTTCGACTGACGTTACCGTAATCCCAACTTTTGCGTTCGAAAAAATCTAAAATCGTAAAAATTTCATACGCGAGGTCCCGAAACGAAAATTTCCCGCAAATTGTTGAAACAAAAACTAAAAAAATTTCATTCTGAGACGCGTGACTTTCGTTCTGAGACCCGCGTCCAAAGTTTTTACAGTATTTCGTTTTTTTCGTTTCACGAAAACCCCCGGACTGCCTACCGTAACTCGCAATCAAAAATCGCGTCAGGAGTTTTATCCAACAAGAAAGAAGACCACAACATGACAGAATAGGTAAAAAATTATACAAAGATACAACAGAATCGGAAAGTTAGTACTCGTCGTCTTCGCCGGCATCAAGGGAGTCGACGCCGACTTCTTCGTAGTCCTTCTCGAGAGCGGCCATGTCCTCACGGGCTTCCGAGAACTCGCCTTCCTCCATGCCCTCGCCGACGTACCAGTGGACGAAAGCGCGCTTGGAGTACATGAGATCGAACTTGTGATCGAGACGGGCCCAGGCCTCAGCGATGGCGGTCGTGTTGGAGAGCATGCAGACAGCACGGGGAACCTTGGCAACGTCGCTTCCGGGGACGACGGTTGGCGGCTGGTAGTTTATACCGACCTTAAAGCCCGTAGGGCACCAGTCGACGAACTGAATCGAGCGATTCGTCTTGATGCCGTTGATCGCGGCATTCACGTCCTTGGGTACGACATCGCCGCGGTAGAGCAGGCAGACGGCCATGTACTTGCCGTGGCGAGGGTCGCATTTGACCATCTGGTTGCAGGGCTCGAAGCAGGAAGACGTAATGTCCTGGACGGAAAGGCTCTCGTGGTAGGCCTTGTCCGCGGAGATGACGGGCGCGTAGGAGGCGAGAGGGAAGTGAATCCGAGGGTAGGGGACCAAGTTTGTCTGGAACTCGTTGAGGTCGACGTTCAGGGCTCCATCGAAGCGGAGGGAGGCCGTGATCGACGAAACCACCTAAAAAACCCAACAATGAACAAAAAAACAATTTCAAGACAAAAAAACAAACCTGAGAGATGAGTCGGTTCAAATTCGGATACGAAGGACGCTCAATAGCCAAATTGCGACGACAGATATCGTAAATCGCTTCGTTGTCGACCATAAACGCACAATCCGAGTGCTCGAGGGTGGTATGCGTCGTGAGAACCGAGTTGTAAGGCTCGACGACCGCAGTTGAGACCTGGGGAGCCGGGTAGACGGAGAATTCGAGTTTGCTCTTCTTGCCGTAATCCACAGACAGCCGTTCCATGAGAAGAGAAGTGAATCCGGAACCCGTGCCGCCGCCGAACGAGTGGAAGATGAGGAATCCTTGCAGACCGGAGCAGTTGTCCGAGATCCGACGGATGCGGTCGAGGACCTGGTCGATGACCTCCTTGCCTACGGTGTAATGGCCACGAGCGTAGTTGTTGGCGGCATCCTCCTTGCCGGTGATCAGCTGCTCCGGGTGGAAGAGCTGCTTGTATGTGCCATTTCGGATTTCGTCTAAAATAGGACAAAAAATGATATAAATGTAGGAAATCGATTTTTAGACAAAAAAACAAAGAAAAACTAGTTGAAACGTATAAAAAATATTTTTTAGGCAAAAAAACAAGATCAAATATAAGAAAACTCCGTTTTTAGGCCAAAAAAAGCAAAAAATCAATTTTGAATGACTTTTAGGGAAAAAACCACATTTAAAGTAGTAAAATTCCATTTTTGGCCAAAAATGACAAAAAAAAAGCGTTTTGAACGTAACCAAATTCGAATTTTTAGGCCAACTCACCGATGACGGTTGGCTCGAGGTCAACCATGACGGCGCGGGGGACGTGACGACCATTTCCCGTTTCAGAGAAAAAAGTGCTGAATGAGTCATCGGTGGAGTCGGCGGTCTCCGAAGGCATCCGTCCGTCGGGCTGAATGCCGTGCTCGAGGCAGTATAGCTCCCAGCATGAATTGCCGATCTGGACACCAGCTTGGCCGACGTGAATTGAGATAACCTCCCGCATGATGATGAGTTGGCGAAAATCGACGACGACGACAAAGGAGCTAAAAAAAATCGTAAACCGATGAAAAGGATGACAAATCAACACGACACGACGCGGAAAGAACGAACGCAGCAAGTGAAAAGGCGAGGATTGACTTGACTGACTGACTGACCGCAGCTGCAGTGCAGCGACGATTTGTCTCTCTCTTTTTTTTGCCGCGACCGCACAATTATTTTTTGAATTACAGATAAGCGCACAGAGAATGTAAAAAAATTCTCTGTGTGTGTAAAAACAAATTACAGAGTTCAAAAGTTTCTGTATTTTGACTGTACTATTTACAGAGAATGTATAAATCACAGGATTGTTGGCCAAAAAAAATATATTATGTACAGAGTAAAATATACAATACAGAGCAAAAATTCAGAAAACAATACAGCTCTGTGAAGTACGATAGGGGGGTCCTGCAGCGAATTGTTGATAACCAACTGTTTCGTTTTTTTACTTTGACGTAGAAAATCGGTTTGCACTTTCCTTTTGCAATTGTTGTTGCGTTTCTTGTCCACGATGTATGCTGTGGAGAAAATGAGACGCAAGCTATGTGGCTCCGGATTTCAGAAGATAGAGGTTGGTTTTCGCTCTCATTTTTTTACCATTCGGGATGTATTTTTTTAGGCTTTCGTTTTTTTGAAATTTCGAGGTGAATTTCATACTGACGGTATCGTGTTTGTGTTTGTTGATGACAACGTCGCGATGTACCTTGACGCGAACGACATCGGACCGGCACTGGCTGACGAATTGATGGAAGGCGAGAAGGTTTTGATTACAAAACACATGGACGACTACCAGTACTCGTTTGAGTCCGTCGAAGTGACTGAGAGCGAGCGAGATCGGGATATCAACATCGGCGTGGAACTCGGCCGTTACGCGCGACTGGTATGTTTTTTTTTTCGTGTTTTTTTTACCCTTTGTGCCCATTTTTACCTATTTTTAGATGGACGGCTACTTTTTGGATCCTACCGTCGACGGTGTCGGGATGTCAGTTGCCTTGCTCGACGACTCACCCTTCGACAAGTGGACGATTCCCATGAATCACATCAGGGACGACGTCTCCCACGTTCCGTGTCTGATCTACGAAGCACGGATTGCCGTTGGGATTCCGTCGTCTTACACGGATGAATTGAAAAGCGGTACCATTTGTTCCCTCTATTTTGGGGTTCAAAATTTGATTCGCATTTCGCATAACGTGCCTCCGAAGGTCCACAGGAAGTTTCGAATGGTTGGTTTCATTTTTTTGTTCGGAGAGCGTAAAAAACGTTTGAAGTAAAATTTGAAACTCTTTTAAACTAATTTGGGGTAACAGTTCAAATACAATGGTTTTTCCAGTTTTTGGAGCATTTTTCGGAGCATAAATGTTTCAAAAATGAACTGAAAACATAAAAAAAAAATTAATTGTAAAAAAATATGATTTTTTTAGCATTGTTGTAATCAAAAACTCAGATTTTTTTAAATCTTTTATTTTATAGACTACGGCAGTGAAAATCGGCAAACAACGGGTTTCACGGAATCGAGAGGAGTACGCATTGTTCGTTTCACGCAAGCTGGTGATTATCCGTGGCAAATCGCGCTTGCTTTTGCCCTACGATGGCTTGGTCCCCATGGAGGACCCTGTCGGCTGGCAGTTCATCGTTCGGGTTGGGTATTCGTGCGTCAACTATGCCAACAATGCTATACATATTCTCATCGATGTCAATCGTTTTTTTTTGCCTGTATGTTTTTTTTTCCATTTTTGTTGTATTTTTATGCGTTTTTCATGTTTTAGGTCCTTACCACGCCTGATTCTCCTCCTTTTATCGGTGACGTGATTCGCGCCCAGATTATCTGGGTCTGCGGTAACATCTACCACCTGGCATACGCCAACGACGTTTTAGTCTACAATCCGGGTGCTAGAAACCCTGTTTTCGAGGATTACGTCGAGATCGAGGCTGTTGATCGCCACGTTCCGTACAACTACACCTGTCTGGAGTTGCTGAACAACCCGAAGGACGCCTTCATTCAGGTTTGCTTTGTCTTTTAAAAAATTGGCAATCAGTGCGAAAACCCGAATTCTCGGGTATAAAATTCGTAGTTTTTTGTGTCTCAAAATTTATGTCAAAGTTAAAATTTGTGCTTAAATTTTACAAAGTTTTTTTGCAAAAAATACGTCATTTTGGTCAAAAAAAATATTTTCTTTTAGGAAAAAAAGAAAAAAAAAATGGTCGAAAAAATGTTTTTTGAATTTTGGACCCCTGAATTTTCGGGTATCCGACCTGAATCCGAAAATTCGGAGCAATCATGTAAATATTTTTTAGGGCAGGGCATTGACTGTCTGTGACTCGAAAAACCGCATCTACCTTTACGATCCCGAGCACCGACACGCGCTCATCCAAGAGCAGGAACTGAGTTTAACCCCCTACATTTGGTACGCGTACACAGCCGCATACGACGAAGATTGTAACGTCTACAATGCGATGCATTTGAAGCCAGCGGAAGGAGAAGGAACTGAATTCAAGCTAACGAGGCACACCACGCACCCCCATGTTGTGAGTTTTCCTATTTTTTCACGTTGGTGTTTTTTTTAAATATAAATTTTCAGTTCATTGTGGATTCCGTGACGCAGAACAATAATTTCTTCTACGATAATGATTTCTTCGGCGTGATCGGGATTCCGCAAGATTTTGCGTGCTTCAATATCCCGAAAGATGCTCCCACGATGGCGATTCACTTTGTCGGCGCCGAGCATAAGTACAGCCATGTTTTGTGGGCTCAGTTTGATGAAAAGAAGCCAACGGAGGCTTTTTGAACTTTCTTTTTTGGCTGGTGGCTGTTTTGTAACCGTTTTTTGTATTCAACTTGATTTGGCGTTGACTTTTTTGCCTTCGACGGCGATAAATAATTTTGACAACGAGTTGCGTGTCTTGAAGCGAAAAAAAAATTATTGGAGAAAAAAAAGTTACTTTTTACTAAAAAAAATTACCTAAAACTCAAACGTGGAATTTTACGAAAACCCTGTCATCTGAAATTTTCAAAAAAGCGCAACTGCAATTGTAAAATGGTCTCGAGACGAAAATTATCCGTTTTCGCGGAAGTCAGACCTAATTTTTCTGCGTTGTGTCAGTCCTAAACAGGGTGGCGAAACTCCCATGGGAATTAGAAATAAGGGAATTATCCCATGGGAGTCCCCGGGGGTATTTTTTGGTACGTTTAAAAAAGTACATGTTTATACAAAAAAGGTATCCAAAAACACAATGTAATAAAATTAACACGTTTTTTTTTCCTTCAACCTGATATATCATGATATCAAAAAAACGGTATCAGATAAACACCAGTACAGCTCGACGTTTCTTATTTCGCAAGGCGCCAGGTCTCTTTAGTCCAATTCATGCTGTCGATCGTCAAGTTCATTTTACGCATTGCGAACATTCCCAACACGTTCGCTTCCTTGAAATGGCTATGTGAGAGGTTGCATTCGATAACAGAACTTTCATCCTAAAATGAGAAATTTGAATCATTGACGTCATTTGTGCTTCCTAACATCTGGTCTAATGATAACTAACCACTGAGTGATGGTGAAATAAAAAAAAATAAAAAAATAAAGAAAATAAAAACAGTTGAAAGTACAAAAACTAAACCTGAATGGCGACAGGAAGAGACGAAGGAATCGCGTCAGAGCCGGTGAGTTTGCTTATCGTTTTCTCGTCGAGGAATGTGCAATTCGATCCCGTGTCGACCAGGAACCACACTTTGACGATTGGCGCATTAGGCTTATTGGCACGACGACAGTTGAGGCACACCATCAAACGATTATTTGGTCCAAAAATAACGCCTTGAACGGGGAATGCTGGCGATGAGAATGCTCCAACACTGAGATTCTCAATTCCAGTGTAGTCGCCGAGCTAAAAACCATAAAGGATTAGAAATAACAAGAAAAAATTACAACAAAAAATTATATATTTAATAAAATTAATAATAACTCACATGCTTGAGAAAAGCGTCGTTGACATCCGTCAACATCATATCATGTTGAAACGCCGGCAGTGCTTCCATAATTTCGAACGAGTGCTCCTTGCTGTCAGACGATGTGGAACTCTAAAAAATTTCCTTTGTGCGAGATCACGAAATCACAGGATTTGACGAGTTTGCAAACGGCACGACCAAATCTCAATAAGCGTAATTCTGTGCCGTCCGCGCGTGTGTGTGTGTGCGCGCGCATTTCGTCTTTGTGCAACTTTCGACGCGAAACAATTGCTCGTTTGTTTTTCAGGTTGTCGAGCATTTCACAAGGAACACCTTTATCAACCTTTTGTGCCGTAACCCAGCGAAATGGCACGCTGTGATCCGAGGCTGTCCAGGGGAGCTATCCACGTAAGTTATTTTTGTCACGTGATTTCTGCTTTAAAATGGGTTTTTTTTCAGTTCCTGGCGACTCAAACATGCCCTCCTGATTGGCATCCTGTCCTGCAGGTCGCGCTGCTATCAGTCAATCCAAGCGGAGTTCGAATGAAACTCTTTGATGGATTCTTTGCTTATAAATGTGAGTTTTTTGGGGATTTGGGAAACGATAGAGAAATTTGTATCGTTTCTCCGAAAAGTAACACTGCGCTTTCGGTTTTATGATGTTACTCGGAGTAATATCTAATATTGCGTCAGTTTTTGTTACTTTTAGTGCTTGTTTTTATTTTTTTACCTAAAAAACTGTTATTTTGCATAAATATCGTAATTTCAAATATTATTCTGTGTGCTTTTCAGACTTCTTCATTCCCGATCCCAGCTGTCAGATCCAGCCGTATTCAATTATTCGCGTCAAGAATTTTAGTCTTGGGTGCATTCCGTCGAAAAATATTCCGGTTATCAACGTCAACGATTACGACGTCCTTGCCATCGGTCAACCCGTTGACAAGAGCTGGATCAAGTCGACGTACGAATCTCAGGACCCCCAAATGGACATCATCGTTCGTCAGCAGGGATTTTCTGCCCGAACCCCTATGAAGCGCGAACCACCGCAGCCCACGCAATCGATGTCCACCGTGCCTCCGAAACGTCCGGCCCCTGCCGCCACCACGCCTTCCCGGACCCAAACCGGTGGCCAGAGCCAGAATGTCGTCCCTCTCGTCTACCTCACGCCCTACGTCAACAAGTGGCGCATCTGTGGAATCGTGTCCAACAAGGAGGACGTCAGGGAGGTGAAAAATCCCACCAAACAGCTGAGGGTCATGTCTTTTCACCTCACGGATAATGACAACAAGACGATCAAGCTCACGGCTTGGAATGAGGTCGCGGATGAACTCAATACCGTGGTTATGAACGATCAGTGCTACTACATCACCGGGGATGCCGGCTGCATCAGGAAGAAGAATGCGAGGTTCAATCCAACGGATCACGATTTTGAGATAACTCTCACGGCGAATTCTTTCGTAGGTTTTAAAAAAACTGGGGTTTTTTAGATGTTTTTCGGAAAAAAACTGTAATTTGAAACTTTTTTTTATGATTTTGAGATTACTCTCAACGCGATTTTTTTGGGGGTAAAACATGAAAAATCCAAAATGATTCTTGTATTTTTTCATGTTTTAAAAAAAAAGTGGGGTTTTCGGATTTTTTCGATGTATTTCGGAAAAAAACTGTTTTTTTACGTAACAATTCTTGAAAATAACTTTTTTTTTATGATTTTGGGATTACTCTCAACCCGAATTTTTTGTAGGAAAGAAACTGGTTTTTTTTCAGAAAAAAATTTTTTTTTGAACATTTTTCATCTTTTTTTAGGTGGACATCTGTCTGGACCGCGAAGTTGTCGCTCCCAAGTTCCAGCTGCAGCGCTGGATGATCAAAGACGTCAACCCTGGCATGTCCTTCGTCGACGTCCTCGCGGTCATCGACAAAGTCGGCGAACTCGAGCAACGGCACTCCAACAAACTCGGCGAGACCTTCAGCAAGCGGGACATCACCCTCGTCGACGAATCATGCTCGTCTATCGCGCTCGTCCTCTGGCGTGAAAAAGCGGAATACTTCAACGCGACTGAAGGCGTCGTAGTCGGCATCAAGCACGCGACTGTCAAAGAATTCAACGGAGGCGTCTCGCTATCCCCAATCTCGGTAACACAGATTGAACTCAACCCGGATCTACAGGATGCGATGCGGCTCTACAGCTGGTACGAGGAGCAGCGAGCGTCGGCGACGATTCAGTCGATGACGGCGACGAGCATGAATCAGTCAAACATCGAGCGGGACACGCGATCGCTGTCTGTGATCCATGAAACGGCAGCGGCGGAGAAGGCGACGTTTTATTTCTTCACAAATGCGATGATCCACGACGTCGCGAGGCGGGACAACATCACGTATCTCGCGTGCAACGTTTGCAACAAGAAGGTCCTCGATAGCGACGGCAATTACACCTGCGAAAAGTGCCAGCGGACTGTTGCACAGCCAAACTGCAGGTATAATTTTACGCTTGCAATCACCGATGGAACGCAGTCGTTCTACGTGACTGCGTTCGACGAAGTAGCCAAGGAGATTCTCGGCTACACCGCGACCGAGATGAACAACTTCAAATTGACTAATGTGAGTTTTTTTTGGGGTTGGCGGCGTCAAAAGAACAAAAAGTAACAAAAACGTGCGTAAAAGGTGGAATAACGATATGTGAACAAAAAACGGGGGTAAACGTAATAAAGTAATGTTCACTGTACCGTAAACGTTATATCGTTACTTTTTTGAATTTTTTTCGTTGTGAGAACTAACAAAAACGCTATCGTTTTCATTTGTTACGTTTTTTTGCGTTTTTTTGACGTTTTTTATCTCTTTTTTTTTGCATTTTTAGCCCACTTTTTACCGACAAATAGTCAACGATATCCTCTTCAAATCCCTGACCTTCAAGCTACGAGCTTCATCCGAGGTTTATAACGTAAGTCCATGTTTTCACGCACAAGTTGCACCAACTAACGAAAAGTTATTTTTTAGGATCAACAAAGAGCCAAGTTCACCGTTGCGTCGGTGAAACCAGTCATTGGAAGCGTCGCTGCTTCGATGCTCCAGCAAGCCATCAACGCCCTCGAATCTCTGTGAACTGGATCTTGATTTTTTACCAAAGTCTGTACATTTTGTACATAACCGACTGATACCGAGTCTACGCGAAATTTTTGTTTATTTTTTAAGTGTCCTTCCTACCTCTACGGATTTTTATTATCTTTTTATAATGTTTTTTTTTGCAATTCTGGCATTAATGAATGTTTTTTTTACGTTGTCCCTAGGAGACGGCGTAGGATGGCATGTTTTGCACTTTTGCAGGGGTGTGATTTGATTACGCGAGGTCCAGCTCAACGGATGGGATTTTTGACACGTGAGAAGGTTTTTTTTGGAAAAAAAGCTAATCGAATACGATAAAATAAGTCCACTGAATTTTCACGCTGGGGTTGAGGAAAACAATCACTGAAACTCGAATGCGAAAAAAAAGCAAAAACAAGTGATGTTTCTGAAAAAATTGCGTTTTTGCTATATTTTAGAAAATTTTTGGCACGTTGTAGCTAAAAAACTACGGCAATTCCAAAGCCGGGAACCATATTGATGGACGTAATTTTTGATGGAGAATCCGAGAAAAATGTAAAAATATAGGGATATTTCCTTGAAAAACGCCGAAATTCACATTTCAAAAATTTTCACAATGAAAACCTTTGTTTCGGCACTTTTCAAAGTAATAACCCTACATTTTAATATTTCTCTCAAATTCTCCATCAAAAATTACTTCAATCAATATGCATACCGGCTTTTGAAATGGCTTAGTTTTTTTAGCTACAACGTGCCAAAAAATACTCAAAATGTCAAAAACGCGATTTCCAGATCGACGAGGCCGCAAGTGAGGACCCTCTCCGCATGCTGCGCGCATTGATCATTCGACAATTTTTAGTGGTCGTTTTGTTGCAGCCTGGCCGCAAGCAACGAAGCAGTCAGCAATCAACCGGCCAGCGAGTATATAAATTTAGATGAGTCAGTTATTTAGCTGTGGTTTGTAATAGTGTGCAATTCGCGATTTGAGTCGAGTGTAGTACGTCATTTATTATCACAACAGCTTGGATTGCGCCCATCTTCCAAGTGACTCACCTTTCTTTTTGTCTCCTCTATTTTTTCACTTGTCGAACATCAGAAAAAAAAAAGTTTACAGAGTTTCAGAACCGTCTGTTGCGCCTGTTGTCTTGTGGAATGAGTGCACAGCGGTGGCGGTGACGGTGGCGGTGGCGCCACTACCGCGGTCCGGTCCGGTCGTCGTATCTCCTCTCTTTTTTTTGCCGCTTGACTGCTTTGAGTGACGCCTTCCGCGATTGATGAGGCGTCTCGTCTCACTGCTTCCCGGATTGAATTTATTTATGTGGAGCTATGTTTGTTGCCCATTCGCGCACCCCAAAAACTATCGATTGTCCAGTCGAGCCAGCGATGGTCCGTCCGGACGGGATCCGGTGGATGAGGCGTCAAAAAAAAAAGGTGGATAACACTTTTTGACGGTTAATGAATGAAAAAAGGTGATTTATTTACCCTCCATCGAATCCTGCCCTGCCCTGTCTTACGTCGAAAAAAGTGCTTACGATTGATTGTGCCTCAAAAAAGTAACATTTCATTGTCCGCGAAAAGAGGATATTTATGTTACTTTTTTTCTTCGTTCGCGGAGTAATAAAACAAAACACGATCCGGTGGACGTAACATTAGCATGATTGATTTGTTACTCTTCCGTGTACGATCAAAATAATCGTTATTTTTTTCCTGGCAACCGTGTTCTATTTTTTTAGTCGTTAATTTTAACTGTATGCCGTTCTCGTGCCTTTTCGATAATAATCGATGTTTTTCTCCTCCCTGGTCATCTTGCACGCGTTTTTATTACCCCGCGGATTGACCAACAGCTGGTAGTCGCGGGGCGATGACTGACTGGCTCGCATTTTGTGCGCGATTTATGGACTTGACAAAACTGACACGAACGTTTGTTTTTAACTCTGCCACAAATCGGGAGTTGGTTTTGCGAGAACGAAAGCGAATTTTTCTTTTGATTTGTGACTTTAATTTTTCTATGTATGCAACTTTTTTAGGGCATAACCAAAAAACCGGAGATCGCCGGGTGGTGAGGTCTGTTGCACGCGTGCCAGACAGTCAAATCAAGTCAGTAAAGTCAGTCATCAGCCTAAACTAGTCAGTCATGTCGTCTCCCTCAAGGCAGATCAAATGCGTCGTCGTCGGTGACGGTACCGTCGGTAAGACTTGTATGCTCATCTCACACACTACCGATTCATTTCCTCGAGAATACGTGCCCACAGTGTAGGTTTTGGGAATCAAAATTTTGCATTTCATATTTTTTTTTCAGATTTGACAACTATTCAGCGCCCATGACTGTCGACGGACAATTCGTAAACCTAGGATTGTGGGATACAGCTGGTCAGGTACGTTTTTAAAAAATTTTTGAAAACTGGTAGTCAAATTGTATTTTTTTTTTGAAAACTGGTCAAATTATCTTTTTCTGGAGCCTATCCGTTTTTATACCCGCCCAAATTTTATGACTTTTATTTTTTCTAGGAAGATTACGACAGATTACGTCCCCTGAGCTACCCATCAACAGACATCTTTGTTCTCTGCTTCAGCGTCGTATCCCCAGTATCCTTCGACAACATCACATCAAAATGGATACCCGAAATCAGGAAATGTTGTCCCGAAGCCCCAATCCTACTCGTAGGCACGAAAATCGATCTTCGCACAGACCCCAATACATTGAACCAGCTTCAAGTCGACGGCAAAACCCCCCTGGCAAAGGCAGCAGGTGCCAAGCTTGCCAAGAAGATCAAAGCCATCCGGTACATGGAATGCAGCGCGTTGACGCAGGAAGGCCTCAAGGATGTCTTTATCGAAGCCGTACGCGCTGTAATTTCACCAAAGCCTCAAAAAACGAAAAAATCATGCGCCATACTTTGAAAAAAAACTATGCTACCTAATTTTCCAATTCACACACACGCTAACACGATTCAGGTCACAGCCCTGCCTTATCCCACCTTCTCCCCCCGCATCGAGGCCCTAATCATCTCTAACTTATTTGCAGTAAGTTTTAATCTTACCTTATCCGACAGGTTTCCCAACCCGTTGGGTGTATTTCACAACTTTGTTACACATACATACACTTTGATGATGCCAAATTTATGAATTTGTCAAGAGAGAGCAATGAATGAACGATTATGAACGAGATATGGCACGTAAGAAACAAAATTTAGGAGAAAATGGAAGGAAATCATGAGACAATAACTTTTTATTACGATATTTTCTGTTAACCAACTTGTAACTTTTTATGAGAATCTTGCAGCGAAAAAAAAGATCTGACTTTGAGCAGTTTTTCAGTGTTACTTTTTTACGATATTTCTTGTTACAGTTTGTTACTTTTTATTTCGGTCTCGACACGAAAAAAGTTGAACTTTGACAATTTTTCAATGATGCTTTTTTACGGTACTAATGCAATAGTTTGTTACTATTTGTGCGGTTCTTGAAGCGAAAAGGTTGCCAAATTGCATCTGTCGGACGGCATTTTCAGCCCCAACTTCTGAGTTTTGCATAGAATAGACAAGAATGATATGGAGATGTGCGGCAGAGTATAAAAAGACGGCATGGCATGCGATCCCTTCATTCTGCTGGCCGAATCGCTGCGTCTACAGTGATACGCGTCCGCCCGTCCCGTGTGTTGTGTTTGGACTGACTGACTATCCCCCCAACTCGTCTGATTTGTACGGTATCCGGACGTTTCGTTTTTTTTGTCTTCTTATCCGGCTTCTGTCACCGGAACCACGTTACTCCTAAACCATGGGTTCCGTCGACATTGACAGCATGATTGCTCGCCTGCTCAACGTCGGCATGGCAGGCGGACGCCTCACGACCCAGGTAAGTCACCTGAACTATCTACCTGAATGGTCAGGTGAATTATACATTTTTTTTCAGGTCGGCGAGCAGGAACTCCAGTCGCTATGCCAGATGGCGAAGGAGATATTCATGGCACAATCCTCGCTCATAGAGGTCGAGCCACCGGTCGTCGTCTGCGGCGACATCCATGGGCAGTACTCCGACTTGCTGCGCGTCTTCGACAAGAACGGTTTTCCACCCGAGTCAAACTACCTCTTTCTCGGTGACTACGTCGATCGCGGACGCCAGAACATCGAGACTATCTGTCTCATGTTTTCCTACAAAATCAAGTATCCCGAAAATTTTTTCATGCTTCGCGGCAACCACGAGTGCCCGGCCATCAACCGGGTCTACGGATTCTACGAGGAGTGCAATCGTCGTTACAAGAGCCTTCGTCTGTGGAACTGCTTCCAGGACACGTTCAATTGGATGCCTCTCTGCGGCCTCATCGGTGGCAAGATCCTGTGCATGCACGGTGGACTCTCGCCCCAGCTGGGCTCTCTCGACCAGCTTCGCACCCTCCCCCGACCCCAGGACCCTCCGAACCCATCGATCGGCATCGACCTTCTCTGGGCCGATCCCGATCAATGGGCCAAGGGCTGGCAGGCTAATACCCGTGGTGTGAGTTATGTCTTCGGTCAGGATGTCGTTGTCGACGCGTGCACCCGCCTCGACATCGATCTCGTCGCCCGTGCCCATCAGGTCGTCCAGGATGGCTACGAGTTCTTCGCTAACCGACGTTTGGTTACCATCTTCTCGGCACCCCACTATTGCGGTTGGTTTTTTTTTATTGTTGTTGTTTTTATTGTTTTCACGAAATTGTTCCATTTTTCCAGGCCAATTCGACAACGCTGCAGCAACGATGGCGATCGCCGACGATCTGTCGTGCTCGTTCGCCGTCTATCGCCCTACCGCCAAAGCTGTTCGTCTCGCGATGAAGAGCTAGGAAATCGCCTGGCGGCCCCTTCTGCCGAAACCGGAAGCGAAGCCTGCTGGTGCCATAGCCAAAATGTTTCGTCGGGTAACGCGTGAGGTGCCGTCGATCGGCGCCGGGCGCCGATCCTGTAAGATACAACCAACCCCTTTGGTCTCCATGCCTGCCAATAATCCTCGAGTTGCAACACGTGCATTGCCTGCTAATGCTCCGAACACCAAGTCAGGAGCTGCTACAACCACCAAGCCTGCAACTGCTACGACCTCTACTACCACCCCTTCGTCCCGTCAAAATAATTCTAACTCCTCGTTCCGTACCCCTGACAATCCCGCTGGCAATCTGGGTGCCCGTACCTCTAAGGATGACTCTTGCTACTACCCCGTGAACAAATAATAAAGTCTGGTTCCCCCCCTAGAATTTTTTTTCTTCGATTAAATTTTTCACAGCGAAAAAGATTTATTTTCTGTGAAGTGTAAAAAATGTTCGTTCTCAAGAGGTGACACTTGACGAAACAACATCGACATGCCCTCCTCCCCCTTTTTGTGCCGTTGAGCAGAATTTCGGAAATTGGGGTTCGTGGAAGACAAAAGAGCACAGCGTGGCGCAATCGATTACGTCGTCCGACGGCTGCTAACTAAGAGGAGGAGCCAGGCAACAACTTGCTTCTGATAGAAGAACAACAAAACAATTTTTTGAGGAGAGAAAAAAACAGGTTTCGATTTCGTTGTTTTTGTTACTTTTGGCCACGTTTTACACGTTTTGGTTGGTTTGAGGTAATTGATTTTGGTCGGTTGTATTATAAAATTTGGGGCAGGTCCAAAGTCATTTTTTTCCGAAAGAAAATTGACCACAATTTCCTCGACTAATTTTTTTGGCGCCTCTAAACCTTTTTTACACACTCCCTCCCCCGACGCTACCTATTAGGGACGTGAAAAAAAAAACTTTGATTTGTTAACCCATGCGCATTCCATCCAGGTGGACGGACGTCAGCGGTTGCATCAGATGAACTTGTTGTCAATTTTCAATTTTCACCTGATTGACGTAATTTGGAACCATTCAACCACGTACTTGACGTGGTTTGGCCTGTCTGAACGGGTACGAAGAGGGGGAGAAGGTTGACTGATTCGAGTTGGTCTGTCTTCCAGGTGATCACGTCATCCGGGAAGACAGACATCTGATTCCTATATAATATACGGGGGTTGTTCACCTGCCCGTGTTTTTCGATCATACGTGTTTTGGCATCGTATACCCTATAGGGTACGTGTATGTGTATGTTAGGTGTATTCGTCCCCGGAAACAACGCGTGTGGTTATTGATAAGAATTCCACACGCAACGTTTCCGGGGACAAATAGTACACCACGTACACGTACCCTACGATGCCAAAAAACGTACTTATGATCAACAGGTGTACATAATAAAGGGTCCCTGATGGAAGCCACTGTTTAGTATCAAAAACAGTGGCTCCTAACACGGACCCTTACATTCCCGATTTTTAGTCGTTTCCAATCGGGAACTAAATAATTAGAAAGGCACCGTTTATTGTTTCCCTTTGTTCAGATGCGCACCAAACGTGACAAAAATGGTTGCTCTTGATTTAACGAGTTGTGTTGTGATTGGTTTTAAAAGAAGCCGCGTGTGCTCCCGTTCCACACGAATCGACGCCGACCCGGGTTGCGCATGTACGTTGATCTAAGCCCTCCTTCGCGTGCCTCTCTGTGTTTGTGGCGGTCACATTTTAATGTTAAAACAGCCCGAGTTCTCATTACCATTACCATCTAGTGGTCCGGTCCAGAGAGGGGGCGTTGATTGCATTTGCTGGCTGGGTATGTATTTATCACAGGACCAAAGGGTATGGGTAATTTTTGATGGTATAAAACTGTTCGACGGACAATAAAAGATCCTGTTTGGGTGCCCTCTAGCCTTTTGGTGTCCGCGCATGTGGGACATGACGTGTGCGCGCGTAGTTTGACCGGGTCGGGCTCTGTTTTACCCTGTTTTTGGAGCCAAAATGCTTCAAAAAAAGAGTAAAACAGAACTCGGACCGTTCAAACTACACGCGTAGACGCTCATGTCACGCATGCGCGAACACCAGAGCTGGAAGACACCCTAATAGGATCTGATGTTGTCCGTCGAAAAATTTTATACCACCAAAAAGTACCCATGTCTTTTGGTCCCGTGATACCTACCTATCAAGCGCAATCAACATCCTTCAAATTCATGTAATTTCTCATTTTTGAAAACAAATATTTTCAGAAATGATTGTATACACACTTTCATCACTGGTAGTGCTCCTATCAATAGCCACGGTCCTCGTCTCGGGAGAAGAGTACACAGCGGATACCTACCCGAACCCGACGAAGCCAGAGAACTCGGCAGAATGCAACATGCGTTCGGTTTCGCAGGTTTGCGATCCTGACCAGGTGCTTTCCGAGAGCTCGCGGTACCGCCTCAACGCCGCGCTCCACAAAATGATCCATCGAACGGAAAAAGTTCATGGCAATGAATGCGATCGACGTGGCTTCGAGCCGCTGCTGCTCATCGCGCAGGAAGGCAGCCAAGCGCTCGCCGACGAGATCAACACTCTCTGGAACCTCGATGGTCACTGTACCAAGTCGGTCATCTTTTTCCTGAGCTCTCTGGAACATCAACTGTACTACTCTTCCGAGTCTGGCACTGGATTTGGTTGGTTTTGGGGTTTGGCCTAAAAATGATGTAAAATTCGAGTTTTCAGATCAAGCTGATTTCATTGCTGTGCGCACGGGCCAGGAACACTACATGGCAGAGAGCAACTACACCTACGCTCTCGCGAACATCTTCAAGCAGATTGGAGGGGCACAGAATATACAGCTCGCCGACGATGAAACTGTCGAACACTACCACGAAACAACTACCAAAAAAAGCGCTGTTGTCAACGCTGCATCGACTTTTGGCAGCGCGAGGACATGGCCGACAGCTGTTGGCTTTGCCGGGATTATCGCGCTCGTTCAGTCATCGCTCTTCTTGCTCATCAGATGAACTCACGCCAGGAATCCTCAAAAACACCCACAGCCTTTGTTTTGACCACATTTTTGTCTAAAAATCATGCATCTTACAATAAACTGGAATTTTCAATGACTAGAGGAATCAAAAACCTAATTGAAAAACAAAAAAAACGGAAAGAAACAACAAAATCTCGAAAAACCACAGAACTCTCAAAAAACCGTACAATTTTCAAGTTTGTAACAAAAGTTATTTTCTAAGGTTCTCAGCACGAACAAAAAACGCCTTGCAAAAACGCGCGTTATCCGTTGTTTTTATTTGCCGCTTTTCGCGTGTCCATTCTTCCTAGGATCTTGCGAGATTCTTTTCTTCATTTACATCTAATTCGGTGCCAGAATTCGCTATGAGCAGCGACAACGAGTGTCCCCGAAAGAAAGCCCGGGTCGCGCAGAAACGATCAACGCGATCGCCAACTTCGGCATCACCTTCTTCTCACTTGACAGAATCCAGCGATTCACGGCCTTGCACAAGTATCAACTCAGCCACTTCTACACCTACGCCGACCGCGAGCACGTACTCATCCACGGATTCGCCGAATCCTTCTGAATCCACGTATGGCGTCCACGAAGTCGATGAGTATCGATGCGAACTTGTCATGCCTCTGGGTGGGGCTGCGAGGAGGGAGTGCATTGCCAAGCTCCTCGGTAATTCGACTGCGGAGAAAAGCAAGGTGACATTTGTCATCGAGCCTCCGGACGACTACCCAGGCTTCGTGCCGCCGAGTCCGTTTAGCAGACGAGATTCGACTTTTTCGGTGTCTGCGGAGCAGATTAGCGACTGGCTGGCATCGTTTGCCGCTGAGGATTGCCGAGTCATCAGACGAATCTTCAAAATCCGTGAACTCAAGTCGAAAAAATGGGGCTACGTTCACACGTAGGTTTTTTTCGTTGTAAAACAACTAAAAAATGCATAAAACTGAAACTCATTGCACCGTAACAAAATATTATCGTAAACAATCATTTGCTTTTTCTTTGTTACTTTTTGTTACTCGTTTTACCGTATTTTTGTAAGTTACGTTAGAACGTGATTTTTTTCGTTTTAAGACAACTAAAAAACCCCGCATAAGATTTTTTACGATGTTATTTTGTTACGGTAATAGTATTTGTTTTACATCTTTCGTTTTTGTTACTCTTTTTACCGTGATACACTGAATTACGATATTTTTACTTTTACCCTTGTTTTTACGGTTTTTATGATTTTCTTCTCTTTTCAGCATATTTATCCGACTTTCTATACACGTAAGCGATGAAAAGACAGAGGAAATCCTTCGACAAGCGGCATGGGAGCTGGTCAACGTGCCCGAACCCCGAAATGCGCTGCCTGGACCTCCAGAACCGCCGATTGCTTTCCCCAAGTTCAAGAAATTGTTCTCCATTCCGGGTTCCTTTGGATCGACGTACGTCACGGCTCCGTCCGTCGATCGCCTAACCAAGTTCATGGATCTCAATTTGCGGAGTTGCCCAATCGATGACATTAATTCAAAAATGACGATCATTGATTTTGACTCACACGTCAGCCTTCGCGTTTACGATTACGATGAATCGACCAAAGTTGTGCCAAAAATCGCCTGGAAGTACGATCGATTTGTTCGGACGTTTTTCAAATCCAATGATAAGAAAAAGATGGAGGAGTTGAATGGTGTAAGTTTTGATTGCGCTAACAATGTTGTAGTTCATTTTTGAAATTTTTTCGTGAAATTTTGTCAAATGATAGTTTTTATATTATGTATTTATACTACGAAACGTTTTCACCGTAAAAATTTGACAGATGCGTTATTTGGCAAGGTTATGGAAGTTTCCTTTTTTTCATTTTTGACGATTTTTGGCACGTTGTGGCTGAAAAACCACGCATTTCCAAAACCGATTTACATATTGATCGACGTGATTTTTGATAGAATCCTAAAAAAATATAAAAATGTTAGGTTATCACCTTGAAAAATGCCCCGCCATTATGACGTTTTTTAAATTCAATTTTCGGCATTTTTCAAGGTGATAACCCAACATTTTTATATTTTTTAGGATTCTCTATCAAAAATCACGTCGATCAATATGTAAATCGGTTTTGGAAATGCCGTAGTTTTTTTTAGCTTCTACGTGCCAAAAATTGAAAAAAATGACAAAAAGGAGATTTCCGTCAAGCGTAACTCTGCTAGATCATGCCTTAGGCAACTGTATTTTGCTGTACAGGATTTTCATTGTAAAAGCTGCCATTTGGCAAAATTTTATGAAAAATTTCCAAAAATGTTTCCAGTTGGAAGTTGGAAATATTTGTGATTTACCCTTTTAGCTGAATTACAAACGAGAAATGCTTGGCATTCTGTTCGCCGCAGGAATCGAACGGGTCATGGATAACGTGCTGGACGCCATCGATGACAAAGTTCTGCTCTACTGGCTGACTTCAGACGTCTGCAACTTCCACGATGCCGCCAATGTGTACCAATTGTCAGAAGGAAAGCGTCTCTCTGCGCTGTTCCACCTCTTCCAGAATCCCAGACACCTGCCGACAATGGTTGAAACCTGGTCGAAGGACATCGTTCCAGCGATGAGAAACAACGCGTTGATTTCTTCGATCGAGCCCCTGAAAAAGTTTATGTTTAAACCGGTCACCAATCCCGCAACGAAAGATTTCACGGCTCCGGTGTTGGATCTGCCGTTGAGGGTTGCGGAGAGCTTTTTCGTCAAAAAGTACGACGATCCCGATCCTCCGCCGGCGACGAACAATTTGTCGTTCTACGAAAAGACTCTCCCCGAGGCGCCCGGAATTACAGTTCAGCTACCGGAATTTGAGGATCTCAACGAGAAAATCAGGAGATTTTCACACATTTGGGCGTACTTCAGCCCGTTCTATCCTGAGGCTCTGGCCGACCGATTCATCTGCGCTGAGCCGAAGACGGAATACATGGACCGGATTTCGGGAAGCGATGAACTCAACTGGCTCTTCAACAGCTACGAGCCCTTGATGCCGTGTTTCTGCAAGTATGAGCGTAAGTATGACTGTTTTTGGCTGCGAGAAAAATTTATTTTTTTTTGGCTGAAAAAAAATTTCTGAGCTAAAATTTTACTTTTGACTCAAATTTTTTATCCAGGTTTTGAAAAATTACTTTTTTTAACGAAAAACTTTTTTATGTCCGAAAAAAATTTTTTTGTTTCCGTTTTTGTTTTAGTTTTTCTCTTTTGTCAGAAAAAAATTTTTTTGGAATTGTTTTCGGTTTTTTTTTGACGCAAATTTTTTTTAAATTTTTTTTACGAAAATTTTTTTTATTTATTTTTTTATGCGACAATTTTTTTGTTCAAACAAACAAACAAAATTGAACAAATGTTTTTTTTTGGCAAAAAAAAAGATTTTTTGTGTTGCATTTTTTTTGTTTCTGGGGCTAAAAATTTACTATTTCTGTTATTTTTTGACGAAACTTTAATTTTCGGACGAATTTTTTTTTGTTTTTTTGCAAAAATTTTTCGATCTGGGTGAATTTTTTTCCTTTTTGGAAGGATTTTTTGGGGCAAAAATGTTATTTTTTTCAAAAAAAAGTTTTTTTCAGTGTCGGGCCTCCGAATCCACCGTAACTACTTCAACGTGCTGTCCCACCTCAGCGACCCCTACATCAACACACTCATCGAAACGACCTCGACCGAGATCTGCTTCAACGAGTACCTCGACAACGCCATCGACCCCTTCACCTACGACGCCGGCTGCCCGTACCTCCCGGACGACAACGGCGAGAAGAAGAACCCCACGCAGCTCAACATCGAACGCGTAGAGTTTCTCGTGGCCGCCGATCGACTGAAGGACGCTCGAATCCGTCTCTGCGAGTACGTCGACCTTCTGCTGCCTTTCGAGAAGCTGGTCGTCGCTGGAAAGGACTACCTGCCTTCCGCGGGTGACAATTACGTCCAACGACCTTCCCGGGCCCCCTTTGACTATCCATGCACCTACGACAACGCTTCCTACGTTCTCGCCGAGAACAGGCTCTCCGACACGCAGGATTTTATCCTGCCGAATTCTCCATACGATCGGGATTCGAGTTGCTTCGTTCATCCGAATACTGTGGATTATTTGTGGGTTTTTTGATATTTTTTGGGTGCTATGGAGTATTTTTAGAAACTTCCTGGTCCTGCAAGTGACCCTCGAACGCCACAAGCACAACAACAGGGATCAGCTGGCTCGCAGCTTTCTCGAAAAGCTTTTTTTGTTTGATATGAGAGCACTGTATTATATTGAGATCTTCCGCCTTGTCCGGATGCCGGACAGGTGCCTGACTTCGGCGAACATTGAGCAAATCACGAAGATGGACCTCGAACACAACCAGTTTATGACAAATGTTTTGGTGGGTTTTGTTTGAAGGGTATTCAGGCTAAAATTGTCCGTGCGTCCTGAAAATTTCCGCATGGTTTACAAATTGTCGGCCAAAAATGTATTTTTTATGGTAAAGAAATATTTTTTTCTTTGATTTTCGTTCACGGCCGTGTTTTTTTTTTGAGGCACATCATTTTTCTGTTTTATTTTCTTTCTTTTTTATGATAATTTTTTATGGGAAAAAATATTTTTTTTTTCTAATTTTTTACTTTTATGCCTACATTATTTTTTCATATTTTTTGGGTGATTTTTTTTTGATTTTTTTTTGCGAATTTTTTTAGTTTTATATTTTTTTTTCGGACGTAAAAATTTTTTTGCAAATGTTTTTTTTTGGCTCAGATTTATTTATTTTTTCTGTTTTTAGAACGAACAATTTTTTTAATGATTTTTTGGACGAAAAAAAATTTTTAGACCATTATTTTTTTTAGTTTTTTTGGGCGCATTTTTTTTCAAATTTTGGATTAAATTTTTTTAAATACAAAAAATTTTCTTTTTTTTGTCAAAACATTTTTCAATTATTTTATTTTTTATTTTTATTTTTTAGCACCTGCTTCGTGCAGTGGACGCACTTCGACGACGGGACTTCTCCATGATGGCCAAGGAAATCCAGAGATACAACTTTGGCGAACGATACACAGGAAACAAGTGCGAGCCTTTCCTCCAGTGCAAATCCCTCGATCCGTCGTTTTACTTCAACGGAGAAAACGTAATCACCGTGACCAAGATTTCGGTTTACATGACCGCTTGTTTCTACCATGTTGGGGGTGAACAGTGAGTTTTGTGGTGTTTTTGATTTTGTTGAGTCCACTTTTTGATTTTTCAGCGCTCTAGCCTTAGAGATCTTTGAACAAATCGACAATCAACCCGCTGTGGGTTCGGAGCTGCTCAATCGGAAACAACTCATTCCCATGATTCGCGATGAGGCGCAAATTGCTCTCATGGACCCAAATCGACAGAAAATCACCATGGATTTCTGGAATCAGCCTGATTGTGGGTTTTTTGTTGAGGGGGCACAAGGGAAATTTTTTGTTAGGAAATTTTTTAGGCTTGGAATACGAGTACAATTCAAAGCGAAATATCAGAATATCCCAGGAAAAAGTTCGATTTCTGTGCATGTACGAATTTGGGGAAGACCCGGACAACCCGATGCACATTGACGACTACCGATTCAACATGGAGTACCGTAGGCGGTACAACATCATCAAATACGTCGGATTCCAGGCCGCGATCACCGAAATGCCATCCCAGGACGAGCACTCGTGGGGATCGAGATTTGCAGGTCTCATCCGGATGCCCATGTTCACGGAAGACACCTTTGTCGCGTGGCAGCTGGCTGTCATCTTGTCTGAGTCGTCTCGCATCGCCCACGGCTTCCGGCAGATCATGACGATGCCGACGTGTCCCTTCGAGCTGGATGTCATTCCTGATGTCTACGATTTTGAATGCGTCGAGGGAAAAGTGAGTTTATTGGCTGTGAATATTTTGGAAATTTTTTAAAAGGGAGGCTTTTACGATGGATGAAAAATGTTTACTGTAAAATGCAGGAGCATGATGGCAGTTACGGTTTGCGGAAATCATGTTTTTACCATTTTTGACGATTTTTGGCACGTTACTGCAAAAAAACTACGGCTTTTACGAAGTTGGGGTACATATTGGTTGACGTGGTTTGTGATGGAGGATCCGATAAAAATATAAAAATGTGGGGTTATACCTTGAAAAAATGCCGAAAACCACATTTTTTTAACATTGAACATTTAAAAAAATGTAAAAAAATTGTTTTGGCATTTTTCATGGTGGTAACTCTAAATTTTTATATTTTTCTCGGATTCTCCGTCAAAAATCACGTCAATCAATATGTACCCCGACTTCGGAAATGCTGTAGTTTTTTTAGGTACCACGTTTGACAGGATTTCAAAATAAATATTCACTGACTCATTTTTTTGTCAGTTTGAATGTTTTTTTTTTCAGATAGTCAATGCCATCAACAACGCCTACGAACTAGCATCCCTCGGCGAATACTACGGTCTGCAAAAACTCCGCAATCTGCAGAAAGCCTATGAAAAGTCTCCCGTCGGAACCCATCACATCCCCATCGCGATTCACTGCATCGAGTTCAACAGACTCTTCTTTGAAGATTCCCCGCTGGCGTTCGAGGAGATCGAAGCACTCGAAAAGCTGTCTCCCTTCGAGGCTCTTCTCCGCTCGGTGCCAGCACTCGTCCGACATCGCCGCGCAATCCCGAGGACGACGTTCGGGCGGTGCTACAAGGTCATGAATCTCTACGAGCAGTACGATTCGTGGCTAAACTACCGGCTGAGGTTTGCGATCGTCGAATTCATCCTTCACATCCATGAAGACAACGTGCCCGAAGCCTGGGCAGTCCTGCGCTATGGATTGAAGCAGATCGATCAAAAGTTGCCCTTCGACGTCGGGGCGTTGGCGTTCTACCTTCGAAGGCGACAGGCGGCTTTTTATTTGATGCTGGATGAAGTCGACTTGGCAGCGACCGTCCTGGACGATCTTTTGCGTGTCTACGAAAGAGACGGCCACCAACTCGGCTCCGAACTCGAAGTCGGCGTTTTTCTCTACTGGGCGTTCCAGATCAAGAAAAACTTGTGGTACGTCTACCCCGACGATGCGCCGTCCTGTCAATGTGAGTTTTAAATTTCTAAAAAAAATTTCAAAAAATAAATTAAATTTAATAAAAAAAAATAAATTTTTATTTCAAGTTTTTAATTAAAAAAAAATTAAATTTTAAAGTTTTTATTTAAAAAAAATTAATTTTTTATTAAAAAAAATTTTAATTTAAAAACATAAAATTAAAATTTTTTTTTATTAAAAACTTTTTAAATTATAATAAAAAAAATTTTAATGTGGAAAGTGTTTTCTGAGGTAAAAACGACGACTTTTCAGACGAGTATCTCATCGAAATGCTGGCGTTGTCGCTGATAAGGGTCAAACGATTCCCGCTCGCGTACAAATGGATTCTCCTCGAAGCCGCGGAAAATGTCTACAGACCAGACTTTGCCGAACATTCTTCGACAGTAATCTCGAGTTTCCGTGAGCAAGTCAGCTCTGAGATTGAAAAATACTTTAACGTCAGCCTGGAAAAAACGGGTCAACCCCTGCGAAGCATTGAACGTCTCCAAACTAAGCTGGGCGTGCCCTGGTACCTGTTTTAACGCGTAGCGAGAAACGATTGTGAAAAATAAAAAAAATATTGAATTTATTTAAATTAACTACAAATTTCATAGTTTTGACATAAAAAAAAAGTCATTTTTCGTCATTTTGGGGTCATTTTTTAGGCTCGGCTCGCTCGGTGATCTTCGAGCCGAGCATTCGAGCGAACGGCTCGGCTCGCTCGAATGTTCGGCTCGGTCGACAACTGGTTCAGAGCGGGACCGAACGGTTTTGCGCGACCCTGACACAAGATTAATGTATGTACACATGTATGTTATGCTGATATATATCAATACAATACAAGGCCAAAACAAAAAGTAAGATATCAGGTTTTGCCTGATATCAGAGTCTGATACTGATACTGATATCAGTATATCAGGCTAAGATTTGTTATCAGGATGATAAAATATGTACAAACAAGTATTCAAAAGTCAAAAACGTATTTATAGAAAAATTTTTGATGCATGCTGATTTGGCTCCGAATTATTATAGGATATTACAATCAATCTTATGGACAATCTTGTGTCATCATCATAAATAAACTAGGTCGCGCAGGACCCCTACATTCGGTTTCGATCTAAAGATGTATTCTTATTTATTTATTTGCACCAGTGACGCGAGAGCTCATTTATTGTTGTCATCAGTATACAATGAACAGTATTTCTAATGTCACCGTATTTGCCGTTGCAATATTTGTTGCTTTGGTTCTTCCGCTTTCAGCTTACGGTATACCAAACATAGATGTCAAATCAGATCATTTTCAAATATCTGAGCTAGATAAATTGGATCTGAACTATATGAAAATCTAATCAATAATAGATATGTAAATCTGACATGAGGTGATCTGTAGTATAAAAGTCTGAACTAAATTTCTGCGTGCGCGCAAATTTGACGGTGTTTTTTCATCGACATGATTGTGTTTTTTATTTAATTTTATTTGAGTTGATCTGAACATCAAAAATTTACCTACATATATTTGAACTGAACTGAGGTCTAAAAATCAGTATCAGATTTTGAGCTGATTTTAAGCTCAAAATCAGTATCAGATACTGATTTGAAGCTGATCTGAGCCAAAAATGAGCTGATTTGACATCTCTGGTACCAAACGCTTCCGAAATTCATATAGCCCCGTCAACATACATAATTGATCCTGCAACGTGCTACATTCACTATTACAATGACACAAAAACGTTTAACGAAGCATCCCATTTCTGCGAACAAAATAACGGTCATCTGGCCCGAATCAATAGCTCTTATATCAATTCAAATATAAATCGGGTTGTCAAGCGCCTATTTCCAACCAGCAGCTACTACATTGATGCTAACAGGATCAAAAGCAAGAATTTCCAGTGGTCAAATGGTACTGCAATCGGGTGGAAATTTCAAGGCGCAGTTTCGCAATCCAAAAATTCTGATGGTCAGTGTATCACCATTTCTGCCGAAAGCGGCCGATGGTCGATTGCGGACTGCAATATTCCTCGTCCATACGTCTGCGAGTATGAATTCTTTTTTCTGTCTGAAGACACTATTCCTAAAAGTGTTGCATATTTTTGCACTCCAAAAAACATTTTGTCTTCGCCTTCTTCTCAACAGTATCATTATCTGTTTTCCGTGAACCCTAATTCAACGTTAGACCAAATTCGCAGTGATTTTAAGCAAAAGTCTGCTGCGTTTATGAGCCCTTTTGTTACCTACCATCATATTTTTTCGACTATCAAATGCTACTTTTTTAACAATGAAGAAAAAACTTTCTTCGAGGCACTCACTTTTTGCGCTGATCATGGCGGGCAACTGCTCCACATCAACAACAAAGCAATTGATGAATCTGTGTTGGAATATGTCAAGCGTAATTACAACAGCAGCATCTACTACATTGGTGCCAACAAAATAATAAATAATACGGACTTTTATTGGACCGATGGATTTCCTCTGCTCTACGGGAAATGGGCTTTTATATCTGATTCCGATGTCTATCAGTGTGTCATCGTTGACCCTAACAACAGTGGTAGATGGTCGACTGTCGACTGCAACATTCCTCGTCCCTTCGTCTGCGAAGTCAAATTCAATTCTATGACTGCTGCTGTAATTAACAACTTTAATCCTATCTGCTATAGTTCGGATGTGTATGATTTTAAAGTTTTTGCTGAAACTATAAATTTTCCGAGCTGACTTTACTTGCATGACTTATATATATCAAATGTATCCCAATATGTGTTTAAACAATAATAAAGATGAATTTTAATCAAGAAAAGCGTTTAGCAACTGAAAATGTTCGGAGTGATGAAAACGGAATAAATTCGCTTTGATATGAAAGATATTTTTTGTCAAATAAACATCCATTGACAGAATGGACTTGTAGTCCGTCGTCGCCTAGGGCGTATCCTTCGGCACTTTAGCATAATACGTACATACATACATACCTTCCCTGCAGGCGAATCTAACGTATGTATCCACAGCCAGCACTCGCTCGAATGATTTTTAAACATTATCTTTTGGTTAACTCTTTGAACTTCACAAAGATTTTTGTTTTACGTGTTAAAAAGTTTTCGGATGCTTATTGATCAGATCACAGATAATCCAGATCAGATCACAGATAATTCAGATCAGATCACTAGAAATTTAAAATTTTGCAACTTCAAACATGTCTGCACTGCCACATCATGCGCCTTCACCTTATTTTTTCTCACTGGTGCGCGCGCGTGCATTTTTTTGAGGGAGTCATGTTCAGAAAATCGCCCTGAAGTCCGTAATAGAGTTTTTTGCTTACGGTCACTTCGGTAGGCTCGGGCATGTCCCAAAGATTGTTTTAAGCCACTCGCGCTCTTTGTTGCATTATTTTGCGCAATGCTGCAGGCATTTATACTTTAACATGCCGTAACTAACCGAAATTCCATGATTTTTTAAAAAACGCTTTATACATTTCTTCATTATGTTGGTATGAATAAGTATGCAAAAGCAGAACCATGGCACAACGACAGTATTCGAGAACGGGTGCGAAACAGATAACAAGCTTGAAAGTGTGCGCGCGCTTTGAAAGATTTGTTGAAAAGTGATCGTTTCTCTGTTCTTACGGTAAAAACAAGCATAGACGTCCTTAATCCCAAAAAGTATACCTTTATCTTCAATGGTATAAGCTGATATTCACCATTGCACAATGTGCTCCGCCAGCTAAATTCAGCGCCACGGAATGCCTGCAACATGCGAGCGCGCGCCAACGCGCTTGCCTCTCTGCCTTGCGGGTGCGTTGCATTTTTTTCTTAGGCATTTTCATTGTTTCTGTGTTATTCCTGATGATTCACCGCATTTTTGCGAGCAGATTGATGCCATTGCCGAAAAAAAATATTCATTTTGGGCTGAGTTGCAAGCGTCCAAAAATCGCTACTTTTGCAGAAACGGTCATGGTTATAACATCTGAGATACTCATGAAGTTTACTTCAAATTTTTTTTGTAGATGCAGCATGGTATCAAGAATGTATAGCAAAACAAAAATCAAAAGAAAAGTTCATATGTTGGATAAAAATCGAGGATAACTGATATCCCTTATAAAAATGTGCGCGCGGATTCTCTTCAATCAGCAATATGAGTGCTCTCACAACGACAATTTCTAGCTTTCCGTGTCGGCGCAGGGTGCGTGCGCACATTTTTATAAGGGATATCAGTTATCCTCGATTTTTATCCAACATATGAACTTTTCTTTTGATTTCTTTTTTGCTATACATTCTTGATACCATGTTGCATCTACAAAAAAAATTTGAAGTCAATTTCATGAGTATCTTAAATGTTATGACCATGACCGTTTTGCAAAAAAAGCGATTTTTGGACGCTTGCAACTCAGCCCAAAATGAATATTTTTTTTCGGCAAAGACATCAATCTGCTCGCAAAAATGCGGTGAATCACCAGGAATAACACAGAAACAATGAAAATGCCTAAGAAAAAAATGCAACGCACCCGCAGGGCAGAGAGGCAAGCGCGTTGGCGCGCGCTCGCATGTTGCAGGCATTCCGTGGCGCTGATTGTGAACATTGTGCCATTGTGCTATAAGCACAAATCTGTGTTTTGAGAAACTTCTTCGCTTATTTTCGCTGTGAGAACCCTGAAACTATCATTTTTTCTCCAATGTTTTAAGCTTGAAATCTGTTTCGAACCCGTTCTCGAATGCTGTCGTTGTGCCATGTCTCAGCTTTTGCATACTTATTCATACCAAAATAATGAAAAAATGTATAAAACGTTTTTCAAAAAAAAGTGGGATTTTGGTGAGTTACGGCACTTCAAAGTTTCATGATCTTTCAATGCCTCCAGCATAGCTCAAAAAAATCCTACGGGAGGCGCGAGTGGCTTAAAACAATCTTTGGGACATGCCCAAGCCTACCGAAGTGACCGTAAGCAAAAAACTCTATTACGGACTTCAGGGCGTTTTTTTGAACATGACTCATTTCGCACGCGCGCGCTCCTTTTTCTCCCAGTGGGACAAAAGCGCATGCTGTGCACTGCTGGTTTTTCGAAGCATACGATAGTTCTCAACAAAAAACAATTTATTATTCACTGTTCGCGTCGAAACCAGTGTTCTCGGGAACCTGAACCATAAATTCCGAGATTTTTGGGCTGTGTCGAGTCAGATCAGATCAGATCGGATCAGATCGCAGATAATCCAGATCAGATCATGAGCAAATGATCTGATCTGCCATCTCTGAAGTAGATGATGATTCAATGGGGTTTTACACTATAAATATGAGCATAAGGGGGGAGGTTGGGTTCTGGAATCGGTGCTTCGGAGCGGTGCTATGAGCACTTATGTACAAAAGAGGGAGGTTTTGGAATCGGTGCTTCAGAATATACGTGATTCATGCGTATGGAAAAATGTTGCCGCGATTGGAAAAGGTTGTTTGGGGTTGGTGCATTACGTGGCTTCGCCTCGTCACACGTGTTTTCTGAAAATTATGGTTGCGATCTAAGAATTTATTTAATAAATATAACGTCAAGTTTGTCTACATACAAATTATTTATTTATTTATTTATTTCACCATTACTCAGTGGTTAGTTATCATTAGACCAGATGTTAGGAGGCACAAATGATGTCCACGTAGGTGTAAATGTCTCGATTCGTTTTGGTCGCGATTTCTCATACAAATTATATAACTGATTTTTTGTTTCGGTTTTGTCGCTTATTTGCCCAATTTAAACATCTAATAAATATCTAACAAACATAAAAATAACATAATATCCCCTGATTTTAGGCAAAGCATGTCGAAGCCGTCAGTTTGCTTCGCTCTTTTATTTTTCACCACTACGATCATTCTGATTTCGGCCGTTCCGGTTTCTCGCACCGTTACTGATGAAAATCAGAAAGAAAGTCGGCAACTTGAAAATGCACTTTACAAAAGTTTGTACGGAAACCCCCAGTTTATTGTAACTTCTAGGTGCTACCGCTTCTACAACGAGAAAAAAACTTTCACGGAGGCTTCCGCCTTTTGTGCCACTCAAAAAGGCCGTCTGGCGCAGTTCGAACATGCTGGATTTCACAAACTTATCTATGAATATATAAAACGCGATTACAACAGCAACATCTACTACATTGGTGCCAACAAGATTGATAGCACAGATTTTAAGTGGACAGATGGATCTGTCATCGGCTGGAAGCCCACATGGACTGTGCCTTCACCTGACAATTCTGAAGTCCACCAATGCGTTATCGTTGTTCCAAAAGAATCCGGAAAATGGTCGGCTGTCGACTGCTACATCGCCCGTCCTTTTGTCTGTGAGGTCGTTACAACTACAACTTTCCATAATCCTGATATTTATCAGAAATCGGATATTTATGCGAACGCTGTTTGCAGCATTCGGTCAAAAGTTGTATGAGTCAATTATAAGTGTACGTATATGTATGTAATAAAATTTGTAAATAAAAAATAAATGTTTGCGCTTTTTATGCTAGATATTTATATTGAATTTGGTGGTCTGTTTACTGATATTATTATGTTCGAATTTCTATACAATTCTTGATTGGCCTAAAAAACAAGTTTTTGCAAAATCCCAAGTTTGAGGGTTCTCACCACGAAATTCCCCGCACGCAAACACGCATTATGATTTTCATCGTTTTGCTCAATTTTGCGGCGTTTTCATGCGTTTTTCAATCCTACGACCGGCGATCTCGTCTTTCTGCAAGGGATTGGTGTCCAGGAGCCTCATCGAGACATGCTATCCATCTACCTTGCTGACAGATGGTGAGTTGTGCCACACAGAGTCTAAAAACATCAATTCACTTTGTCATCCGTGTTTTCAGACTTCCTCAACAATTTCCCACCCGTCGTTTACGCTGGCTTTGATCCTACCGCTCAGTCGCTTCACGTCGGCAATCTTGTCGTGTTGAATGCTCTTATCCGAAGTGCTTCTCTCGATGGTTGTCGGGCGATTGCCCTCGTCGGCGGCGCCACTGCTCTCGTCGGCGATCCTTCCGGCAAGAAGTCTGGTTGGTTTTTATAACTATAATTTATTTTTGTTTGTTTACATTTAGGCAATTTTCCTGGTTTTTTTTCGTTTGAAATTATTATAGTTCGGTTTTTTGAGCTTTGGTTTACCTAAAAATTGATTTTTGCCGTTGAAATCATATTTTTTCCAAAACACCCACTTCAGACCTGGATTTACAGACCGTAACGAGCTAGCCATGGATGTCGTCGCTCAGAATACCCAGAAATTGCACGATCAGCTCTCACGGATCTTTGCTAACGCCGGGACGACTGATTTTGCGATTGTCAACAATCTGGAGTGGTTTGAGAACATGTCAATGATCGATTTCCTCCGAATGGCCCGAAAGTTCCGCGTTGGACCCATGCTGAGGCTTGGCCACATCAAAAACCGCATGCGAACCGATATCCAAGCTGGTGTCAATTTTACGGAGTTTTCCTACCAGATTTTGCAGTCCTACGATTGGCTCGTTCTCGCGAACAAATTTGATTGCCGGTTTCAGGTTTGTTTTTGATTTGAATTTTTTTTTGGGATTTTTGGATGGTTGCGTGCAGTTTTAGATCGGTGGATCCGACCAGCTGGGTCACCTGGACGCTGGCAGCCACTATGTCCAGGCTGTCACGGGGCAACGAACCGGTGGCGTCTGTCTGCCGCTTGTGACCGATGCTTTTGGCGAAAAAATTGGCAAATCGACGGCAGCCAATGGAGATGGGGTCTGGCTGGATCCCGGACTGACGTCGCCCTACGCTTTTTACCAGTACTTCAGACAGCTGCACGACAACACCGCTGCCAAGCTTTTTCCCATGTTTTCGCTTCGTCCGCTCGAAGAAATCGACGCCGTCATCCGGGAGCACGAGGCGAGCATTGGGAAGTCCGTGGCACAGACTGCGTTGGCGGAAGAAATGACGAGACTCGTCCACGGTCCTCAAGGACTGGCGACCGCTCAGCAGTGCTCAAATGTGCTTTTCAAAGGTTTGTTGAGGGTTTTGGGGGTCAAAATGGGGAATTTGGAAGATTTTTTGGTAATAAGCGAACAGATTTTTTTCACCACGTTCGCGAACGAAAATCGAATTTTTTTATCGTTTGGGCCAAATTTTGTTTGTTCAGGCAAAAAAACATAATCGATCGATTATTTTTTCAAATGACCGTGTTTTTTGATTTCATTCATTTTTTTTAATAAATCCAAAATTGGTGGCTTATTTTTTGGTTTCATTGAAAAATTTAGAAATGTTTGTGAACGAATACGAACAAAAAAAAAATTTTAATAAAAAAAATTTTTTTTTTTAAATTTCTCCGCGAAAACGAACGTTTACCCACCCCTGATTTTCAGGCTCTCTGAAGGATTTCCAATCCCTCGATTCCCCGACGATAGCTTCTCTCTTTGGCGAGGCGTCCACCTTCGACGTCCCCAGAGGCTCGACCACTACTTTCGGCTCGCTAGCGGATCAGACGCGTCGCGACAAGAACAAGGGCTCGGTGCTGATGACGAAGGGCGCCTTCCGGGTCAATGGCGTTCGCCACACCGATCCAACCGAGCCGCTCGACAGCTCCTCGACTTTCCTCGTCGATGGGCTCAGTCTCATTTCCTGGGGCAAGCGAAAGTTCTTCCTTGTTCGATGGATTTGACCTTTGTTAGATTTGACTTTGAATTTTGGATTTTGCAGTTTTTATACGTGTACGAAAAAATTAGAAAAATATGTGATTTGGCGTTTGTCAGAAAAAAATCGTTTGAAACGATGCAAATATTTTTGAAATTTGAATTTTGTATATTTTTGGCGTGATTTGTGAATTCGCGATCGATCAGTTATTTTTATAGGCGTGACTGTTTTTTTTTTAGGCGCCCGCTGATTTCACAGCAATCCGGCTTACGCTTTCGCACGCCGCATTCAGTATACAATGGAAAATGGCGTCAGAGCAGAGTACTCTGCACCCAAAGTCTTCATCTTTGCGTACGCAGACGAGAAGGAACAAATCGCGCAATTAGCGCAGTACCTCAACGAACAGGGCGCTGAATTGCAGCCTCTCGGTGAGTTTTTGGTGGTTTTTATAGGGGAAAATTACGGTAAATGCATTTTTAGGAGACAACAACCTCGAAAGCGTCCTCGCCATTGTCAAGGGTCTCGGAACGCTTTTATCCAAGACGAACGAGGAGACGTATTCGGAGTACTTCAACTCGATTCTCTCCGTAGTCATCGGATTTGCTCCGGAAGATGCCATCGGCGTCATCAAGGCGTGGAGGGACGTTGTCCTGGCTGCTGAGTACAAGGCTGTCGGCTGGAACTCGAGGGTAGGTTTTTTTTTTATTACTTTTGGTAATTTTTACCTAATTTTGGGGAAATTTTCATGGATTTGGTCACCAAATTTTTTTTGGTTATTTTTTGGTGTGAACAATTTTTTTTGGTTATTTTAACGTAATTAGTGTCTCGATTTTTTAGAAATATTTTTACAGAGATTTGAAGCATTTTTAATTTTGTTTAGAAATGTTTACGTTTGTGATGTAGTTTTTTTTCCTAATTTTGGAGTTATTTTTACGGATTTTTTCTTTTTTTTCCCAACTTTTTGGACCATTTTACGTTTTTTCAGTTTTTTTTCTTATTTGGGGTCATTTTTACGGATTTAGTTTTCTTTCCTAGTTTTTGGTCATTTTTTTTATTTATTTTGGAGGGTTATTTGCACGTTTTTTTTCAATGTAAAAATTCTGTGAAAATATTCTGTTTCAAATTTTCACGTTTTTGAAGTTTTTTTTTTCAATTATTTTAATAATTTTTATGTTTTGAACGTCTTTTTTTTATTTGGGATTTTTTCACGAATGTGGTGTTTTTTTCCATTTTTTTTGGGTCATTTTTACGCATTTGATGTTTTCAGGCCTCAGCAATCGTCCAAGTCTTCTCAAACCTCTTCCAGTTCTACGACACGTCTGCGGACATCAAGTTTTACACCTTTTTGACGGTTCTGGAGATGGCAGGGCGCGCCAAAGTCACCCGATCCATCGACATCACCCCGCGCACCATCGAAGGCTACTTCGCGGACTGGGCCCTGACTGTCGAGCAGCAGAAGCAGTTCCTGCGCGTCCTCCACGCCGCGCTCCTCGCCGACGATCGCGCGAAGGACGCTGCCGTCGTCATGATTCGCCTCCTCCAGGCGTACACCGGCGCCGACGCTGCAAACGCCGCTGCCGACGCGAAGGAGTGCGTGCGGACGGCCATCATCGACCCGCACGCCTTCAGCTTCGACCACCTCCTGCGCATCAACGCGATCAAGCACCTCGAAAAGTCGGATGCCAAGATCTTCGAGCTGCTCAACATTTTCAACCAGGGCTCGCTCGTCGATTTCAAGGCTTTCCTCGCGAAGAATCCAAACTTCAGCAAAGAAGAACTCAAAGTGGACGAGCAGATCCTGATTCGCAAGATCAAGATCCTCACGCTGATATCGCTGGCTGAGAAGTCCCGCAAGCTGCCCTACGACCAGCTGCTCAAGGTGCTCGAAGTCGCCGACAACGACGAACTCGAGAGCTTCCTCATCGACGTTCTTCAGTCCAAAGTCATTTCTGTGAGCTTTTACCCCAAAAGTTTTGGATTTTATAGTTTTAACGTTTTTCAGGGCAAGCTGAACGGCGTCGCCAAGGAATTCCACGTCACCGCCTTCCAACAGCGTCACTTTGACTTACCTGAATGGAAAAATCTCCGCACCCGCCTCCAAAACGTCCTCTCTGCCCTCAAAGCCTCACAGACCAACCTCGAAATCGCCAGCCACCCCGAACTCATCGAAAGCCGGCTTCATTTTCGCTAAACACCCGAAGAAAAAGACGCTCCACGACAGTTTGGTGTCATTTCAACGGCTTTCGTCGTCTTCTGTGAGTGGTTGCTGCGTGCGCGAGCAGCGGTGTGTGGTTCTGATTTCTGAGGTTCTTTCTGTTTGAATTTGTGGTTCGTTGGACGGGTATCTTTTTTTTTGGTTGACAGGATGCCCGCGCCGAGACCATTGAGGTGGCGATATTTAAATTTGTTTTTGTTGGAGGAAGAATGGTTTTTGGGGACAAAGAAGGGGGAAGATTTGTTTTAGATTTTAAAAGTGGAGTATACCAGAGATGGCAGATCAGATCATTTGCTCATGATCTGATCTGGATTATCTGCGATCTGATCTGATCTGATCTGACTCGACCCCGCCCAAAATCTCGGAATTTAGGGTTCAGGTTCCCGAGAACACTGGTTTCGACGCGAAAAGTTAAATATAATTTTTTTTTGTTGAGAACTATCGTATTCTTCGAAAAACAAGCAATGCGGACGTGTTTGAAGTTGTAAAATTTTAAATTTCTAGTGATCTGATCTGAATTATCTGTGATCTGATCTGAATTCCACGTGATCTGATCTGGATTATCTGTGATCTGACCTGAGCTGATCTGATCCGAAACGTGATCTGATCTGCCATCTCTGGAGTATACTCCTACTCCGGTCTCGTCTCACTCTCAAGTCTTGTGTTTATTCAGGTCAGCCGGCATATATATATATAGAGAAAACAGTATGTAAATTCGAAGCTACAGTAGTAGCTCTATCAGACAAAAAGTTAGGTTTGGTCGAATAAGAAAGTGACAAATAGTCAAAGCGGAACAATACATCTGACGACAAAAAATTTAAAGTTAGGGAAACTTGAAAAAAAACTGTTAAAAAATAATATTTGAATAAGTAAAGCACAAAATCTGGCCGGTCGGTTTCAAGGTCGGCCGGTAAAGCCGGGAAAAGCCAAAAAAATTCGAAGGTTGATTTTGTTTGAAAAATGTATGATTTTCGAACGTTTTTGTGTTTCATTTGTCAATTTGTTTTACTTTTTCACCGTAACCCTAAAATAAAGTACGAAAATTTTTTTCAAAAAAAAAAGATCGTGGCTTTGGCCTGAAAATTTAAGCCTGATTTTGAGGCCGGTTGATTTCTAGTTTTTCAATGCTTGTTTTTTATATTTGTACAAAATTTTCGATTTGTGCCAACGTCATGTTTTCACCGTTACTCACCAACATTATAGCGAAATGTAATATAAAATACACAAATTAATAGAAATATCTACAATTTTTGTTGTCATGTAAATATTTGATGACATCACTTTGATGTGCTTACAAATTGCTAAAAACATATGTAATGTCTCAAAATACAGAAATCTTTTTAACACAAACCTGTGGTGTTATACGATTTGTTCCTGAATTAGTAGCAATAGTTATTTTGTTGCCACTGGAATGAAAAAGTTTTGTCCTCCACGACTTGCAGATGAGAAAAGGAATTACAAGTGTCAGCACGGAAAGTTCACGTACCAAATCACCTATCAACCCCAAAATAATGCAGGCATATGCAGCGTCAGCAAATACCTCATACACTATGAAGACCACATAATTGGCCATAATAATGAGTACAGTATGAATAGCATAGCAGAGCACAAAACAGGTAGTCTGAATGAGGAGCGTGTTTTCTGCTTTGCGCTGCTGAACATTTACCTCAAGGGAGGATTTTTGTCGACATCGGCTCGCCAAACCTGCTGAAAGACAGAAAAATGTTGCCATCGTTGTGGTAATTACATTTGACATTATTAGTGATTTGTTCTGCTGAAAATCTGCAATAAAGTACACCACATTGTGGCATGTATCGGAGAGAGATGCACACATTATGCTGAGGAGGTACAAAATAACGGGGTAAATTAGTATAAAAATAATATACGCAATTGTCAGATTCTGGCTCCACAGCCTGTTCATTCGGCGCCATAATATTACGGCTGTAATTTTTTTTAAATGTATTTAAATGAACAGACAAAAATGAAGTGTATACACCTGTGAATCTGTTAAACGCCATTAAAGCAAACCAAATACCAATAAAGTAGTCGTAATGCTTTTGCATAATTTGGTCCAAGTAATTTAGAAATATAACATTTGGATTGAAAAGCTTTGATACATGGATCGTAGTAACCGTGACGTAGCAAAAGCAACCGGAGACAAAAACAGCAAAGTACGGCGTCCGCATGATGCTCGTTTTATGGCACATATTTCGAGCTATTGCAGACAGTACGATAATCATGGTAAATGTATTGATCAAATTTAGGATAAACAATGTTAAAGTAGTATATATTGCAAAGTCAGTTGATTGGTACATTTTCTAAAAAAATATTACACCTTTAATTTTACAGTAATGATGCGGTTATATTTATGTATTACCTTTTTGGAAAATTGGATTGCATTCTTGTATGTTAGAAAAAAAGCGCTGGTCCCCCTTTACTTGACTCATTTGTACACAATTTGTATCATAAATTTGTTTTCGTTTATCGTAAACAAAGCACATATATGTA
Source organism: Turbatrix aceti (assembly GCA_963969345.1). NCBI lineage: Eukaryota > Metazoa > Nematoda > Chromadorea > Rhabditida > Panagrolaimidae > Turbatrix > Turbatrix aceti. The sequence goes on from OZ017768.1 coordinate 7,433,072, forward strand.
TGTACATAATTGCTAATTTTTATGTATTTTTTATGATGCGCGAGATATACAAGATATTAGAAAACAAGAATCCAATTTTTTGTAAACAACAATTCGCAATACGTGTTCTTCTGGTAATCGTTTCACTGCCATCATCGGGGAAACCGAAAAAACATCCGATAAATTCCGGGTGCTGTATTCAAATAACAAAGTTATACTAACTTTATACGACGAAACAGTTCAAAAATTGTTGGCAGAAGGAGTTTGTAGAATTCGGCGTTCGAGAAATCGAGAAAGGGATCGGTGAAAGCAACCTACGAGATAGCCTGATACTTGTCGTAGAGTAAGATTTCGTATTCCGTCACGAAATAATTTATTTTAAATCGACCATGAATGTATATTTAAAATTTATTTATTCAATTGATCACGACCCTGAACGTAATTCTGTTGCTCGTAGGACAACAGACACCTTTTCTGGTTGTCAAAGATCTGTCCGGTGACAATGGCACCTTGTCGGGATATAAGATTACACTTTGCTGCATTCAGAAACCAAGAATGAGGCTGCAAATGTTTTTTTTTTGTAAAAAGTTCACCTGATGATGCCCAAAGCATTACCTCAATGTTAGTCCGATGAATGACGATATTGTGCGTAAGCGAAGACCCAAACACGCCGAGATCACCTACGTCGAATTTGTTGAGCAGGCCCCGGATGGGCTGAAAGATGTTGTAGTCGCTCATCATGAGCAGCGGAACGAGCGGGTCTGCAAGGGCTCTTTCGATGGCTGGTTCGTACCTGGGATGCACCCGGATCCACCTGACGTGCTCGGGCGACGAGACTTGGAAGGTCGGCAGATGCTCGGGGGTTGCGGGACGGACTTCGAACAGAGAGCGTTCGTTTAGGTACAAGCGCTCTGCTTTGCTCGGACCGAAGGGTTCTACGAGGAATTCTGGATCGGGAACTGCCGAGATGTTGATTGGAGACACCGGAACCGCGTAGAAAGCCTAAAAATCTTTTTTATATACAAAAAAAATTTTTCATTTCTTAAAAAATACAAAAAAAAATTGAAATTTTTTTATACAAAAAAATATTTGAATTTTTTAAATACAAAACAGAAATTCAAATTTTTGTAAATACAAAAAAAAGTTTTTCAATTTTTTTTAAAATACAAAAAAAAATTGAAAATTTTTTAGATATAAAAAAAATTGAAAATTTTTTAGATACAAAAAAATGAAATTTTTTTACTTCATTGGAAGGCGGAACGACTCGCAAAGTGACGTTAGCGATGATTCTCTCCCCCTGGATGGAGGTCACCTTGGCGAATCCGGCAGCCAACCCGCGGCGATCCAGGTGGTAGTCAATAGCTTCATCGACGGCCCCCGGCGCGATGAACATGGTATCTATCCTGGTAACCGCAAATTCAGGCGCCAGAAGCCTGACCGTGAGGTAGGCCTGTGCGACTGTCTGGCCACCAAAGAGGCGAGGAAAACGGAACGCACCCGACGAGTGATGCCCCGGTGATCGAGCTTGACAGTCGCTGAGGACGACGAGTTGACCGACCCGTTCCAGGGCATCTGCGTCGTTTTCCCGCGAGTTCATTACCGACACAAAACCTGCATAAGTTCGTCGATTGCGGTGCGGTGACAAGTAGCAACATTTATTCATCGATTGGCCAGCACTCTTTTGTGATAGGGTACAATTTTTGTGTTCACGTGCGCATTGCATTGATTGCGTCTGTATGTGTCTGTTTTGTGCTCAAATAGGTTTTTTTTGTTTAATTTTAAGGAATTTTGTGGACCTTTTGAACTGACCACCATTTCCGGACTGTCGCTGTGGTCATGAGGCCAAATTTTTTGTCAGCGACCGAAGGTCGGAGGTTCGAATCCTGTCACTTGCAGAACTTTTTAATTTTTCAAAAAACATAGAAAAAATGTGTTTCCAGCTCCTGTGAACCCCAAGTCAGTCAGCCACCATCCAAAAAAGCCAGTAAAAATTTATAAGCGCCATTTTCGTGACAAAGCATTCAGTTAAAAACCCGTATATCAATGAAAACAATGATAGAAATGAACAAACAACGTTTGTTCAGATGAAATCCCCGTTCGCAGAGCACACCTGATTGGGGCCAGCAGCGATGACGTCGTGGGGGGTCGTCATGGACACCGCGCTGTACCGCCACTTGCCACCGGTCGATTCGCAGGATCCCGTCGAGTTGGGTCCCATCGCCGTGCAGTTGTCAATGAATGCGTTGGACATGAGTCTCGATGAGCGGTGGTTTAGGCGATGCTGGAGGTTGGGAGTGTTGGAGGCCGTCGAAGAGGCCTTGGTCTTGCACGAGCGGATGAGATCGACGAAGGCGAGTCGCCACTGCTCGTTGAGCAGAACGTAGAGCACCGGATTCCAAATTGTCGAGCTCATCGAAATGCAATGCGTAATGACGCCGGACAGGTACTCCTGCTGCGTCACCCATCCTGGAAGCCAGTTGTAGTCCCGGAGGAAGTTGAACGCGACTGCGGGTGTCCAGGAGATGACAAAGGCGCCAACCATGGCCATGAGCATGCGATTCGTTCGTAGACGACGTTTGAGCGCCATGCGTCGTTGCTCGGACTGCAGAGCAACTTTGTGGTCGGTTCGCTTCAGCAAAATGCCCTGAAAAATTTTTTTATGAGATTTTGTTCATTTTTGGAAAAATTGGCTTTTTTGATTTTAATAATCAAAACAATAAAATACCGTAACAAATGATCCCAGAACAATTTTTACAACTTTTTTGATACAGAAAAAGATCTACAAAAAATTTTGACCCCGACGGGAATCGAACCCCAGACCTTTTGGTCGAAAGTCAAAATTTTTACCCCTACACCATGGAAGCAAAACGAAATCCGTCTTTGAATTTTTCAAAACAATTTTTACGATCCTTATTTTTTGGTTTACAATGAATCGTTTAAAAATCTCACCTTGCTAAGTCTGAGCGAGATCATCATGTAGCAAAAAGTGATGATGAAAAACGGAATCACAAATTGCAGGATAAAAACCACGGTGCCGTAGGTGGACCTCGCATAGGGGTCCTTGCCCCAGTCTTCAGCGCAAAAAACACCGCAAAAGTGTTCGTATTCGTCCAAATCCTGCATGATGTACATCGGACACGAAATGCAAGTCGCAATCACACAGTTGAAGACGATCATCCTGAGTGCGTGTTTTTTCTGGATAGATCGCTGTGTGGGGTAGATGATTAGGATGAATCTATCGATGCTGATGGCGGTCAGCGTGAGTGTCGAAAAACACAGACTGACGCCTTGGATCAGGGGCACCAGCTTGCAGAGGGTCGCTCCGAAAAGCCACACCTTTGTAAACGCCGAGATTGGCGTGATGGTGCCGCTGACGACGGAGACAACAATGTCACTGCAGCTCAGCGAGACGATGAACATGTTCCGCACGGATTGAAGCGCCCGGTGCTTCGCGACGGATAGAATGACCAGTGTGTTGCCTACGACGCCTAGCCTAAAATTAAAAAAATAAATATTTATTTTGGATTTTATGATGGAAAAAAAATGACTTACGAAACAATAAGGCCATAAATAACAGCAAAAATGCTCATCGTAGAAGGCAGACTCGTGTAATCGTGCCTGTTTTCCCAGAGATACACGTTTATGTCCATGCACTGTTCTTTTGCCGACGTGTCGATGAAACTGATGACCTGAGGCTGATTCGGCACGTCGAGTTCGCCACGCGAGGTTTGCATAGCCAGCGTCTGTAGCTCCTGAACACCCGGTCCAGGATCCGTAGCTTCGAGCTGGAACGTGCCATTGCCCCTGGCCAAGCTGCCGGTGGGAAAAAAGCTCAGCACCAAGCCAAGCACGGCGGTGGCTACCCGGAATCGTGTGCGCAGAGTAAATCTCGGCATCATCGGAACGGTAGCTGTTTCGTCTGTCAAAAGTGGGGTCCAAGGATTAGGTCATCCACCAATCCCTCTGTATGCCTATTTTTTTCCGCTTCTGTAATTAACGATACTTTATACCAGGTGTGCCAGGCGGGAGGGAAGACATCACGACACGCAAGGACATGTCTGGCCACGAACAGCACGCATATAGGAAACAAGAAATCATCGTTTGTGAAATTTTAAATTAGTACACATTTGGTTACGTATTTACAAAGTATTATATAAAAAAAACGTTTTTTGAACGTATAAAATGTTAAAACTGTCGAATCATGAAACATTGAGGTCCAACAGGAATTAAATATGGCAAAACTGGGAACTGAGGTCCAAACATGCCAAAAGAGCACGTTCAAATTTTTTTGATGACAAAAAAGTGAATAAGGTCAAAAGCAAACGAACACGATTGCGTCACGTGCTCAAACAACAGGAAAACAAATTTCTATACGATGACGAAAAATTCGGAGCAAATTTTTTTCCGGATACAACATTTTTGGACAAAATTTGACACCCCTTTCCGGGAACAGGAAAAACAAGGATTCAGTTACAAACGACCAAAGATAAAGAAAAAAAGGCTTGTGAGAAGAAAGTTAGGAAGTTTGTCTCGCTCTACCAAAATGTTTTCCTTTCCTCTCCGTGAGACTTTTAGCCGAACCACAAATCAAAACCGCATTTAGTAGTTCCAGAGTACAGTCAAGCGTGCGTTCTGTACTTTCCAATACGGCACGCACGCTCGGAAAGAATTCATCCCTCCCCCACCAGACTATCACTAACTGCACCATAATTCGGTTCTCACGGGTGCACAGAATATTTTGTGTTTTATGGTTTTTGACCCGGTAACGAGACAAAAAAGATCAAATAAGGGCTTTGGTTTTTAAAAAACACAGCAAAGTTGTGCGATAATGAAAAGGGTGTTAATGACAATGACATTTTTTTTGGAAAAAACAGCGGTTTGTCTTCCTTCTGGACCGAACAATTGTGGATTAGGCAAAAAGCAGAACACAACAAAACAGCAGCACAGTCTGCGTCAAAACATTCCTCGGACCAGACTCACTCTCGGTCGGTCAACTTTTTTGACAGACCACCGGAAACATCGCGCGCTCCTTGTCATATCACGAAAGAGAGAAAGAAAAAAAAGAAAGAAAATGGTGTGACCCCAAAAATAGACAGCCTCCGGCTCTGACACGTGCAGCATGCAAGCGAGGCCCCCGGCACAGCTTCATGGCCCGGCTGCATGCTATGCTGTGGTATCTCCAGTCAACCGGGCGTCTGTGCCGTTGTCGACCGACCGGTGCCCGTGACGTTCAGAAGCCAGGCGGTCATGCCAGAAGCAGGCCAGCTGCGTGGATATATTATATATAACATATTTTGTGTCAAACGACCACCGTTAGACGCCAGCAGCCGAGAACGAACGCGGTTTTTAATCTTTTGTAAATATACAAAATTCATGACGACGACTATCATAAATATGTGTGTTGTCACGCCGAATTTCGTCCATTTTGTGCCGCTAACACATGCATGATAGGCATTATTTTGGGATTTTTGAACAGCAACTGGGATTTTTTTTGCAGATTCTGCAAATTTCAGGAACAAACACATCGCACCTAGGATTGGTTAATCGTTCACGTGAAGCACGTGGGCACGTGGCTTGTTAGACTCTATTCAGGTTTTGACAAAAGACACAGTATTCAGATAGTGCGAAAGTCAGTCCGACAGTGACGTCAAGTTTGCATAAAAGAAAATTATAATATAAAATTTAGTAAAAAAAAATTTTGTTGTAAAATCCATAAAAAATATAAAACAACATTTTTGAAAAAAATGAAAGAAAATACACAACGTAAATTACGGTAAACGACAACGCGGATCTCAACTGGAAATTCTTCAAAAAAAATTTTTTTCTCGGGAATGCAAAAAAAAATGTGTTTCAAGTTTTTTTTTAAAATCACGAAAAATCTCAAAAAGCAAAATCGTACAGCTAAGAACGCGCACCAGTGCGTGCAAACAAGCAAGCACATGTGGTCAAAAATTGACTTGTTTATAAATGTATACAATACAAGCACACGGCAAACAATCTGGCGTGGCGGCGTGGCATTCGCACTACTCCGACATTTATCTCAATCAAATTCTTTTAGTCACAGCTGAGAATAAAAGACCACTGGGAAAACTATGAACAAAAACTTTGGGTACAGTGTTCTACGAATTATGCACCTGACATGTGCTCGCTCGTCGAATCTTTCTTCAAAGATTGTTATTCATCGGAGATTTATACAAAAATATTTGTTTGTTATTTTACGCGACATCTTTGCCCTTTACAGTTACAGTTATCTTGATTCCCTGCAACCGATGCAGCACAAAACATCTGGGGCATTAGGAAAGTATAAACATTCTTCCTAATGCGTTCCAAGTTTTAACCAAGATTCAAAATAATTCCAAAAAAGACGGATCTGACAAAGGATAAAGTCAACAAAAAACATGCCACTAACGATGTTTCTGATTCCCGGAACAGAAGTCAGGCTTCAGAAGCTGCGCCAAATGGCACGACAGACAAAAACAACCACTCACTGTTACTAGACATCGTAATCAAGGTAATTATGCCCCCTCAGAAATGCCAGCCACGGGGGATGATGGTGGTGGTGGCGGGTACAGAAGTTCCTCTACGTCAGCTTTGCATGTACTAAATTGTAAATTAAGCGTAAAAGTCAACAAGGACATAAAAAACCTTTTTTTTTAAATATCGTAACTAATTACAGTACGATACTGTAAAAACTATTTCGAAAACAAAAATTATATTATATTAACTTACATACGACCATTTTTGTCCCTGGTTATTACGGTAGAATACAACTTTGACACACTCGGGGGAGGGACACGTAATGGATTTCTAAAAAAAGCAGCATCTGGGATATAAATAGCAAAAAAAAAGGCTTGAAAACATATTTTTGCCAGCCCAACAGCATGGAGGTCCAAAAAAAACGAAAAGAAACGGAAGAAAAAAATGGTTTGAACGCTTCGAACAACAAAAAAAGCAGGCTGTCTGGGGCGTAATTTGCACAAAGCACGACGACGGAGACACGGGGTATATTTCGGTCCTTTCGGGGGCCTAAATTATTCAAATCCACATGCGTATACACCTTATGGACAAAAAAGTGACGCCAAGTTGGCGAGAAAAGAGAAAACGCCAATTTTGGAAGACAACAAAAAAATAGTACCAAAACAACGAAGACTACGAAAAAAAATGGCTTTTTGAAGTTTGGGAAGTTAATTTTTTGTTTTTTTTGTTTTTGACTTTGAACGCGGAAAGGAACGAACGGCAGTTGTTCTAACATTTTTTAGAATACGCATAAAACTCCCCCGTCTCCTTTTAGGGATGTTTTTTTGAAACTGCTTGGAATGCTGTCAAATACACGATTTTTTTTGGAAAACAATTTTAAAAAATTCAAATTTCTCTGAAAAATCATGCAGGCCAACGTCCCCCGACGTTGGCGTGGTGGCGGGAAGAGACATGCAATCTCAAGATCTGAAGCCCCCCCCCCCCCCTCATTTTTGCCCGGGAACCCACGGCACGCAAAACACTTGTCGAGGCGGAGTTCGTCGTCGTCAAAGTACGGACGACCATGGTATAACGCCGGCTGCGACGAGGGTGGCCCAACGCTCAGGTTACCTCACAGACCTACATACTCAGGTAAAGGTTCGGTGACTCTCTATTTTTTATGTAATGAAAACGGTGTAATGAATTACATTAAAAATACATTTTGAACAACAATTCCGCATGTTGATGACAAAACACGTACAAAAAAAATAGTGTTAATCTTATTCAAGGTCGAAGGAAATTAAGAGGCAGTCTGCGACAATTTTTACCAATAAGGGGAGAAGTTCGACACAGCAGTTTTTACACTTTTAAATGTTTTGAGTCAAAGTTGTAGAGGACCCTGAGGGCAGTTTATATCCGCGGTATTACATTTTTTTTAAATCGGATTCTGGAGATTTGGCTTCAGATGTGTTTTTCATAAAATCCGATGGCCCGCACGTCGTTTCTGTCGAAACTGTCTAAACATTTGATTAGGGGGGTTTCAGGGGGCAAGGAATACGATGGCGTACTCAAATCTTTAAAAAAACAACTGCAGGTATTTTTTATTGAATTTTGGGGTCACAAAATCGGCTGCCATATCTTTATTTTGCAAAATGGACCATATAAACCATACCCTATCTGAAAGCCCGTTTTTTTTGCGTCGAATAAGCTCTTCAGAAAAAAAACGTAGATTTCCCCCCGCCTTCTAGATCTTGATTTGTAGGCAAAACGACAAAAAACGCTCTTTTTTGTGCTTGTGCGCGTGCGTGCGCGCGCGCGTGCGCACTCGCTGCGAGACTACTTTAGGGGGTTTTTTGGTCGTTTTGACTACAAATCGAGATCTAGAAGGCGGGGGGAAATCTACGTTTTTTTTCTGAAGAGCTTATTCGACGCAGAAAAAAACGGGCTTTCAGATAGGGTATGGATTATATGGTCCATTTTGCAAAATAAAGATATGGCAGCCAATTTTGTGACCTCAAAATTCAATAAAAAATACTTGCAGTTGTTTTTTTTTAATTTTGAGTACGCCATCGTATTCCTTGTCCTCTGAAACCCCCCTTAACAAATTTTTAGACAGTTTCGACTAAAACGACAAACGCTTCATCGGATTTTATAAAAAACACATCTGAAGTCAAATCTCCAGAATCCGATTTTTTAAAAATGTAATACCGCGGATATAAACTGCCCTCAGGGTCCTCTACAACTTTGACTCAAAACATTTGAAAGTGTAAAAACTGCTGTGTCGTCCGATGTAAATTGGCTCGCAGACTGCCTCTTAAATACATACACATTTAATAATAAATATTTGTTTCCTTCACACCAAACCTTGACGGCAAGGCCTACGCGCATTCTCTACAGATGAATCAACAAGGGTTGGTCAAGCGGTGAAGATTTCCAAGAGTCTTTACCGTGCCCTGAGTAATCGAAACAAAATATAACCACGGTTCTAAAAAAAGTAAGCAGCGCCAGAATTAGCCAAATCACAAAAAAATAAATGTCTGCACGTCAAAAAATTCTAAAAGAAGCTGCCTTAGCCAGGATTTGAAACTTTGACCTCCCGTGGCCGGAGCTGGGGTAAAAACGGATTCTTAACCTCTGAACTATAGAAACGAGGGGGTTATGAATACAAAAAGTGCAACAAAAGAGCGCGTAGAATCCAAAGGTACAACATTCTTTTTTTGCAGATTGCAGTCAGTACGGAGAACTCTAATATAAAAAAGTTCAGTCCCAAAAAAAAGTTTATTGGTCCTAAAAAAATTAAGCTCGCTAATACTAAGCTTTTAACGAACAAGTTCCTAACACACCTTTGAGCATGTTGCACGTACATAAATACAACAATTTTGGTTTTTAAAAGTGCTTTCTGCAGCCAAAATGACTAACAACAAAAAAAATGGGAGACATGGTCAACGTGGACCGGAAGCGCAAAGTAAGAAAGATAATCTTTCACATTAAAGAACAAAAGAACATGCATAAATAAATAAAAGTGTGAAAAACCCGATAGAGCTAAGATTAATACTGCTACTCGCATCAGACAAAGTATTATTTTTTAATAAAAAAACAGGTAAGTAAAAAAGATTATTTTTGTGAAAAGCAGTTGATAAGACCCAAAAAAAGAATTCGGAGGTAGTCGGGCGGAAAATCAGAAATCCTATCCACCCCCTAAGCCAAGGTCGGCCTCTGAGTACGAAGAATTCTGTTCTGTTACCTGAAAATTAAAAAAAAAAAGTTAACGTCATAAATATACATAGTAATTATTTTGTAGTACAGGTAAAAAAAACAAGAAGACGGTAATCAAACAAACTTGCTGGCGTGATGAAGAGGAAACAAATTTTGGATTCTATGAACAGAAAAAATCAAAATAAAGATGACTTTTGTTGTATCCGCGGCGTAAGGCAAAAGAGGAAGACAAAGAAGTGTTGCAACCCGCGCTCCAACCTTTGGCGCGAGGGGCCAGCCGCGCGAGCTAGCAAGTCGTTAGACAAATGACTTGCGCCCGCGGACGCGATCAACACCTTGTTCCCTCTCTTTGTCTATCTCCCTGCCACAGTATCCGGAAGCAAACAACGCCCCATTAGCATCTTTATATAAGAGCCTAAGACACGGGGTTTCACCAACCACTGTCTAGGGCCAAGTCCCCCGGTTGCTTGTTGTAATTTGTGTGATTTTGCTGAATAAATTTGATTGTTGTATTGTGATATTGTGATTGTTGGTATTGTTGTTAGAGGAGTTAAGTAGGGAGCCTTAGAGAGGAACCGGGTACACATTAACTTTTAATAAAAACAAAAAAATAAAAAATATTATATTAATTCGACCAAAAAAATGATAACATTCAGAATATGCTTGTTTTTTTGTTTTCAAAAATTATCCAAGTTAGGACGATTGTGACGAACCAACCGACATCAAATCCTACCGTAACCCCACCCCTTTTTGCCTACCACAACATGCTGTCAGAGACAATCCTTTCCAAGTACAATGAAGAAATCTGTTTTTTTTATCCTGCTGCCACAGTCGTCGCTGCTGCAGTTGCCGATGATGAGGATGATGCGCTCTGCAACGTCTTCAAAACTATACTAACCAACAATTATGCCCACGACCGGCCGGATAACACGATAAACACGAACCAGCCACCACCCCGGAGGCGGAGGGAACTCGTCATCGTAATTAACATAATTAGAGTACCACGGACAACAACGTTAATTTCGACTACGCATTTGTTAGATACATGTTCCATAACTTTTTGTAGTACATAAAAAGAAAAAAAAATAGGAAAGTCATTAGCATAGGATGACGCGTATCGGCCGTCGTTGGCCTCTGCATTCATCCTGCAGGTGGTGGTGAATAGGAATGAATCTTTTGAATGCTTTAATACACCGGGACGAGATTAAGCATCGGTTGGCAACTATAGGATGCTAATGGTTGGAGCGGGGGAATTCAGCCAGGTGAAACAAAACAGAGAACACTGTTTAAAAAACAACGGTAAAATATGTAAGCCAAGTTTTGTAATTTCCACAAAAATGGTATTATAAAAAGAAAAATTTGGAAAAAAATAGAATTAATTTTTTTAGAACGCGTCACCGAATTAAATATGATTTGGGTTCAAATCCCGTTAAAAACCAAATTTTTTACGTGCTTTAAATGATCAACTTTTGTACCTGTAATTACCAAAGCTTGCACCATTGATACAAAAAAAACAAAAAATGCGCGTTCAAAAAAAAAATTAAACGTATTTTCGAATAATCAGGTTTGGCTGAAGTTCAAATCTGTCCAGGTGATGCTCTAAAAATGTGAACTGACCAACTTTTGTAGTTACCACCGAGAAAATCTGTACTATTAAGACACCAATAATTTTTTTAACAGGAATTAAAAAAATGAAAGGATCAGTCAAAATCCTTCCATTAATAAAAAAGGCTTTGTACCAAAAAAAATGCAAAATGAAATCCATAATCCTCAGGAAGTATCTTCAAACGGAAATTATTATATAATGTTATAATAAATAAAAAATCTTTTTTAATCCATACTGAAGACCACAACTGTCGAAAAAAATTATTGAATTACAACCAAAGCAGACGACCACAAAATTTGCCGCATATTTTTGAAATTAGTTGTACCTACCGTACTGCTCGCCTCAGACGCCTCAGGGCAGGGTGATGTCAAGAATTTGGTCGAGTGCATATTTTTTTATGTTTTTGAGATCCGCTGACCACCACTAAAAGCAGCAGCCGGCAAAATGATAGCAGCGTGTAAAAAGTCGATCCACAACAACATTTTCGCAAATTTTTGAAAAAAACGAACGTAAACGTAATTTTGTAATGCATCCATCTTCCATCTTTGTTATCAGAAACCAAAAAATGTTCTGAAATCAGAAACCAAAAAATTTGGGTGGCATAAAGTATCCTGTTTTTGCAAAAAATGCACGCCAAATTTATTATAATGCGCATAATTCTGCAACCGTGCTACGTCACACCTGCAGGCTACACGGAGGGTAACAGGAATGTATAAGATAATTTATTTTTTTCATACAAACACAAGCACTTTGTCCTCATCAAGGTAAGTCTTTTGAAGGAAATCTTGCATTAGTAAGTTCAGGATGTTTACTCATGCCAGAAAAACAAGTGTGTTTTTGTTCACAGGTTGTTTTGAGCGGATTTCTACACACATACAATTTTGCACCGAAGAAAATAAATAAATACATAAAAGTTGTTGCAAATGTTGGAAATAAAAAATAAAAAATTTTTAGGAACAAATTGGGAATTGTTTTACGAAAAAAAATATATTTTAGGTTTCTGGTCGAATTTGTATACTCTGAAAGTACGCTCATGTACATACATAAAAACAAACATCAACAAACTCCAAAAAATTTTTAGCGCACAAATTTCTTTCATTAGCCAACATCCAACAAGTCAAAGAGAAACACCCGGCTTCTACCTAAAATAGAAAATTGAGAGAGAACGAACCTAACAGGCCCCGCGTGTCCAAAAATATACAGCATAAAGCATCGTATAAATGCAACCATCGTCGAACATAAATGTCAGATATAACGTAAGACAGACTCGGATTGGGTATTCAGACGCAGGTTTTTATGCTTGCGAGCAGATGCAGATGCAGATGCATCAACCGGTCGTGTGCTGGTTGCATTTTTGACTGATGAGCGTATATGACATGACCTCTCGTCTTTCAGCCAAAAAAAAAAAGTGAAAAAAACGAAGCGAACACGGTTTTTTAGAGGTCGTCGGGGTCTGGTTGCGAACAAACACGCGTGCATCTGACATCTGGCACGAACAGATTCTGTCTTCTGCAAGCTGAAAATCCAGAGAGACAGAATACACAACTTTTCCAAAAAATAAAAAAAAATACGGGATTCTGGGTAGTAAACATGAGCAAAAAACAGAAAACGCAGAAAATGAAAAAACAAAGGAATACTGTAAATATGTATATAGTTTTCCACTTGAGACCTAAAATATTTGATAAACCGATATTTTTTTAGAACTTCTGGAAAACAACGCCTAAGCATTTCTTTGAAAAGTTCAGCGACCAAATCAAAGAAAAAAATATTCCAGGTGCTGGTGTCCGTGACTTTCACCAGGTATAATAAATAGCCAGAGTACAACTACCCGAGCGTGTTAATAGCCAGGGGCGCGTAAAGTTCACCCACAACTAAATAATCAAGTTATCCCAATTTAACTAAGTTAATCAACGTGCGCAGGCCTCATTCGGAAATAATCCACCTCTTGCCTGGTGCAAATTAGATTTGCATACTATTTTAGTGACTTTTAGCCACCAACATCGAAGAACAAGCCAAATATGAAAGATTGTTTACTGGAGACTTAATCTAAAGTTGGTAGCAAAAAAATATACCAAAACTGCGACTAAAAAATTCTGCAGAGCTAGAAAAATTGTAAGAAAGTGGACAACCACTTCGCAGTCCCCCCAGCTATATATTCTCTTGTTTGAGACAAAAAATACACGAACGCCCCATATTTTACGGCCTCTCTGGTCCTAAACAGCCTGACATCACGAAAAACTGTCCGCGTGAGAGTGATACATGCACATCACCTGGCAAGTCATAAATTAGAGTGTCTGGGAGTAGGGGAAACCATAATTCTTTCATACTGTGCTGCTGGGAGTTCTTGAGGGCAGTTGAAACTCATGCAATGCATGATGCATCGTTTTTGGTTTTTGGGTGACGGAACGACTTCAAAGAGGCCAAATGGCTTTCTGGGGAGGATTTAGGGCTGGAGGAAGAGAAACATTTCAAACGGCTGTCAAAGGATCAGGCGTCTCACATGAATGTCGTTTTTAAAAAAAATCGAAACTCAAGAATTGACTCGACGTCAGGGATTCAATGCTTACGCGATGAGCCAGCAGCCACAAATGCCTGTCATAAACATGATCTTTTACTAAAACTACAATTTTTTTGTTTTTTTAGGCCCGGTGACAGGGGCGCCAAAAAAGAGCAGACTAAAGTGCGTTCTGAAAAAAATGACCTGCAGGTGTACGCGTCATTTGAAATTTTTTGCATGTCCCGATGACTTGCAAAACATGATGACGGATGGGCTCGGCATTTTTGCAAACAAAAAATATTTTTTTTCTGGACAATCATCAAAGGTGTGACATTTGCAGGTTTAACATTTTTTTGAGCTCATCGGGTCTAAAAAATTTCAAAATGTTTCTAACTGTGTCAATCGCGAACAAAAAATTGAAACTTTTCTGTTTGAAAACACCAAGCTGCCAAACAGAGCATAAATGTTTTGAATCCCCGTTTGGTCGATGTTTCACGTGATTGGAACTGATTACCCCTTAATGGCATATTTTTGCCTTTGCCGTAAACAACTTCTGTTTTGTAGTAACGTGGTTCGTCAAAACATCCCGCATGAAACTTTTTTTTTTGCGCGACTGACCAGTCATCAAGGGACACGTGTTCTCGGAGAAGGCTAAAAAAAGGCTACAGTACCCCCCCCCCCCCAAGTCATCAGTCAACAGAGGCTACAGCTGTTGATTTGGCTTTATGCAATGTTATCAAAATTTCAGGATTGGTATCGAGCAGAGTTGTCGACCGAGCCTTGCATTCGAGCCGAACAGTTCGCTCGAATGCTCGGCTCGGAAATTTTAGCTCGGTTGACAACTCTGGTATCGAGATTACCTGAACAGTGCACTATTTATCATGCCATCATACTCTTGGCCACGAGCCCATAGTAAACCTGACGTGGAGCATTTTCGGCTCAAGGGTAACCAAGCATAGCTCGTCAAACTCGTAAAAACAAACAAATAAATAATATTTAGAACGCCAAGTTGTATAACATTAAAAAACAACGCACCGACCAACTAACATAAGACAACTTGGAGATTATTTTGGGTGCTAATGTGAGCTGAGTGAGCGCGTGCGCATTTTATCATCCGTGTATAGTTTGCCCTCCGGCTAGAGACCTACAGTAGTGGCCAAAAGTTTATGACATTGATGCTTTTTCGCTGCTACCTGAGTCAAAAGCGTGCGATCCGGTTCAAATTTTTTTTCAAAAAAGTATGCTAGTACACTGTTAAAATAAGCCACTTACTGTCCTTGGGCACAGTATATTGGTTACCGTAACGGACGATGACAATTTTCCTCAAAAGTCATTATTTTGTAATCAGTTCAGTTTTAATTTTTTATTACTAGGTAAAACGCTCTGTTATGCTTCTTAGTTATTATTTTGTGTTTCCAAAGTGTTTAGAAGAAAGATTGTTCAAAGACCGCTCATGAACAGCGTTTGGGATCCCTCGAAAAGGGTCGCCAACGAAGGGTACTGCGCGCATACGCGCGGGTCAGTTTAGCGTCGCAAATATGGCCGGCAATTGAACAGTAAAAATCTGCAACGTTCAAAAAAGTTCAACCGTGGACTGAGATGAGTAAAAATATTAGTTTGGGGCAGATTGCAAAAAAAATTCATATTCAAAGGTCGTCGGTCATGTCTTCGATATTGTACCCCAACATCATTTGCCTTACGAAAAACCCGGGATTGAACGGGTACTGACGTGTATCGGGTAGAATATGTTTGATAAGACTATGCGCAATCTAATCAAGCTCTATATTGCTATACGCAACCCTCCAGTCTCTTGGAATTTTGCTTGACAAATAAACATAGCATTTCGGAAATCTCATCATAGTACAAACAAATTGCACTGGGGTCCATATTGTGTTAAATTTGTTTTTACATGCTTTATTTAACCGATGTATGTTATTTTGAAGCTTTTTGTTTTTTTTACTCAGGTTCTGTGAGAATTCGGTATCGTTCATACAACACGAATTTCACAAATCGTTATAAGTGAATGTTAGGCAGAATTCCAAGAGACTGGAAGGTTGCATATGGCAATATATAGCTTGATTGGACTGCCTACGGTCTTGGCAAACATATTCTAAGCGATACACGTCAGTACCCACTCAATCCCGGGTTTTTCGTAAAACAAATGATGTTGAGGTCTAACACCGAAGACATGACCGACGACCTTTGGAGATGAATTTCTTTTACCATTTGCCCCAAACTAATATTTTTACTCATCTCAGTCCACGGTTGAACTTTTTTGAACGTTGCAGATTTTTACTGTTCAATTGCCGGCCATATTTGCGACGCTAAACTGACCCGCGCGTATGCGCGCAGTACCCTTCGTTGGCGACCCTTTTCGAGGGATCCCAAACGCTGTTCATGAGCGGTCTTTGAACAATCTTTCTTCTAAACACTTTGGAAACACAAAATAATAACTAAGAAGCATAACAGAGCGTTTTACCTAGTAATAAAAAATTAAAACTGAACTGATTACAAAATAATGACTTTTGAGGAAAATTGTCATCGCCCGTTACAGTAATCAATATACTGTGTTTCAGGACAGTAAGTGGCTTATTTTAACAGTGTACTAGCATACTTTTTTGAAAAAAAATTTGAACCGGATCGCATGCTTTTGACTCAGGTAGCAACGAAAAAACATCAATGTCATAAACTTTTGGCCACTACTGTATGTATTGTCCTGCCGGCACTTTTAATGAGTCCCGACGACTAACATATATAAGTGATCTTTTGGCTCCATTATTTTGTGATTGTCAGAAAAAAATTCATTTGTCATCGTCTGCGAATTAAAAAAATTATATTAAACAAGAAACCCAAAAAAATTAAGGCCATATTTCAATGACTGGCCCAAATTTATGTAGACATCATCCACCGCCGCAGCTGGGTTATGACTAATCGAATTGGTACGCATTTCCCAGAGTCATGGTGGCGCCATTTTCCCGGTCCGCCTTCCTTCCGGCATCGGAGACCAAATAATTTTTTTTTCTGGGAAAAAGTCACGTAAAAATTGTAAAACAATTGTTGGGGATAACAATGCCGCTCGAGTCTGGGCCAGGACCAGGACCAAGGCCGCAGGCCAGGGGAAGAGGCCAAAGAGCCTCCAAACCCAAACGAGTGTGTTTTTTAATCCAGACAAAACTGTTGATTGAGTTGCAGCCTGTCTATCGTACATAGTACATAAATATGTACTTACATACATACATTCTGTCGGGGGAGTATGTAGACTTTTTTTTTAGGCACCTCCGAGAAGATGAGTCCCTTGGCAACTGGCGCATCGGGGAAAAAAAAGAAGTTTCATTAGAATTCATGAACACTTACGCTAAACGAGGAGATAAATATTAGTATACATACAAGTTGTTTACCATCGCTATGCCGAGTACAAAGTTCAGAGAGACAAATTATGTCCGGTTAAATCCAAATTATGCGCATCAGTTAAAGTTTTTTTGTTCAGAAAAAAATTTGGTTATTGCGTTCTAATTTGACTCAGCTTATTTGGGCACAATTCAAAATCAATCAACAAATCCAAATGTAATCCAAAAATTAAACATAAGCATAATTTTTTTTAAACCTATTCAAACAGAATTTTCTACGGTGAAATTGATTTTTTCGAACTCCACAACGGATGTCCATTAACATTTAGTTAGCCATGTACAAGAAAAAAGCAAAAAAAGCCAAAGTGGTTTGCCAGCAAAAAATGCAACACTCCATGTGTTGCCAAGAAAAACAGGCAAAAAAAACGGGAACCAGCTTCTATGACGTGACAATCGTGTCCCGCACAAATATCTATCGAATATACATATAATTTTTGGTCATGAAGGCATAAAAATATCTACATACGAAAACATGGCCATAATCAAGCTGACTCCCGCTTTGCCAAGCGGGGAGGTCTGGTCGTTATAAACTTTTAATCAACCCAACTTTTGACAACTAATATTTACTGCTGCTCGTAAAAACAGTGCCAGAGATCATTGCTTTCTTTTGCCTTTAAAATGAGAAAAAAAATGATCGTAATTTGATTTGAAATGTCCAAAAATACTTCCTTGGCCTCTGGCAAGATTGAGTTATTGGAAAGCCGTCAAGTCAACAATCTACGCAATTCAACCCACTTATGCATGCGCGTGTCCACAAAACGATAATCACGTTCGAATTTTTTGCGCACCTTACGTAGCTGGTGACTTTTACGATAACTCAATAACAGCCTGGAAAAAAATGGTAAATGTCAAAAACGGTAATATTTATGTAAGTACGCACAACTCAAGGCCATTCATTCATAAGCACACCTACAGTAAGCCACGCATGCTGGGAGAGCTGTTGATGAAACAGAAAACAAAAAAAAAACAATCATTATAACAGGCTTCTCTTTTTTTGCCTCTGTCGTAACGGGTGTTATCAATAAATAATAAAAAAATGGTTTCAGAGAAACGGTCCAGTCACTTGTTAACAAACTACTCCCGATTGCCGCCCCGCCGGGCCTGCCCAGCGAATGACGTGCCTGCTTCCCCCAAAAAAACAACAAAAACAACAATTGGTTGAGACAACACATTTAGCAAAAAAAACTGATCACTTCATTGTTTTTTACTTTTTAGCGAACGTGAAAAAAATACACATTTGCCAACTCCAATAAAAAAGAAACCAATTTTTAGAAGCATAAAAAATATCAATAAAATTTTATGCAAAAACACAAAAACCTAAACAGATAAACTTTATTCGTGGCACGTAATAAAATATTATTACACGGGGTTTAACGAGTTGCTTATCTCTTTTTTTAGGCGGGTATGTATGTATCTTGAAAAGTTTCAGTCAGGGAGAAAAATTGTTTAGGAGACAATGGAAAATCGTTTTTGGGAGTTCCAAGGACGAAGACGACATTCGTGATCAGACCGGTCTGTTTTAGTCGATGGAGGAGGTCAGACCAGACAAACAGCCTCCGCCGATGCCGCTGCCGCTGGGCCAAAAAAAAGCAGAGGGAGCTAATTTTGGCTTTGACGAATTCCGAAAACGCTCTCATTTTAGGAAGTCATCAGACTCTCGTCCAGGATAGGATACATTTTACATGTTCCATTCAAAATCCGTACATACCACGAAGCAGTCAAATTGGATTACGTCCAAGATAATCATGGCAAACGTGTGTGGCACGAACCAGACGACTGGCCTTGGCCTTGGCGGGGGAGAGTGCGTCATGGGTGGCATAGTGAGTGTAAAGCGATATATTTATGTACTCCAAGGTTAAAAGTAATTTGAGACAAAAAAGTTTTCATTCATCAGAAAAAAAGTATAGTAGACTTATATAATTAAACATGTACACAGCAGTCAGCGTGAACGAATAAATAGTACTACCCGACCGTTGGATAATTCATGAGAAGTGCTTCCAAAAAAAGTTTAACGTAAAAAACGAGTACGAAAAATTCACAAAAAAAAGTACTCAAGCGTCGGGAATAACAAACTGGCCCGGCACGTGAAAAAACAAGTACCATAGAGATACAAAAAATGGAAAACAACTGGGTTAAAAAAATGAGCGGTCGTTGAACAAAAAAACCTACAGTCAATCCGGATTTATAGTAAAAGAAGCCTTTTTTTAGCTTTCATTTTTGCCCCCTCGCTCCAAAGAATGAAGTGAAGGAGCCTCTTTGGCACGCAACATCCCACTTTTTTTTTCTTCAAAAAATTCTTGATTACAGGCGAGGTCACTGAAAAAAAAAACAATAGACACTGAATTTTACAAAAAAAAATTTAAAAGCAAGTGTGTTAACAAAATTCGTTCCACCCAACAAAATAAATATGTAAATAAATTTTGGTAGTCCCTTTTAAAAAAAAAAATATTTTGTTGTTACACAAACTTCCTTTGTTGGCTGGCATTTTGTCACTTCCGCTAACCTTGGTTCGCTGGCTCTCACTTATGGAGAGCCAGGGGAGAAGTTTGGTGGGGCACAAACACGCCTGGCGACGACGAGACGAAGCCAACCGTAGACCAGTACTACGCCCTCGCATTGCCTTAAACGGAAACTCATGAATATTGCATGACAACAAAAAGGTACTAATATTATCACACGGCGCGTTGAGAGGCCCCGAGCAATCATGGGATTGCTCGGGACTGGAAATAACAAATTCAGGAAAAAACTTAAACTTGGATCTTCACTAATTCCAGAATTCCAGAATTCCAGAACGGCAACCAAAAGTCAATTTGTATTTAAATACAGTCCCGCCCAGTTTAAAATCAAAAGTCAATCTATTATAATCTGTCTTTGACCTCCCCGGGACTAATTGGGTTTTTTAGGGCCCTCTTAGGCCGACAAAGTGCACTCCGAAATGTCCACAAGTACCCGGAAGAAAAAGGGAACTCTCAAAATGTGTGCTTATTAACTCGCTGTGAATTTTTTTAGGCACACAAATGAGAAATTCTAAAAACTGGGAAAAAAAGAGGGGGGTAAAATGGCCCAATCAGTGGTGGAAAAAAAAGACATTGCGTTAGTCCGTTCTCGTTTGGCACGGACGATCACAAGGAAGTCAAAGTCAAATGAGTACTATATACATACAATTGATGCCTCGCTGGAATAATAAATAAATATGTGAATGGAATGGGCACCATTGTCACTTCAGACGCGTGTCGTCGTAAAAACGCGTGAATGAACGGTGACAATGGCTCAAGACGGTGATCACGAACGAGCACCAAAGACGACTACGAAGACACAAATAAAAAACTTAGAGAATGAATTTCAGAACAGGTGTAAAATTTGGTGTCCAGAGACCGGAACCAAAAAGAATTGATCATGCAAAAACGTTACGTCAAAAGTTTTTACCGTTAAAGTTCAGAATTGTTAGCACCCTAATTTTATCTTTTTTTTTAGAAAAAAAATGCAAAACAGCAATTTTTTCATTTTTTTGAAAAAAAACGAAAAATACGGGTTTATGTACCCGACTTGTCAACAAAACTCCACCTTAAGTTCAAAAAGTTCGAAGTACGAGTAAGTGCGATAACACACTTTAAATTCTAATCAGAGCAAGACAAGCGTGCCAAGAATCGACAGACTAAAAATAATCATTTACGTCAGCAAAATACAAAAAAACACAGTGTTTGCTTCCCCGTATCTGTTGTCTGACAACAGAATAATTTTATATTTAATTTTGTGCCAGGTTTCAGCGTCGTCGTCGAATAGTAGATTACGGTATAAAAACGTAAACACAGTATGTATTACCTTTTACTGATTAAAAAAGAGGTGGGCAGGTAGAAAAAACAGACAGCAGACAGGGGGAGCTTGACGAGGGAGTCGAGAAACCCTCGACCCTTACCACCACCACCAACGACCATCAGACAGTGCCGTTGTGCCCTGACGCATGCGGCGGAGCGGAACGTGTTCTTCTGGGCATATACAACAGCGATGGCGAAGCAACGATGGCGGGGACGGTGACGGTGATGATGTAGGGGAGGGGGGCTGTTCGCCAATAATTTTTTCCACACCGGCAGGGACAAAGCAGGAGGCGAGGTGGCGCTTTATCGCATGCCTCACTGCCGAACGCGGGCTTGTCACGTTCGCGTGCCGTGAGCGCAGCAAAATGCGGTGTATCGTATACCTTGGGGCAGCAGGAAAAAAATAAAATAAATATAATACATAATTTTATTTTGTGGAAGAAGAAATTTACAAATTATGCAGCTAATTTTTTTTATTCATTTTTTATATTTATTGTATGTGCGATTTTGAGTCCCATTTGCAGTTCTTAAAAAAAGCCCGAAAAAAACATTCATTTGAACCCCTCCTTCGTGTGACGTCAGCGAAATCCATTTGGAGAAGGTCCAGTGAGCAAAAACAAAAACATGACAAAGTTATCCCTCTGAGTGCCAGGTATAATCGGTGCACTCACTCAAGCCAGGTAAATGAACTAATTGCGTAAATAAATGCATAAATCGACAAAAACACAGACTGAGTATGCGGAAACTTCAAAAAATCGAAAACAGGATTAAAACAAAAAAACACGCAGCAGAGTGTTCTGCTTTGAAAAAAACTTTTTAGGCACAAAAAATAATCAAAAATGTACTAAAAATAATTTCTGAACGTCGAGAAGGCATTTGTCTGCATAATAAAATTTTTACCCTAAATTGACCTTTCAACTTTCTTTGCATCGCACCGGCAAATAATTGTAAACAATTGTAAATTGTATCAAAGTTTGAGCCTTGCATAAATACGTATTCAAATGCCATAGCTTCTGCAGGGTAACAAATCTGATTAGGCGTCAAAAATCCGTCGATAAGACGTCATCGTCCAGCGTTATTAGAAAAAAAGTGATCTTGAACATAAGAATAAATACCAAATTAAATATTTTTTCTATCCAGCTGCAAAATTTGTAGCGTGTCCTTTTGGAGCCGCACAATAAATTTAGAGCCACGTAAAAATTGACGGAGCACCGGTGTGTGCCAAGATGCAATAATTATTCGTCTGACATGAGCGTTGTGTCTAGCCCCCTAGGCACCGGTTGCAAAGGTGAGCAACAAAAACAGACAACAACAAGAGACCGAGACGGAGACCGAGAGCGCGCATTGCCAGCGGTAAAAAATGACCTGTCGAACTCGTTTTGGGGTAAATAACAGCTTTGAATGATTTTTTACGTTCACCGAGACAGAAGGTGGGGGAGAGTCATGGTCATGCGTACAATTTTTTGCACCCCAATTATTACAGGTTGCAAACCAAAAATCATACAAACACTAGAATTAGTCTGCAAAAAAATCTTGGCATCAAAGTTGAATTTGAAAAAAAATTACTAATACGAAAAAAATAAAAATAAAATATTACTAAAATTTTTAAGTTAGAAAAAATTCGGTTTGTTTTTTCGAACGCAAAACTATAGTCCTAAAAGACTAAATAAACTGAAGTGGGTGTAGTGGGTATAAAAGTTTTTTCCAAGTATCATGGTACTAAATTGTCACGACCACCCAACTAAGCCCCCTGTCAAACTTCTACTGCCCCCGGTCGAAACACATAAACCCAGAAAAAAAGCGTTCAATGGCATTTTGTGTTACGGTTCGGTAACTTTATGCACTCCGCCAATTTAGGTAAATAGATTTTGACAAACTAAAGCTGTCTGATCCTAAAATGCACTGCTGCAAAACACACAAAAAATGATGGATGAGGTTTACGACAACTAAGCTGCAACTAAACGGAACCAAATACATAAAAGAACGTAACTTTATTTATGCTGAAAAATGAATTAGTTTCTTGGAGGTAATAAATTTTACAACTCCCTCACAAACAATTTCATAGAACTAAATTGTGCAAAATTCGTTTGAAAAACTTGGCATTTCAATTTTTTCTAAATACGATAAATTTGATTCGTGCACTTTAATCAAACTTGTCATCATAGAAAATGCTAAAAAAATATTTTTGCATGGATGATGCATTATTTCACGTGGTTTCAAATTCATAATGTTTGCCAGAAGAAAAAAAAGAAAAAACAATAAGCTACTCGGATGACAAAAAAAGTCATTGTTCGGCAAAAATCCTCCAAAAAGTGCATTTAGAGCCTAAAAAAGTGAAACCAAACATTGATGTTCTTTTGGGGAACGAGAAAACGTCATTGCCCAAAAAGCATTCCTAAAAGAACGGCGCGGATGGATAACGGATGAGCCGGGCCGGGTGACTGATTGTTGGTGACCAAAACAACGAATACGATTAAAAATAATATGTATTCATTGTAATTATTAATGTAATCCTACATGCCTTTTTGAGATATTTATTCATTGCAAAGCGGATCAAAAACTAATTCTCAAGACAACGTCTTCGTCTACGCGAAAAAAAAACAAGACAAACAAACAGATCACAGCAAAGGCGTTTTTTTGCAAGTAAGATGTAAAAGCGTACTCGTACTACGTGCGCGCCTTTCTAGTATCTCCTAGACCACTCATAGACACTTCTAGCGTTTGTAGGCAATGGGACTGTGTTTGTAAGCATTTTTAGGTTACTTGTGAGCATATCTGTGTTTGCAAGCGTTTAAAAAAACGACGAATCGCCGGCTCGCGTTTGCTTTATAATCCCGATTCCCTTACCCTCGCATCAGTCGTTTGTCGGTTAAAAAAACAATATTTATCATAAGTGAGCAAAAAAACACGTAAAAAACAAAAAAAAAAACAAAAAAATAAAAAAAGAAATAAAATATTTTGTCTTCGTCGTCAGTCGTACTTTTGAAGACGTCAATGGTGCCGAAACAAATTGTTTGAACTGATGATGTGATCTGATGACGTTGATGTTGTCAACTCGAAGCCAATGATTTCAGGTTTATGCCTGAAAATCATAAAAATGAGGAAAATCCATCATAGCACGCGCGACAGATACTTTCGTGCTTTCACCCCAAAAACTCACCAAAGTTGATGCCGGTTGTCGACTAGTTAGTCCAGTAGAGCAGCTGTTTGTTGCCGATTAGGATTTGACCGTAGAAAATAGAAAAATACGACGAAAAATGAACGCAACAACAAAAAACGACGTAAAGTCATCAAAACGACGAAAAAAACAAAGTTGCGTGAATCGCAGTAAAATCGATGTCAAACAGTGTTTTCGAGCGTCGGAACGCTGATTGCGAGTTTTTATAAGTACTTGGAAGCACATTTATGGCGTCAAAGTCGGTGACAGGCAAAACCTAAGCGTTTGTATTCACTTTCAGGCTCAAAAGCGTGTTTACAAGTTTTTATATTCACTTGAAAGCAGTTGCATTGCATTGCAAGTTTTTTGTAATCGCCTGTTTGCCAAAACTCGATATCTACAAGTGTTTGCGTTCACCTTCAAGCGCGAGACGGCGTTTGTAAGCTTTTGCATGTACCGGGAAGCAAAAATTGGTACTTGTACGCTTTTACATCTTACTTGCAAAAAAAACGCCTTTGCTGTGATAAGTTCGAAAAACAACGATCAAACAAAGGTTTACGACCGAAAAAGAGTAAATGGGTTGTGATTAATTTGAGTTTTTTTTAGGTTTGGAAACGTCGGTTCTATTTTGGATGAAATTAGGTTCAAGGTCTTGTTGAACTGCGTTCTTGCTAACGGGAAGCTTTTTTTAATAAATTCGTATTTGCATGAATGCAAATGACAAATTAATTTTATTTTTCGTTTTTGAACTCTTTGATTTTTGTTTGTTTTTGTTTTTAGTAAAAACAAATATTAAACAAATTTGAATTGAATTTAATTAGATTCTTCGAGAATATTTTTTGCAGAGTTTTTTTAGCAAACTGAATGCATAACAAACTAAATTACGGGGTTTAGAGCCGCGATCTTTGGCTGAAAAAAAATTTATTAGTTCGTAGAATATTTTTTTGTCACAAAAATTTTTGACCAAACAGTGTTTGTCACAAAACAGTGCACAAAGCCTCTAAATGGTGCCCGAAGCATCGCTATTGTTTCTGTGTAAATGCGTTTGAAACTGTGTGCGCGTATACGCGCACACAGACTAAAACATAAAATCCGGTGATTATTGAGGTCTGACAGTCAGACGCACCCATAAACTAGGCAATTAACAAGATTTCAAAGTTTCAAAAAATAAATAAAATAAAATGAAGGCGGTCATTTGAAACCGCATGACGCTAATATGTATGTATGTACATTCTGCAAAATATTTCAACAAATGAAAAGAGCAAAAGTGAAGCAATGACAAATTGTTCAAAAAAAGCACTAGAGCTGACCTAATAGTAGCCGAGACTCGTACTCGTTAGAATTTTAATAATCAAGAATCAATGGAAGAGGAAAGGGATTTAATTTCAGACGAACAAATTTTTAAATTAAGGCTTTGTTGCAAAGTGAAAAAAGGGTTATAAAAAATGGCTGTAAATTTTTTTTACTCAAAAAACGACAAAAAATTTTGGTTTTGTAAAAAAAAAATTTTTGTACTGTTAAAAAAAAAATTTGGTACTGTTAAAAATGAATTAAAAAATTTTTTTTGGAATCATTTTTATAAATCCAACTATTTAGGACTTATGTAGTCCACAGATAAATACGTGAGCAGGAAATACAACAGGGGCGCGTCCGTGGCATGGCAATTATTCTTCAATTTGAAAAACATCTAGTTAACAAGCGACCAACAGGTTCACCAACCCTCTACCAAGGTTATTTCCAGGATAAATGAATGACCGCTGTCGTCCAGCTACAAATTTTTAAAACATCAAGAATTCTTCCCAGGGTGTGGTGTGTGTATGAGAACCTTATCCCCCCGCTTAACAGATGAATGGACAGCAACTACCACTGTTGCAGTTACTATAATACTATGAACACGGATGCCAACGCCCAAGACGGACATGAATGAAACAAGAAATAAATTGTCTACGTGGCATAGACTGAAAAGTTAATAGCACCATAAACTTGGAGGAGGAACAAAAACCAGAAACACCGCAAAAGTGACATAATCGAAGTTTATGCAATAAATAAAATATGCCGTAATAGTAATCGGTTCCACAAGAGCAAAAAGATTGAAGAAAAATATTGCGCCACTTTTCTTTGCTGCCAAACAAACCCATTTTTTTCCCAGCAAGGTCATCGAATTCAAATAAATACATAAATAAAAATCAAATAACAATGCCAATTGTTCGCCGGAACAGCGTCAACAAAGGTTTAAAGCTGTTTTTCTGCGTACTACTCCCACGGAAACAATTTTAAATTAAAAAAATGTTCAGCGTTATTTTTTGCCCTAAAAGAAGTCGCTAAAGGACAATTCAGGGCATACACATATGAATTTTTAGAACAGAGTCTAGAAGATTATCCGAACATCTCCATCTCCACCTTCAACATTTTTCAATTCATAGAAACAGAAAAGCGCAAAAATTGTTATAATAAACACGCCAGCATGTATCAGCATTTAATCTTGAGATTTGGGATGGCACCTAACAAAAAATTTTCACTAAGCTAACATAAATCCCTTTTGAGTAGCTGGTATATAACACGTGTCAAAAAATGTCAGGATGGATAAAAAAGTAATCGTACAAGGCAAACTACACAGTCATCAATTAGCTGTGTGTTAATCGGAATGACAGGAGTGGGATGTAGGATTTTTGGTCTTCCCCTTCCCTGCAAGACCGAAAATCGAGGTTGATTTGTGTTTTTGCACCGTCGATCAAAACACAAATCTGCAACTTGTGCCAAAAAAATTGTCTAGAAACTAACAAAAAAAAGTAAAAACCGCCAAAAACATCCTCTTTTAGTTGGACAGCGATAAAAACAGAGCGTGTGAATGAATGCTCAAGAGGTCAAATTCATCAAAACAAAAGGCAAGGCAAATATTTTTGCAATAATCCTCAGAACATGCCGTTGTTTTGTTTCAGGAAGCCATACTAAATATATATTGTTCCTCATCAAAGCTGTGTAAACATCTTACTTACTTTGGTCTCCTAATAAATATTCTTTGTTCAAAAAACACGGACAAGTGTACTGAATGCACTAAAAAAGTACGCAAAGTATCTAGCCCCAGTTTATCCCTGGCCAGCCAGAGAAGAAGACCCTGAACTGAACTGGGCAAAATACATAACAACTCTTGGGATTTGCACGCGTATGACGTACAAGGCTTTGCATTCCGGTTATATAACGAAGCGGAACGGAATGACGAATAACCGGGTCGGTTATTCGGTTATTTTCATTTCCCGAAAATAACCGGGTTATACGGCCCGGTTATTTTCCGCGACTTAAAATAACCGGGTTATACGGCGGTTATTTTCGACTTTTTTAACCGTCCCCCTAAATCATGAACCGCATAAAAAACGTAAAATAAGCGTGCAAATTTGGACCAAAAAGGGGGACATTCGACTGAAAATGAAAAAAATGACCCGGTTATTTTCATATTTTTATGCAACATGTCCAAAACTGAGACGGTTATTTTCTTTGACTTTATTCTAACTTCATATCCTACCCGGTTATTTTTTGCGATATAAGCGGCCAGCAATATTCGACCGTATAATGTCGGTTATTTTGCAAATTTGCATTTAAACGGCATTTAAGCGGCAAAAAATATAACCGGAATGCAAAGCCTTGATGACGTATACGTAAATCTGTTTAAAAATGAGTACAAATACCAACGACAAGTCAGTCGTCCGTCGACAACCGACAGCCCACAACCACTTTTTGAAATTCAGAATACATTGTCTGTGCTTCTTTTTTAAGTGGCAAAAAATTACAACAATTTGACTTTGACAATGGCATTGTTCTGGTCGGTTGAACGGATTTATAAAAAATGTTTTTATTACATAAATCGGATGTTCAAACGCCAAACACGTATATTTTTGCAAAAAAAAATTATGAATGAGTATGAAAAAAATTGTGTTTAAATTTAGGTTTTAATTTTATGTATTTAGTTCATAAATCTTGGAACAACATTTTAGATGCGCTTAAAATGGCGTCACTTGATTACCACAAAAATGTTTTTTCCAAGTTTAATTTTAGGGTTTTTTTACGGTGCAATAAACTTGTTTTATAACATTTCTTACAAATCCTGTGAAAAAAAATTTGGTTACAATTTTGGCAATTACGATAATTTTTTTGCACTTCATTTAGTATGTTCTGTATTTTTTTTAGTTTACAGTTTCTGAAAGTTCAAAAATTTTGGGTTCTACTGAAAAAAAGTACGGTATCTAATGATACAAAAGGCAAATAAAAGAACTTTGATCAGAAGCTCCGGTAATAGTTTTGTTTTTGGAAATCATACATACTTCGTATATAAATATTTATACATGTAATTTTCAGGAGCAAAAAGCCAATATTTAGAAATTATCGCATTTAACGGTGTTTGTTAGCGTATTTTCCGCCTACAAACAAAAAACGACATTTTCTCATTGCTGGACGCGACATAGCATCATAGATAGCCATAAAGTTATTACAACATTTATTCTGTTTAATACCAAGGATACTTTTTTGTCCCATCTGACATCAATTTCAGTGAAACAGATGCTACATAAATAAGTGCAAATTTTAATTATGACAAAAATTATGAAATAAAAAAAACAGGAGTGTAAAAACGTATTTATTTTGAGGTCAAAGTATTTATTACGTCGTTTTTGCAGAAAAAAAAGTTATGAAAAAATAAACCAAAGCAAATAAAGTTCAGGGTATAATACTTGCAAATACGCAAAACAGATTAGAACGATACAAAAATAAAAAAGTTATAGTAAAAAAAATTGCCCTTGGGATAAACATGTTGTCGAAACAGGTGTAATACCGTAATTACACACGCACACGCTGGTACAATGTCATTGTAAGTTTTTTATGCGAAATTTCCGCTTACGTTAACTAAATATGTATATTTACTATGTATTTACCAAAGCGGGAAAAAACAGAACAAAAAGCAGTCAAAAAAGCCCCAAGGGCACAGTTCAGCTCCCCCTCACCCGGCAGAAGTTCGAATAAATTTAAAATGTGCGAACTTCAGCTCATTTAAACAAATGAAATGGGTTTGTTCACCCAACCCAAAAAAAAGAGCCGAAGCCGTTGTGTTGTCACCGAAGAAATCAAACATTTTTTTTGTTCTGCCAGATGTCATCCGACGGGAAGTCAAGTGACAACGGCACGCCTACACCAAAAAAATGGTGTACCCCGGATGTTTCAAAATTAGCGGGAAAAAAAGTTTTATTCGGTTATCGCCTCTTTTCTCTGGGGGCAGGAAAAAAGCACAGTCACAAGTTTTTTCATCGAGAGTGGTCCTACAGAAAATTGAGTTAGTCCTCCAGAAAAAAAAATTATGTGCAACAGACAAGTGACTAAAATGCGGAAAAAAAACAGGAAGTCAAAAAATTTGACAAAAAAAAGGAGATATTCATTAAAAAATATCGTATACCGGGAAAAAAAACAGACGGAAAAATTGTTTGTTACCCTTTGAAGAACAAAGAACGGGCATTTTTTTCGGTTTTGATGAAAAATGCTTTTGTTTGGGAAAAAAACATGTACATATATCACTCAACGAAGCTCCGTTTGACACCGAGACCAAAACCATTTGTGCTTGCTTTTCTGCAAAGCAAATGAAAATCTCAGTTGACAATTCTTGACATGGTTTTTGGAATTGCTTGTTTTAATTTTTAAAAATCTCAAATGCCCAAATGCCAATTCCAGTTTTACAAATGACAGAAAATTTTGCCTGAAATTGGATGCAAAAAAAACCTAAAAAAGTGTTATCCTTAAATCAAAAAAAAAACTTGTGATACTGTAGTTTTTTTTTTAAACCGCATAAAACCCATAAAAAACCTCAACAGCATTCAGAATCAACAAAAATCCTCAATGTTGTTAAAAATTATAAAACTCAGAAAAAAATGCCAAAGCCTAAATTGGGTCAACGAAGCCAACAAAAATTAGCCCTTGGCATTTGAACGGTCGTAGCATCCTAGGAACGCGTTCTGATTGGACGCTGACGACAAAAAAAAAACAATCCTCAACTGCAGTTGAGGACTTGGCTGCAATTTTGGTACCAACAGAAATTTAACTAATTTCGGGCCCTGAAGTTCCTGGAAAGACAAGCAGTAAGTCATGGACCCCCTGCGTTCTTGCGTCAGACCACGAAGGCGAAAAATTATTGCAAAACATTATTTGAAATACTTTTGATGCTTACCAAAGAAAAAATGTTATTTTGCAGAAAAAAGGCAATTAGTCCTGAAAGTGCGAAAGTACTAGTACATTCAAAAAGATAAAAGGTGCTGTCACGGCTCTGGTATTTTTTTCAACGAAAAAAGCTCTAAAGTAAAAACTGGGAAAAAATCACAAAAACGTAAAATACACCGTCATTTATGTATAATTTTTTGAAAAATTGAAAAAAAAGTTAATAACGCGTCCGCAAAGGCAAATAAATCCAAATAAAGCAGAAAAAAGCATATTACATAAACTTAATGATCGTTATCACTACCGTATATTCGGTGGCCTTTTGTGCTCGAACAAACACGAACATTTATGTGAGTGTTCGCGAACGAACTCGAACAAAGCAAATCTGTTCTCGAAGGCATAAATTTGAATTTGTTTGCGAACGAACTCGAACGAACACGAACGTTCGTCCATCCCTGGTTCACATATTTTTTTACCTGACCAGCAGTGTTGTCGGTTCCGGCTATTTTATGACTCGGTTCCGACCGGTTCCAGTTACGGTAGCGTTTCGGTTCCAATTCGGTTCCTGAATAAAATTGAATTCTGAACAGGAACCGAATTGGAACCGAAACGCTACCGTAACTGGAACCGGTCGGAACCGAGTCATAAAATAGCCGGAACCGACAACACTGCTGACCAGTGTGAATGATTTCTCGACCGTTCATTCGTTCGTTGGCTGCCTATCAATAATTGCCAATTTTGGAAGTAACTATGCGGGGCCAGTTTCGTCCAACGTCAGCTTCAGTGGTGTCGGTTTTCGTTGGAAAACATGAATGGAGAGTTGCTCCCTCCCCTCGACATCCGTTTTCGTGGATGGCTTATGCTCTCAGGACCACGCTCCACTGATCACGGCACCACGCTGCGGGGCACAAAGGGGACCATTTCATTTCCTGTAAATGGTGATACTCGCTTTTTTGTAGGCTATTTTGGCTCGTTTCCCAAAAAAACCAAGGATCACATTTTTTTATTATTTATAATCGTTCGAACACGAAAAATCGGTCGCAATATTTATTTCAAAAGTTACAATAAATATTTCAAAGACCTACTGTAAAGATTTATTTATGTATTTGCAAGAAGTTACTTCCTTATCAGGGCTCAGAATGCAGATGATAAGAGAACACTCGAAAAAAATGCTGCACTGGAAAAGAAAGGAAGCCCGGGGCTTACTGACTTACTGAGTGTTCGTTTTGTCTTCTGCGTAGTCCTCAGTTCATTAAAGTAAGCCTGTGATGGCCTCTTGCAAACTTATGTTAGCCTAATACCCGCCTCGTTGCAAACTACATTTACTCGTTGTCAAAAAGTCAAAAATGCCCTGCGTTCAAGGAACAAAGAAATGAGCATCCGAAAAAAAATAATTTGACAACGGCCAAAAAAATGACTGCAAATTAACAAAATTTTGACGTGGGCATGCCGTTCTGCAAAAAAGTCGTGTTGGAAAGAAAAAAACTGGCAATAGGAATCGGTAGATTCTGTTTTATAGGCTTTGAAAAAACACAGTTCAGAAAAAAATCCGTCTCGACTTGGGTATTATACTTTGATTCATGTCAGGTGACACCGTCTGGTCAACGAGTCTGGACATCAGAGTCTAAGAATCTTTGAAGGCAATCCCACACCACGTTGCTTAAAATTAGTACGACGCAGCGAAGAAAGCTTGTTTTTTGACAACAATTCGTGAATTTTTAAAACCCGCACTATCAAATACTAATCCGACATGAAAACTAAATGAAGTGCCTACGTGTGAAGCTGGCACGGCCACAGCACTTCTGATTAATTCCTGTGCATCATCAAAACAACAAAAATGTACCGCGCCGTCTGCTGACCGTCTGGATCAACGATGAAAAACTAACAGCAGCAAAGACGGACGGCGTCAAAGTGCACAATTTACCAACCAGGTGCCGAGAAAAAAAAAGTTGAGCAATAAGAATTGTTTTTTTTTTAATTTGCGGCTTAATCATATTTAATTCATTGAAATGCCACCTTGCTGGTCAAAAAAAGCGTCTGCACCTGCGCGATTTTTTTTTGCTTCGTGCGCAAAACAAATTCAGAAAGCCGCACTCGGCGACCGTGCTTGGCACGTGTATTTTTGGTAAATACGTGTATGCAGCGAACAAAACATAATTTAGCGCCAGAACCAGGTGGAACACCTCTGCAGGCACACCTGATGCCGACAGACGCAGAGCGGAGTCTGATCAACAGGTGAAAAGAGATTTTTGGTTAAATTCAGAGGGACGTAAGCTACAGTAGATTTATCATTGAAAGACTTCTTGTCGACGTTGGCCTAAAAAGCATATCTGGGCATAACTGACTTTTAGTGCCTCTTTTGTATCGGCGTCAAACTTAGCATACTGACTAATTCGGGCACGCTGATTCCAAAAAACACAAAATTAGAGCGCTCTAGCAACGCCCGAGCGAGATACAGGCATCCAAAAAGCCTAAAAACAAGGGAAAACGCGCACTTGAAACGGGGGACATTATGCACGCATAGTGTTCTCAGGCGTTTTTGAGTTCAATTTTCGTCAATTGCGGGTTACAAAACGGGGGTTAATTACATCTTTAAGCTTAGGCTTAGCCTTAGGTTTGGGTTTAGGGCTTAGGCTTAGGTCTTAGGCTTAGGTTTAGGCTTAGTTTAGGGCTTAGGCTTAGGCTTAGTCGTGAGATTAGGGCTTAGGTTTAGGCTTCTCGGGCGTTGCTAGCGCGCTCTAATTTTGTGTTTTTTGGAATCAGCGTGCTCGAATTAGTCAGTATGCCAAGTTTGGAGCCGATACAAAATAGGCACTAAAAGTAAGTTTTCCCCCGACCAATTCATGAATATCAAAAAAATAATACTTACTTGTACGTCTCGTGGATGAAGCTTCTTCTCAACGTCGAGATTGTATTTATTGTTCTTTTTGGGCTGCTTGCTGCCATCGATGTCATCAAGCAGCTCAAAAAGGACAATGAATACAGCCTCGTAAACAACATAAACAAATTTAAAAAAATAGACCTAAAATATCCGAAGTAAAAAAGTAAGATGATTGGCGTTTTCCGCAAAGAAAACTACAGTAATCTCTTTTTCGTTCCAGGACTATCAACAAAGTTCAACACCACTGCAGAAGCGGTTTTTTGTGATTTCTTCGGCCATGATACTTTTTCTTGTTCAACTTTTGAAACCTCCGGCATATCCCGCAAAGCATCGTTGACAAATGTACGAATTTTCTTTGTTTTATCTGTTCTGAAAATTTAGCTTTGCTCGAAAACGAAATAAATTTCAGAAATATCTGTTCGCGAACGAATACAATAACAATAAAAATGAAAAAAAAGTATTTTTTTGTCACTAACACGCTTCGAAATCTTGTTAACAAACTACTCCCGATTGCCGCCCCGCCGGGCCTGCCCAGCGAATGACGTGCCTGCTTCCCCCAAAAAAACAACAAAAACAACAATTGGTTGAGACAACACATTTAGCAGAAAAAACTGATCACTTCATTGTTTTTTACTTTTTAGCGAACGTGAAAAAAATACACATTTGCCAACTCCAATAAAAAAGAAACCAATTTTTAGAAGCATAAAAAATATCAATAAAATTTTATGCAAAAACACAAAAACCTAAACAGATAAACTTTATTCGTGGCACGTAATAAAATATTATTACACGGGGTTTAACGAGTTGCTTATCTCTTTTTTTAGGCGGGTATGTATGTATCTTGAAAAGTTTCAGTCAGGGAGAAAAATTGTTTAGGAGACAATGGAAAATCGTTTTTGGGAGTTCCAAGGACGAAGACGACATTCGTGATCAGACCGGTCTGTTTTAGTCGATGGAGGAGGTCAGACCAGACAAACAGCCTCCGCCGATGCCGCTGCCGCTGGGCCAAAAAAAAGCAGAGGGAGCTAATTTTGGCTTTGACGAATTCCGAAAACGCTCTCATTTTAGGAAGTCATCAGACTCTCGTCCAGGATAGGATACATTTTACATGTTCCATTCAAAATCCGTACATACCACGAAGCAGTCAAATTGGATTACGTCCAAGATAATCATGGCAAACGTGTGTGGCACGAACCAGACGACTGGCCTTGGCCTTGGCGGGGGAGAGTGCGTCATGGGTGGCATAGTGAGTGTAAAGCGATATATTTATGTACTCCAAGGTTAAAAGTAATTTGAGACAAAAAAGTTTTCATTCATCAGAAAAAAAGTATAGTAGACTTATATAATTAAACATGTACACAGCAGTCAGCGTGAACGAATAAATAGTACTACCCGACCGTTGGATAATTCATGAGAAGTGCTTCCAAAAAAAGTTTAACGTAAAAAACGAGTACGAAAAATTCACAAAAAAAAGTACTCAAGCGTCGGGAATAACAAACTGGCCCGGCACGTGAAAAAACAAGTACCATAGAGATACAAAAAATGGAAAACAACTGGGTTAAAAAAATGAGCGGTCGTTGAACAAAAAAACCTACAGTCAATCCGGATTTATAGTAAAAGAAGCCTTTTTTTAGCTTTCATTTTTGCCCCCTCGCTCCAAAGAATGAAGTGAAGGAGCCTCTTTGGCACGCAACATCCCACTTTTTTTTTCTTCAAAAAATTCTTGATTACAGGCGAGGTCACTGAAAAAAAAAACAATAGACACTGAATTTTACAAAAAAAAATTTAAAAGCAAGTGTGTTAACAAAATTCGTTCCACCCAACAAAATAAATATGTAAATAAATTTTGGTAGTCCCTTTTAAAAAAAAAAATATTTTGTTGTTACACAAACTTCCTTTGTTGGCTGGCATTTTGTCACTTCCGCTAACCTTGGTTCGCTGGCTCTCACTTATGGAGAGCCAGGGGAGAAGTTTGGTGGGGCACAAACACGCCTGGCGACGACGAGACGAAGCCAACCGTAGACCAGTACTACGCCCTCGCATTGCCTTAAACGGAAACTCATGAATATTGCATGACAACAAAAAGGTACTAATATTATCACACGGCGCGTTGAGAGGCCCCGAGCAATCATGGGATTGCTCGGGACTGGAAATAACAAATTCAGGAAAAAACTTAAACTTGGATCTTCACTAATTCCAGAATTCCAGAATTCCAGAACGGCAACCAAAAGTCAATTTGTATTTAAATACAGTCCCGCCCAGTTTAAAATCAAAAGTCAATCTATTATAATCTGTCTTTGACCTCCCCGGGACTAATTGGGTTTTTTAGGGCCCTCTTAGGCCGACAAAGTGCACTCCGAAATGTCCACAAGTACCCGGAAGAAAAAGGGAACTCTCAAAATGTGTGCTTATTAACTCGCTGTGAATTTTTTTAGGCACACAAATGAGAAATTCTAAAAACTGGGAAAAAAAGAGGGGGGTAAAATGGCCCAATCAGTGGTGGAAAAAAAAGACATTGCGTTAGTCCGTTCTCGTTTGGCACGGACGATCACAAGGAAGTCAAAGTCAAATGAGTACTATATACATACAATTGATGCCTCGCTGGAATAATAAATAAATATGTGAATGGAATGGGCACCATTGTCACTTCAGACGCGTGTCGTCGTAAAAACGCGTGAATGAACGGTGACAATGGCTCAAGACGGTGATCACGAACGAGCACCAAAGACGACTACGAAGACACAAATAAAAAACTTAGAGAATGAATTTCAGAACAGGTGTAAAATTTGGTGTCCAGAGACCGGAACCAAAAAGAATTGATCATGCAAAAACGTTACGTCAAAAGTTTTTACCGTTAAAGTTCAGAATTGTTAGCACCCTAATTTTATCTTTTTTTTTAGAAAAAAAATGCAAAACAGCAATTTTTTCATTTTTTTGAAAAAAAACGAAAAATACGGGTTTATGTACCCGACTTGTCAACAAAACTCCACCTTAAGTTCAAAAAGTTCGAAGTACGAGTAAGTGCGATAACACACTTTAAATTCTAATCAGAGCAAGACAAGCGTGCCAAGAATCGACAGACTAAAAATAATCATTTACGTCAGCAAAATACAAAAAAACACAGTGTTTGCTTCCCCGTATCTGTTGTCTGACAACAGAATAATTTTATATTTAATTTTGTGCCAGGTTTCAGCGTCGTCGTCGAATAGTAGATTACGGTATAAAAACGTAAACACAGTATGTATTACCTTTTACTGATTAAAAAAGAGGTGGGCAGGTAGAAAAAACAGACAGCAGACAGGGGGAGCTTGACGAGGGAGTCGAGAAACCCTCGACCCTTACCACCACCACCAACGACCATCAGACAGTGCCGTTGTGCCCTGACGCATGCGGCGGAGCGGAACGTGTTCTTCTGGGCATATACAACAGCGATGGCGAAGCAACGATGGCGGGGACGGTGACGGTGATGATGTAGGGGAGGGGGGCTGTTCGCCAATAATTTTTTCCACACCGGCAGGGACAAAGCAGGAGGCGAGGTGGCGCTTTATCGCATGCCTCACTGCCGAACGCGGGCTTGTCACGTTCGCGTGCCGTGAGCGCAGCAAAATGCGGTGTATCGTATACCTTGGGGCAGCAGGAAAAAAATAAAATAAATATAATACATAATTTTATTTTGTGGAAGAAGAAATTTACAAATTATGCAGCTAATTTTTTTTATTCATTTTTTATATTTATTGTATGTGCGATTTTGAGTCCCATTTGCAGTTCTTAAAAAAAGCCCGAAAAAAACATTCATTTGAACCCCTCCTTCGTGTGACGTCAGCGAAATCCATTTGGAGAAGGTCCAGTGAGCAAAAACAAAAACATGACAAAGTTATCCCTCTGAGTGCCAGGTATAATCGGTGCACTCACTCAAGCCAGGTAAATGAACTAATTGCGTAAATAAATGCATAAATCGACAAAAACACAGACTGAGTATGCGGAAACTTCAAAAAATCGAAAACAGGATTAAAACAAAAAAACACGCAGCAGAGTGTTCTGCTTTGAAAAAAACTTTTTAGGCACAAAAAATAATCAAAAATGTACTAAAAATAATTTCTGAACGTCGAGAAGGCATTTGTCTGCATAATAAAATTTTTACCCTAAATTGACCTTTCAACTTTCTTTGCATCGCACCGGCAAATAATTGTAAACAATTGTAAATTGTATCAAAGTTTGAGCCTTGCATAAATACGTATTCAAATGCCATAGCTTCTGCAGGGTAACAAATCTGATTAGGCGTCAAAAATCCGTCGATAAGACGTCATCGTCCAGCGTTATTAGAAAAAAAGTGATCTTGAACATAAGAATAAATACCAAATTAAATATTTTTTCTATCCAGCTGCAAAATTTGTAGCGTGTCCTTTTGGAGCCGCACAATAAATTTAGAGCCACGTAAAAATTGACGGAGCACCGGTGTGTGCCAAGATGCAATAATTATTCGTCTGACATGAGCGTTGTGTCTAGCCCCCTAGGCACCGGTTGCAAAGGTGAGCAACAAAAACAGACAACAACAAGAGACCGAGACGGAGACCGAGAGCGCGCATTGCCAGCGGTAAAAAATGACCTGTCGAACTCGTTTTGGGGTAAATAACAGCTTTGAATGATTTTTTACGTTCACCGAGACAGAAGGTGGGGGAGAGTCATGGTCATGCGTACAATTTTTTGCACCCCAATTATTACAGGTTGCAAACCAAAAATCATACAAACACTAGAATTAGTCTGCAAAAAAATCTTGGCATCAAAGTTGAATTTGAAAAAAAATTACTAATACGAAAAAAATAAAAATAAAATATTACTAAAATTTTTAAGTTAGAAAAAATTCGGTTTGTTTTTTCGAACGCAAAACTATAGTCCTAAAAGACTAAATAAACTGAAGTGGGTGTAGTGGGTATAAAAGTTTTTTCCAAGTATCATGGTACTAAATTGTCACGACCACCCAACTAAGCCCCCTGTCAAACTTCTACTGCCCCCGGTCGAAACACATAAACCCAGAAAAAAAGCGTTCAATGGCATTTTGTGTTACGGTTCGGTAACTTTATGCACTCCGCCAATTTAGGTAAATTTTTTTTTTAGGTAACTGAAACTTTTCAAGATACATACATACCCGCCTAAAAAAAGAGATAAGCAACTCGTTAAACCCCGTGTAATAATATTTTATTACGTGCCACGAATAAAGTTTATCTGTTTAGGTTTTTGTGTTTTTGCATAAAATTTTATTGATATTTTTTATGCTTCTAAAAATTGGTTTCTTTTTTATTGGAGTTGGCAAATGTGTATTTTTTTCACGTTCGCTAAAAAGTAAAAAACAATGAAGTGATCAGTTTTTTCTGCTAAATGTGTTGTCTCAACCAATTGTTGTTTTTGTTGTTTTTTTGGGGGAAGCAGGCACGTCATTCGCTGGGCAGGCCCGGCGGGGCGGCAATCGGGAGTAGTTTGTTAACAAGATTTCGAAGCGTGTTAGTGACAAAAAAATACTTTTTTTTCATTTTTATTGTTATTGTATTCGTTCGCGAACAGATATTTCTGAAATTTATTTCGTTTTCGAGCAAAGCTAAATTTTCAGAACAGATAAAACAAAGAAAATTCGTACATTTGTCAACGATGCTTTGCGGGATATGCCGGAGGTTTCAAAAGTTGAACAAGAAAAAGTATCATGGCCGAAGAAATCACAAAAAACCGCTTCTGCAGTGGTGTTGAACTTTGTTGATAGTCCTGGAACGAAAAAGAGATTACTGTAGTTTTCTTTGCGGAAAACGCCAATCATCTTACTTTTTTACTTCGGATATTTTAGGTCTATTTTTTTAAATTTGTTTATGTTGTTTACGAGGCTGTATTCATTGTCCTTTTTGAGCTGCTTGATGACATCGATGGCAGCAAGCAGCCCAAAAAGAACAATAAATACAATCTCGACGTTGAGAAGAAGCTTCATCCACGAGACGTACAAGTAAGTATTATTTTTTTGATATTCATGAATTGGTCGGGGGAAAACTTACTTTTAGTGCCTATTTTGTATCGGCTCCAAACTTGGCATACTGACTAATTCGAGCACGCTGATTCCAAAAAACACAAAATTAGAGCGCGCTAGCAACGCCCGAGAAGCCTAAACCTAAGCCCTAATCTCACGACTAAGC
This sequence comes from Turbatrix aceti, assembly GCA_963969345.1. Classification (NCBI taxonomy): domain Eukaryota; kingdom Metazoa; phylum Nematoda; class Chromadorea; order Rhabditida; family Panagrolaimidae; genus Turbatrix; species Turbatrix aceti. The sequence continues at coordinate 7,472,448 of OZ017768.1, forward strand.
CTAAGCCTAAGCCCTAAACTAAGCCTAAACCTAAGCCTAAGACCTAAGCCTAAGCCCTAAACCCAAACCTAAGGCTAAGCCTAAGCTTAAAGATGTAATTAACCCCCGTTTTGTAACCCGCAATTGACGAAAATTGAACTCAAAAACGCCTGAGAACACTATGCGTGCATAATGTCCCCCGTTTCAAGTGCGCGTTTTCCCTTGTTTTTAGGCTTTTTGGATGCCTGTATCTCGCTCGGGCGTTGCTAGAGCGCTCTAATTTTGTGTTTTTTGGAATCAGCGTGCCCGAATTAGTCAGTATGCTAAGTTTGACGCCGATACAAAAGAGGCACTAAAAGTCAGTTATGCCCAGATATGCTTTTTAGGCCAACGTCGACAAGAAGTCTTTCAATGATAACGCCACCGAAGCGCGTCTATGCGAAATCCGAGGCCTTGGCCAGATTTTAGGCCTACACATTTGAGCGTTATTTTCGTGTTTGGACCATTTCAAAACTGTTTTTTAGTGATTTTATTATAGTTTACCATTCGAAATTCCAGCCATGTCCGGTTCGAAGAAGTTTTTTGACGACCTTCGCCGTATCGGCGATAACGAAAACGAGCTCTATGAAATCCCAAACCTGTCGTACATGACGCTCGTCACCGTCAGCATCTTTCCCAAGTCCATCAGTTTTTCTACCGTGAGTCTCCTTTTTTTGCAGATTTTTGAAGTTTTCAGACAAGTTTTCAGAAGTCAGGTGAGCGCCTGCACATCGTCCGCGCTGCCAGCGAGGAGGAGCTCAGTGCCAAGTTTGGCTGGCTGGCGAGGTACGTCGTCGATCTCCACCTGCCGTGTGAGTCGGAGTACTTTGACGATCACCAGGGGGCGTTTTCGTCGTCGCCGCGTCTCACTCACCTCCGTGTCGGCACCGCCATGGCTCCGGATTACGTGCAAAAGCTCCTGTGTGCCAGCAAGTCTGTCAAATTCGTTCACTGCAGCTATCACCTCCTGACCGCGGGTTTTATAACCAAGGCCAAGGAAAAACAGCTCGAGGGCATTCATGTGGTTTACTTTGGCTTTCGTTCCGTGAACATGGTCGCCAAACACGCTGTTTTTCATCCAAAGGTCAACGCTGTCACTGTCGAGATCGACGATCTAAGTCAGTTTGATCTTCGCGACTTTTTGGTATCTGTTTACGATACTTGCGATGATGATGACGTGCCAAAGATCACCCCCAACATGCCGATCTTCAATGTCACCGGTCTGATTGTGAATTTTTACCTCGAGAATGTGAGTTCTTTTTTTTTCTCTGAAAATGTCAATTTTTTTCCAAAAACCTGGAACAATGCTTCATTTTTGTTTTCAATAACAACAATCTATCCAATTTTTATTTACAAAGCATTTATAATGCAAATATTTTAAATTAGTGAAAAAAAATTTTTTTTTTTAGCACAAAAAATACAGGTTTTTTTTCAAAAATTTTGGGTCTTGAGGTGGTACCCGAAAAAACACAAATGTTCCTGAAAATGTCAATTTTCTTTCAAAAACATGGAAAAATGCTTCATTTTTAAAATTTTTTTTTATTTTATAATTTGTTTTAAAAAATATTTTTTTATTGAACACAGCAATTAACCAATTTTTAATTTAAAATGCACTTATAATGCAAATATTTTTAATTAGAGGGAAATTTCTTTTTTTAACACAAAAATATGTACATACGTTTTTTATTAAATTTTCGGGTCAGGTACCTGACAACACAGAATATGTAGAATGATCGTTTCCAGGGTCTGTCAACCGAGGACATGGCCATCCAGAGCGCGCTTCATTCGAATATGATCGAGGTGCTGCTGTCGTGTTTCCCGGACATCAAACAACTCGAGTTTCAATTTTACACCTACTGGCAGGGGAACTATGTGAGTGATCCAGTTTTTTTAATGTCAACGAATTATTTTGGATTTTTAAAACACAGTTTGTTTTTAAATTTTTTTATGAACGTTTGACAAAATTTTTTACTTCAAAATTCATTTTTTTCTAGTTTAACCAACTTTTTACTATTTTTAAATTTTTATGAATAAAAAACATTCACTTTTTTTTCAGCCCAACGAGAGAAACATGAACCTTCTCATCGACACCTTCAACGACATCAAGGCCAAGATCCGCGCTCTCGTCTTTGGCATCAATATCAGAGTCGTGTATAACGTCAACGTCAGCCTGATGCCGGGGTTCCTGGAAGAGGGGAGAACCCAGGACTACTGTGTCAGGGGCGATCTCGTCGTCACCCATCCGGAGGATTCTGTCATCTGCTTCGAGACCCGAGACTGCCGTCTCACCCCTACGCATACCCTAAAGTGCTTCGTCAGGTACGTTTTCTCCGTTCCTAGCATTGATTTGGAAGATTCTGATGATGAAGAGCTGTCAGAGGACTCTGACGTGATTGTGGATTGAATAATTTATAATATATGATTTTTGATGGTGAGAAAAAAATTTGCATAAAATTTTGAGGAATTTTTATTTTTTGTGAATTTCAAGTTCTGGACTTTTTCTTTGTTTCTCTGCAAAGCTTTTGCTCGCATTTTCAATTCACGATGACTCTGAACTCAAACAGCTGTCGGAAATATGGGGTAGTCAGTTTTTTTTTCCTCCGAAAAAGAGGTAAATATTCGATTCTGCCCTTGTTTTTGGCTTGTGGTCAGATTTTTCTTTCAATTTTTGGAATGTCTGTGCTTTTGCGCAGGCCAATGATTTTATCTAATTTGGCGTCTGTCCTTTTTTTGAAGGTTCTGTGTTAGCGAACGTTTTTCAAAAACTTTTCAAAAAAAAGTTTTTTGCGTTTTTTTCATTTTTGACGATTTTTGGAGAGTTGTTGTTCAAATTTCTTAAACCAGGAATATTCAAAAGAAATTGCATTTTTTGATGAAGAATACGATGAAATTAAATATAACGGCTCATTTTTTGTAAAATGTATATTTAATATTGTAAAAAAACCCATAAAACCTTAAAAAATACCAAAAAAAGCAATTAAAAAAATCGAAAAATGGGGAAATTTGTTTTGGCATTTAAAAACCCTTAATTTCATATTTTGCTTAGAGTTTACATGAAAATTCACGTCGCTCAATACCTACCCTGGATTTGGAAATGCCGTAGTTTTTTAGGTACAATGTGCCAAAAAATTGTCAAAAATCACAAAAACGCGATTTCCAGTAAGAAAACTCTGTGTCAAACAAATGAAATTTTTACGATAAAAACAAAATATTTATAGAAAACGCTTCTTTTTTTGGCAAATTTAAAAAATTCCATAATTATACCATAATTTTTTTATCACTCTACGAATCCAAAAAATACACACATTTAAATATTTTTTATCGTCATAGAATAAAGTTTTGACAGCAACAATGAAAACATATTTAACGAAAACTTTGTTTTCCCCGATCTGACAATTTTTACATTTTTTTTTCAAAATTTCGAATTCGAATAAACGGGATAGGAACGAACGTAAGGCAAATCGAAAAAATATTTTGTATAGAAGTTGTATTTTTTTACACAGTTGCCTTTCTGAAATGAGCCTATCTACGTTGGCAATTACGATAAGATGAGATGTCCGATTCAAAGAAGAGCAGGAGGTTGGTTGTCTCCGGGCGAGAGAGACTCAGTACTTCTGAAGGCCGTTACCGTTGGTCGGCGTGACGGGTTCGACGACGACGACCTGGTGCTCGAGGCCGTCCTTGATTCCATTGCGATAGAGAAATTTGTGGGGATGCCGTGCGAGGTGCATATCCTGCATGTAGTGGTACGCGTTGTGCACGACCCAGATGAACCATACGGAGAGGAAGATGAACGCCAGCAGCAGGGCTGCGGCAATCGCGAAGAATACCCGGGTTTCTGGAATTGGCAAAAGTTTGTTAGATGGGGCGAACACGGAGAAAAAATAAATAAATATTTATTTTTATTTCAACACTCACCGGAAACAGCCTCGGTTTCATTCCTGAATGACTTGCTCTCGACGTTCTCGACAAAGCCTTGGGCCCATTTTGGCGCGAGAATTATGACTATTATGCTCGTGATCGTGAAGAGGAAGGCTGCGACTACAAGGATTGACTGAAAGTTGTCGGGTTTGAATGGGGATCGATGGACAGTATTTTTTTCGCGATCATTTTTTTGACAAACATGAGTATGTATTTTTCAAATAACGGCAATTCGGGCCGTTATTTGTGATGTTTTTTTACGTTACAAAACTGTTTGAAAATCTTACAAAAAAATTTCAAACACTTTGCAACGTAAGAAAAACGTACAAAAACGGGTGCCAAAATTGGCATTTTTGAAATTTTGAAAGAACATTGCTCAAAAACTACTGCACTTAGAAACGGTTAGTACATTATTCGACTCAGTTTTTGATAGAGAATTTTTTTAAATTGTAAAAATGAGGCGTCTTTATTTTAAATAATGCTGAAATTAAATGTTCTATTTTGACGTTTTTTGTTTGGCATTATTTAAAACAAAAACCTTGCATTTTTATACTTTCAAAGATTTTCTATCAAAAATTAAGTCGATTGATGTGTTATCTGTTCCTGAAAGTGTTGTAGTTTTTTAGCAATGCTACACTTTCAAAATTTCAGAAATGCCAATTACAGGACGCTTTTTTTGACCTGCCTAAGGAATGCAAAAACTAACTATTTTTGGCAAAATTTCATGCCAAATGTGTATACAAATGCAAAACGGATGAAAATTCCCCATCTCTGCTTTAAACTTGTTTCGTCCCCCTATCCATGACCGCAAGCCATAACCAGCACCCTGTCCATGATGTTGATGATCAGATCATCATCATCGCCCATAATAGATAGTGCTGAACGCGCGGCTCCTGACGATTTATTAACAGTGCACTTTTTCGCAGGCCCATTCATTCTGCGTAGAAGTGACATCACCCCACCCCACGGCCTGCGCAGGGCGGGCGCGTGTGCACTGGAGGGGACAACGCAACGTGATTGCGCAAAAACTATCAAAACAAGATACATACGTACGCCTGCGGTTGGGTTGGTTTACGGACAATTGATTGAGACAAACACGCGGACTGCAAACAATAAAAAAAAAAATCCCCCTCACCTGAACGATGACGAATGGCAGGTAGAATCGTTGTTTCTCTGATTTGTGCGCGTAGAGGATGAGCGCACCGAGCACGAGGGTGAGGACAGCAGGGATGAAGCCGAGCCAGTAGTTGGCGACGGTGCTGAAGATGAACGCGAGCACCGCAGCGAGGACCAGGATGATGCCGATGATGAACGCACCCTGCTTGAAGTGGATCCGTTGCAGGCAGCATTTGTACTCGGGAGAGTTGTGTCGAAATGGGTCGATCTCGAGTACTTCCACCTTTGTACCGGATTCTATTTTGGAGAACTTCTTTTCGATTTTTGTCATGACTGAAAAGAGGGGACTCAGGTGATCGATGGCGGATTGATATTTATTTGCACGCGGGGGGCTGGAAAGGAACGCTAACATAGAAAATAAATAGTAAGTTATTCAATTATGTATGTATGCATAAAATGGTCAAGGAACTCGGGCAAAAAGTGAGGCAGGGGTGTTTGACTGTCACGGTGTTAGGAAAATTATTTTTTTCATTTTTTAATAAAAAATGGAAAAAAAAGAACTGTCCGGTGCAAAAGGTCACGCTCGGTGCAGCCAGTCAGGATTGTCCAGTCCAGCAAATGAATGACCCAGGGAAAAATATGTAGAAAGTCAGTCAATCGTCCTTTCGCTCGGTCAACTGTCTGCCCTGCCCAGGCAAATAGTAAATAAATAAATGCACAACTAGCCATCCATTTATTTTCCAAGGGGGCAGCGGGCACCAAAAAATCATGGGGATGGATCCTGGGGAACGATCGCGTTGCTCGCTGCTTTTCGGATGATGTTGTAACACAAAACAAAGAACAAGAACAAGAACACGGACAAGAAGAAGGAGAAGAAGCACGTCTGCAGACTGACTGGCAAAAAAAGAGATAAATATGTACAACCAAGCGCGGGCTTTACATATTTTTTTTTGTTGCATTGCACTTTTTGGTGGAAAAAAAAGAAGGCACCAGGTCTGAGAGCTTGCACGGACTGTTCCGGTCTAATGCCGGTCGACTCCGAAGCATCGATGATCGTGGCATGCCGGGATGTGCGCAAAAGTTCAAAATGGCCCCTCGTAGGCAGGTAGAGGCGCCCTCAACAATATGTACATACTCTCTTTTTTTTTTACTTCTGGTCTCGCTCGCTCGCTCGTTGTCGGATGAAAGAGGAATCACAAGAGCAAGAGCAATTACCAAAGGTGGAACGAACGAACGGGTAGGGTAACACGCAGACAGGTTGTGGCCGGATTGCGGGGCACAAAACCAATAAAATACACGATTCACGAATCACGATTGACGATTGACGATTCTGTTGTGTTTGATAACGCGTACTGTTGTGTCGAAGAGGAGCGCGAAAAAAAAGGGGGGGGGGCTATCAAGATGCAGACGCAGATGCGCATTTCGCACTTCTTCGAAGATGATTGCGACATCGATGTGGCTGTTCAATCGACCAAAACTGCATTTGGGTTGGCCAACTGACTTTTGTAAATACACAAAAAAACATGCCGAAAGATCAGACACCGATCACCGACGAAAAACAATTTATGAACAAAAAAAACACGTGATTGGAGTAAAAAATTTGGGTTTTTTCGGGCACATTTGATAGAAAAAAAAAGAAGCGCGGACAAACGACCACCACTGTTGCTGGAAGAAGGTGGAAAAGGACACGACACGACGGCAGCAAGGCTGTGTTGAAAAAAAAAGTGCAGGACGCCGCCACGGCCGCGTCCGGCATGGTGACGGAAAAGCAATAAATTTTAACAAATTTTATCTACATTTACGTGTTGAAGAGGAGGACAGGAAGGAGATATCTGATACTACTTCGACGAGGTTGGGTCGGTCGTTAGTCAGGGTAATTGGCTGCATGTTGCTTAATGATTTATCTGTCATCAAGCAAATTTTGATCGTTATCGAATTTTTTTTACTTGAATTTCAAAAAAAATTTCGAGAACGGGAAATAATAAATTTCTAGTCCCCAAAAATCCAGGTGCCAGCCAGATGAGAAACTCGGCAATGAAATTTTAATTAAAAACTATTTATGTAAATAAAAAAACGTTGACCTCCTGACAGCCGGATGATGGAGGTCAAAAAAATACCTCACCTCACCTGTGAGTCACCTGGACGAGTCACGCGGCTTCGAACTAGTCCCGGCACGGGAACGAACGAACGCAGCATGACTCGGATTTCGACTTCATCGCCCGACTTTGAACATGGAAGGCAAGAAACCCGATGCGGTGAGGGTGAGTGGGCCAGGTGAGGCCAGGTGAGAAAAAATTCCGACCAAGTATTTGGTGGTTTTTTTGAAAGAGAAGACGTACATAAATTATGACGCGAGGACAAACAAGCAATTCCCAATTGACTGCCATTATTTACGGTCATTTGACTCAAAAAAAGAACTGCTGACACAATAATTTATAAAACCCAAGGAACACGATTTTTTTTTACAAATTCCCCTGGAAAAAAAACTTGTGCCACCAAACTTCTGCTCCGGACCCCTCAAAAAAAGACCTTGCAGCTGGTTGATCCACCGGCACGTACCCAATGCGAGTAATCAAACCAGTTAAACAAATCAACGGGGAAAGAAAGAAAGTTGTTGTGCATGCAAAACATTTATTGCCGATTTTATTGACGGTTAGGTTAGATTTATATTTCAACTGTTTTAACATTGGATCCCTCTTCGTTCTTCTTTTTTTGTGGTTCTTTCTCTTGTTCTGGACAAGCCACAGATAACACGTTTTATGCAACGAAAAAAAAGGGGAAAAAAAGAAAGAGCGAAGTTTGATTTTGTTTGGGGACGACAAACAAGAAACTAAAGATCGTATCACTTTTTTTTTGCGTAAGATTAACACAAAAATATGATATTTATATGCAAAGGACGCGGATCAGCCAGAAATAGCATAAAAAAATTGTTGCATATTTTTTTGAAAATATTATATAATATTTATTTCCGGTGGGAGATGAAAAATTCCGGAAAACGTTTTCAATAAAAACATGTAAAAATCTGTAATTGAAAAAATACAGTTGAAAAAATCGTGGCAAGACCCTCAAAAAAATTTTTGGAAGCTCCGCCTCGAAAAAATAATTTCATGTCGGAACATAAAATTTTTTTTTCACAAAAAGCAGATCAACTATGGATTAGAGATTTGCTCGAACAAAAAAAAACTGTCCGTCTGACGTAAAAAATAGCGCAATCAACGGTTGTTTCACGCAACAATGACAACAGAACAACAAAAAAACACAATAGCGTTAAAAATAATTTTATTTTTTTATTTTTTTTACCACGACTACAAAAGTGTTTACAACAGGTTCACGACCAGCAAAAAAGCGATTAACTGTGATCGACAATGCGGAGAGGAGCAGCCCGTGGCAATGCAGGTAAACAATTGATTGGCCGCTCCGCGCAACTGCGCGAAATGGGCCTGTCTGCGTTCCAGCCCATTGCTGGCTGCGCGCTGCCTTCAGGGGCTAGGCAGGCTCCGTGACAATGCCTGCCTGGCTGCAGCGTGACCCAGAGCAGCCTATGTGTTGTGCCACCCCAGCCAGACCTGATCAAAGTCGGGCAAAAAGGAGCACGAACGAACGAAAAAAGGCGGAAGAAAGGCCAACGAACAAAGAAGGGCGCAGAATTGACTTTTTTTTTCTAAGACAGAAAAAAAGTGAATAAAAGAGTGCATTCCATTGACCTTGATTCCCTCACATCAGATAGAAGACCTCCGTTACCTGGAACATCTGGTGTTACCTGGAACACAGAAGACCCTCCGTTTTTGGTTTTTATCCCGCATGCAAAAAAATGTGAGACAAAAAAAGAACAACATGAAAGATCCTGCGTCTGCGGTTGTTTATTCACACGAAAATAATAGTTTTGATGCTTTTTCACAAATTTTTGTAAGCTTTCGTGCAGAAAATTCTGCGCCATGGGAACTGGCTGCGTCTGTCACAAGGGAAAAAAATCTGTTTTTTACAGGAGACAAAAAAAAGTGGGTTTAAAAAGGAAAACTTTTCACAAAGCAAATTTGTGCCGAAAAACCACGGCCTTTTCGGTTTCTCGGCACGAAAACGTGTGTGCAAAATTTAAAAAAAAATGTGTCAAAAACCACAAAAAAAAACGCATACGTGCAAAATTTAAAAAATTTGCCACTCTGGAATTTTTGAAATGCAATTTTCGGCTTAAATTAACAGGCACCTGTTTTTTTTGTGTACACAAAACTTCGAAAAAGGGCGTTAAAGAACCGAAGACCGGTCGACCGACTCAAAAATCGTTCAATCCTGTGTTTAAAAAAATTAAGCGTGCTGCATGACTTCATGATGTCAAAACAAACAGCTTTTTGATACTTCCGAAAAACACCAGAAACAAAACTAAAAAATACCAAAGTTCCAGAATCCAAGCCAATTCTTGTTCCAAAACCCGAGTTCGTTCTCGCCCCCGGAAGTGCAAAACAGGTGACCGACCCGCTGTTTTTAAACAAAAAAAATACGATGACATTCCTACAGTCAAGAATGGACAAAAAAAGACGTGAGGTTTAACGACATTCCAAAAAGAAATAAATAATATTTCTGCAATCACGAAAAACAAAGAAGAAGGCAACCACAACTCCTACGTATTGCAAAGCCAGGCAGGCAAGCAGCCAGCAATGATGACTTGCGAAGTCATAAATCATTGCAGACGTCACGTGGGTGCCCAACGGCCATGATCCCCCCACCCAGCCTTCTGAAAAGAAGAAGAAAAGGCAGCTTGAAGAGTGGTCTCTATTTCCAAGGGGGACGGGATTTTTTTCCCTTCTTCTTGACCTGATCGAAAAAATCCTTTCCCGCGCATCTGTCTCATGGATCAACAGGTTTCGCCAGCCCGCTTTGGGACAGCTTTGCGTTAGATCCGTCGAAGAACAGATGCTACAAACGTGTGTGTGTGTGTGTAAAACGCGTTTATCAACGTCAGACATGTCAGGGGGCCAAAAATTTTTGGCCCGCCGATAAAAAATTATGAATTTTTAATCAAACTTGATGATTTATTTTTTAAATCAGTAAAATTAATGTAAAATCAGGTTGAAAAAAAAGAAATAAAAAAAAAGAAATTAAAATTTTTTTTGTTCAAAATGAAATTTTAAAATTAAAAAAAAATCGTATAAACGCACAATTATTTTAATTAAAAAAATTAAAAATAATAAAAATAATTTGTGCGTTTATGAATGTTTTACAATTTTTTTTTAATTTAAAAATTTCTTTTTGAACAAAAAGTTTTATTTTTTTTTGTAATTTTTGCTTTAAAAAAAATGTATATAAGGTCAAAAAAAAACAGCCACGGCCCCCGGAGCTGGCCCCTAAAATTTTTTTAAACCTGTTTGATGCTGGCCAACATCGGCGCATGCGCATGCCAACAATTTATACAAACCTCCAAAAAATTCGGATGAAGCTGGCAATTATCCAGTTGTTGCAAAACGTTGATCATATCACACCTGTGCACCTGTGATTAAAAAAAATGTTTGGTAACATTGGAAACAAATTGTTTCAATAAATAAAATTATCTAATAACCATGCCCATTTTAAATACGTTTTTTGTGCATCAAAACTGTAAAATGTCAGTTTTGGGAGATGGTTAAGCACAATGATTAAATCGAAATGCCAGCGTCAAAGGTGAACGTAAACTTCCACAAACCGTAGTTCCCCACTGTCTGGTTTGGCCCTCAGGGGTTCATTCATAATTAATTTAACACCCCATCTTCAAAACAAAACCAAAAAAGTTATGAACACTGTCTGTGCAACAGAAACAGAAAAAGTTGGCGTTAAAGGTGAACGTGAACTTCTGGAAACCGTATTCCCCCTCAGTCGCCAGGTTTGGGGCATGGTCCTCGTTCATGGAGGGGGGGGGGGTTCATTCATAATTGAACACCCCTTCTTCAAAACAAAAAAAAAGATGAGCACCGTCTGCGAAATAAATATTAGTACAACCCCCAGTCAGGCCGTTTCTGCTTGCCCGCCGGCAGATAAATAATATTTAGGATGCTGGGTTGGCTGGTGATCATCACGCGTTCATGCCAAAGGCGAGGGGAGCTCGAGTGGCGAAGAAGAAAAAGAAGACGAAACCTGTTTCACTTGACGCAACGCGCGCGCAGGCAGTCAAAGTCAAGGAGAGGGCGACCGGCGACGACTTCCCCCTTCGAGGAGTACGCCGCCGGGTGGCTTACACCGGTAGCAGTTGTTGCCACCCGACCAATCGTGCAAAATGGCTGGCGGGTGATCTTTCCTTGTAGGGAAAAGGTGTGTGCGCAACACAACACAACTCTTGCCTACTGGGTTCTTATATATTTATGAATGAACGCGCATCAATCGCATTTTTTCGTCGTGTCCGTAAAAAAGCGGGGAGTTTTGGGATGCGCAAGGTGAATTCATGACATTTTTTGTTTCTCCTGTTCTGTGCAGGACAAAAAGAATAACAAACAAAGTTTACAAACGGGAATGAGTTTTGGCGTGGTGTGCAGAACGGGGCCGATACAACGAAAAGGTCGTGAGCAAAGATAGGCGAGCTGCAGTTTTTTTTGTTCCCTATATTTTACACGAGCAATTTAAAAAAAATAAAAATTTTGTTCAACGAAAATTTTTGATAGAGTTTGCAGACAAACATTTTTTTAAATAAATTTTACAAAATTGCATTTCTCCATGCAAAAAAACGTAAAATTGAACAGTCCACATTTTTCAAATAAATTTAGCCAACAAAGTAGTTTCCTGAACATTTTGTTCGCAAAATTTTATTTTTAAATATTCAGTTTATAATTTTTTACAGTTACCCTAATTTTACCCAAATGTTTGTAAGTTTGGAAAATTTAGCTCGGAAAAAAACGCAAACAAAAAATTTGAAAACAATCTGTTCGCGAACGAATAAATACAAAAATGAAGAATCAAATGAGTTGACTGCTTCAAAAAATGCATAAATTCTGGGGTCTTCAAAAGCTCAAAAAACAGTCCAACGTGTCCAACATGCCACAAAACGCCCCTGGCAATGATGCGCTGCAGGATGGCTCTTCAATTGTTTATACCATCCGTTTGCTAGCAAGCTATCACGCCCGACACAAAATCAAAAAAAACACAATTTATGATACAATTTTTGCCCAGTCAGTGGCGTCTGTCACGCATTTTTTTATCTGACATAAAATTCATTTTCATCTCCTGGTGAGAGCAATTTTTGACTGACCAGCAAACGTGTGAAAAAGCATGCGCCTGCTTGGTAAGCTGATAGTATGTCAAAAAAATCCAGGAAGTTGTCAAAAAAATGAAAAGTTGTCAAGATCCGCGAAAAAAATATTGTTATAGATTTAAGACATCAAACTGGAAAATAAATATTATTTGTCAATAACAACAGTCGTAAAACATGAAAGCGAGTCCGAAAAAGCCGACCGCGACCGACCGCCAATGACATTTCACAAATCCACGCACACCTGACTGGCCAGAAAAAAACCGTGAGCTCTGTCAAAGAAAGTTGCCAACCAGCTACAAAAAATATTACATATATAATAGTTTTTTGAAAATAGAAAACAAACTCCCTCAAGCATGACATGTCATGTTTTGGTGGGCGAAAGTGCCCCCCTGCCTGCCTGCCTCCTGGTCGAAGGAAAAAAAACCACCCAGGAGGAACAGCAAGAGGGGCACTTTTGGCGCGTTCCCCGTCTTTCCATCGTCCTCCGTCTGCTAGATAAAATTTTTGGCCGCGAGACGTCAATTTTCTACGAACGTGCGGGATAATTTTATACCTTCTGTGCACCGTTCAATGCCATTTCCATCTCCTCACAATTACCGGTTTTCAAAGTTGGCAGATTGAAAAAAAGAAAGGTGAATGGATGCGCATGAAAAATTGATTTTTTGTCCGAGCAAATGGAATCGGCACTTTTTTGGTTACAAAAAAGATGAAAAACTGAAGATTGATGAGATGTCTTCATGGTGACATTTGGGCAAAATATGGTGATCAGCAATGCCAACCGACGATATTTTACCGGACTTTATAATTGCGACATCGCCAAGGTGTGTCACAAATGCTTTATGAATTTTTGCAAAACCATAAAAAAAATCTGACAGAGTTACGATCGCCGGAAATCGCGTTTTTGCCATTTTTGACGATTTTTGGCACGTTGTAGCTAAAAAAAAAACTACGGGATTTTCAAAGCCAGGGTACATTGCTCGACGTAACTTTTGATGGAGAATTTTAGAAAGATATAAAAATTTAGTGTTATCACTTTGAAAAATGCCGAAACAAATGTACATAATACTTTTTAAATCCGACTTTCGGCATTTTTAAAGGCGGTAACACCATATTTTTAAATTTTTCTCGGATTTTCCGTCAAAAGTTGCGGCGGCCCTGGTTTTGGAAATGTCGTAGTTTTTTAGCTACGGTGTGCCAAAATTTATCAAAAATGACAAAAACGCAATTTTTTTTGACCGAAACGATATAAGGAAAATAATTTTTACTTTAGAAACTTTTCCTAATATTCAAAGTTGCATTTTGTGAAGAATTTTCAAAAAAAACTGCAAAATTTATAAATTCCATGTTCGCTGATCAAAAAAACAGATTGTCCACGAAAACTTTGCAGTCGCATCTGCAGCCCTAGCTAACACATGGTATTCAATTCGTACATAACGATCAACGATTAATTTGTTGTATGTACAGCAGCAACAAAAAATATTTGAAGCCGTCGATGATCGCGATCTTCTATGACTGATTTGTGCAAAAAATCGTATACAATGTATAATTTCCACAAGATTTGTTGCAGTCGAAAACTAAACTTTTTCTTTCCGTGGAGACAAACAGTATTTGCGTGTGTCGTCCGATGAGCCAGGGCCAGGGCCGGGGCCATGAGTCACCGAATCAAAACAAAGATATCCGTTTCTTCATCAGCATCAGCGCAGAGAAAAGAGTACACAAGCCTGCCTGCCTGCCCGTTGCTGCTGCTGCCGGCCGGGCCCAGTCGAAGGAAGAATCAAGCGTCAAAAAATTCTAACTAACAAAAAACTAGGGGGATCAACAACAATAAAAATCGAGGGGGACAACGCCACTAACAAAAATCTAAATAAAATGTTCTGAAAAACACCGGATAAAAATCCTGAAAAAAAAAACAATAAAAAAAAAGGTTAAAAAAAAAAGTGCAAAAAAAATTTAAAACTGCAAAAAAAATTTAAAATAATTGTTCTGCAAAAAAAATCTTTTTTTTTAATAAAAGTCAACAAAAAATGAAAACAACAACAAAAACTCCGCGGCAGCAAATTTCTGACCAACTCTAGCCAAAAAAACCAGCAGCCAAAACTCAATAGTACTGATAGTGACCGAGTCGGTAGAGTCGAGAGGTGCCATCACGCGTACCCATGGCAAGGTAACCGCTATGAGGCGAAAACGAAGCAGACGTCAGAACGACGCGTTCGAGCATTTCCTGTTTTGCTGGAAAGTTTTTGAAGACGCTTCCGCTTCTCATATGAACGAGACGGGCACTCATTGACTGAAAAGGTTGTACATAAATGCATAAGTTGGATTTTACATGGGTTGGATTTTCGGCAAACAAGACTTTTTTTTTGAAATCAAAGAAAAAAATTATTTCGTGTATCTGATCACCCAAAACAATCCCGTTTTTCTCGGTCATAGAAAGCATAGAAAACAACGTTATCGACATCGTAAAAAAATGTAATTACCCGATAAAATGAAAAATCACGTAAAAATTTGAAATTTTAACGACTACAAAAAAACCAACCTTCACGTTTGACAAAACGGACATCAGCTGAGCGTCATGGTTGAACTCAATCGCGGAAACAGCAGTCGTCAAATTCTGAACCGTGTAGAGCGGCTTCAACTCGGTGTTGTCCTGTTCGAGGCCGTGGATCGTGGCTCTATCGTACACGTTGACGATGCCAGTCCTCGAGCCGACGGCCAGAAACTGTGAATTCGGCGAAGCAGCGATGACACTTCCGCCGACGCAGCCTTGATCAATGAAGGTCTTTGGATTGCGGATATCATCCAAATCCCAGACATAGATCGAACCCAGCCTCGTGATCGCAAAGATCGTATGGGTGTCCTCAGGGGCAAAAGTGATGCCGTGGACGACGTCGACGGCAGAAAATGTGTGAATCAGGCTCATCGTCTGAAAAAATCGAAAAATATGATTTTGGTTCCGAAAAAAATAAAGATCAGAGGGCTTTTTTTGCCGCTTTAAAATTAGCAGGAGCGGAACAAAGAGCGCCAGCGCTCCGAATAAATTTGGCAAAAATAAATAATTTGCCAAATTTGAGGTACAAATCAAAATGCAAAAAAAAATAAAATTTGTCTGGTTTTCAGATCAATTTTAAGGCATAAATCAAATCACAAATGAACGAAAAATTTCAAAAAAACAAATACGCTGTCAAATTTTTTTAGGTTTTTTTTCGCACAAAATTCGCATTCGTCTTTCGCTTCTTCAAATTTTTGCGCTCCGCTATTGTTCAGGAACGGAGCAAATTTAGACGCAGTCGAAAACTGACAAAAAACCCACCTTGAATTCGTAAACATAGACCGATGACGAGTTATACGCAGTCAAAGCGACCAGAGTGCCATCTTTGGATATCGCAAAATCTCCGTAATTTCCAAAGGGAATCTCTGAAAAAACAAAAAAAAAACACTAAAATCAGATTGAAAGCAAAAACAAACCTTTAGGAGTTCGAATTTTCAACGTTTTACCAGTGTTCAGGTTGTATGAGTAAAAACACGACTAAAATCAACAAAACCACTTCAAATCCTCCAAAAAAAAATGAAAAACAAACCGCCTTGAAAGATCCCAAAAACAAATTGTCAAAATCCGGTCCATAAAGTCCGGCAGAGCTGATCGGGTACTTTGGCAAAGTCACGTCCTGCAGAAAATGATCGCCCTTCTTCAGCGCGACGTCGGTGGCCGAATTGCACACCTGAAAACACGTCAAATATCCAATTGCCCCAAAAAAATATAAAAACCAACTTGGAAAAGTGAAACAACGCCGGTACTGTTGCCAGTAGTGATCAAAACCGGCTTGGTTGGGTGAAAAATCGTAGAAATGGTACCTTTTCGATTGTGACCCAGTGTGATGTCCTTTTGCTTCGTCGACGACAGATAAGTTGGCTTGAGTTGAGAAGACTTGCTTAGAACGCTCCCGGTCGAACGAACCAGCGAAAAAAGAGCCTGCATGGCTCCATCTGTGTCAGAATCGCCGTCTTCTTCTTCGTCCGCTTTTTCTGAAAACATTCATACAAAAAAAAAATGGTAAAACCTTGAAAAAAACAAAAACCCACTCGGTTGCGCCCATTTCGGCTGGGAAATAGCCTTGTTCACGCGGTCAAACTTCTTTCGCTGCTCGGTGGTCAACTCGGCTTCTGCGTCGTCGTCATCGTCGTGCCAGAGCGCTTGTTTCTTGTCAGACTGAAGAAAGGTGGGTAAAAATGGTTGAAAAATATGAAAACTCACAGTTTCGCCTGCAATTTCGTCGTCTGAAGTTTCTTCGGCCTCGATGGCGTCCTCATCGTCGTTTTCGTCTTCGGCATCGCTGACGAGACCGAAAAGCTTGGCAGCAAGCTCTTTGTCGTCTTCCTGGTCGAGTCTACGCTTTCTCGTGGCTGACATGGCTCAAAAAATGTGAAAAGTACTGGACACGCTCTGGAAAGGTGGAAAGACAAAAAAACACGGGATCAAGATAGGCTAGTGTTCGGGACACAACGCCAATGGATCAAAAAGTAACCATAACCGATTTCCACCCTTCAAAACAAGAAAACAGTTTTTATCGACAAGAAATGATCAAAAAAGTAACAACAGTAGATCAAAAAAGACCAAATCACTTCTTGAAAATAGTCTTGCGATCCTCGACAAAAATATCGAAGGGAGTGTCGTCGGCGGTGATGCCAAGCTCGGCAAGGGATTCGGGCGTGTGCATCGTGTAGCCAAACAGGTCGCAGAGGCCCTTCATCGTCGGACAGGTGTGGATGACGTGCAGGATGACGTGGACAAAGAGTTTGACAAACTGCTGGCAGCTGAGGAAGTCAACGAGGTTGGAAGCGTCGATGATCGATTCGGGGTTGCTTTGGCCCTTCTTGAAAATGCTAAAACCAAGTGCAGCCTAAAAAAACAGCACAAGAAAGAAAAACTCACTTCTCCGCGATCTGGCGGACAGCTTTGGGCTCGAGTTTGCCGTCAATGAAGGCTTCAAGATCGTGCTTCTCCTCGATCTCTTTCATGGCAAACTGAACGAGTTCGAAGCCCTCCTTCGTGAAATTCGTCATAGGGAAGATCTTGCCGTTGGCCTCCAACGTCTGAGCAGGAAAGTCCTGGATGGCGGGGAAAATCGAGAGGGCATACTGCGGAAGAACGTAAACCGCGTCATTGCCAAAATCAAGGCGGACATCGGACGGTTCAGTCGAAGGCTTGGCCTTGTCCGGCTCGGTGTCGTTTTTGCGCTGACGCTTGGCAGGAATCATAATTACTGAAAAAAAACAAAAAAAAATATCGAAACCAAGGTCAAAAAATGGCCAAAACGCGATAAACAACGAGCGATAACATTTTTACGTTCATCGTTCAATTGCAAAAGAAGATTACGGTTGTTGCGGTTCCTTGCGCGAAATAAACCTCCATTTTCTTCTCTTTGAGACAACCATACCAACTCAGGCAGGTTTTTTTCGTCTGGCATATTTTGATTCTGTTTCCGATTCGTTTGTATCGTTTTTCAGCTATCATGAGCCGATTCCTGCCAAGCATCATGATAGCTGAAAAAAGAAAGAAAACAATCGGAAAATGGCAAAAGCACGATAAAAACGATAAAAATCGAGCGATATCATTTTTACGTTCGTTCATCGAACAAAAATAACGATTTGCACTTCAGATTACGGTTTTCTGGTTCCTGGAGCGAATTAAGTTCCCGAATTTTTCTTTTTGAGACAATCCTTGGCAACTTTGTTATTTTTTGCGTATTTTACTTCTTTTTTGTTTAGGAAACGATTTTTCTTTGTTTTTCTTTCTGTTTCTCATCGATTCCTTCGAATATAATCAGTAAACTCTGTTTATTTTTTACTATACAAGTACAGTAGCAGGATTAACTTGGATGCATAGGACCTGCATGTTTTTGACCAGTTTGTAGGGTGCAAATTCCATGGAACTAAGCAACATTTCTTTGCCCGTGATTTCAGTATCAATTGTTTGTACTCCGGTTTCTCGCATTTTGGAGGCTTTTTCCTGGGCATCAGAGGGCCGAGAAGTGAGACGCACCCTCACCGATGACGACGTGCATGAGAGGTTGATGACCAGGCCCTTGGCATCCTTCAGCTTCAACTTGTCTGCTGCTTTGTCGAGTTGGGACTGAAAAAAAAACACAGTTTTTGGGGTGTAAAATAATAATTGATTGGCAACTCGGAACTCACCCGGAGTTTCGGACAATCCGCCCAGGGTACTGTGACCAATTTTGACAGAGGTGGTTGTGGTTGTGGTTTTTCGTTGTTGTTGGCTGCCATTTTTTTCGTCACAGTGAGTGTGTTACGATACCCCTCAGTTTACTGTACTTGATGGCGGTGAAAGAAAAAAATCTGGGGGAGGGGGTTTTGGCACGATAATTTGCATCCTGCGTTATTTTCTTTTTTTTCATGGAAAAGGGACGTTTTACGTGTTTTTATATCCGGGGATACAAAATAAATCAGTTTTATCCGATAATCTCACCTGTATGGATTATTTGTTTGTTTTCGAACCCCATCCAACCGGGCACCGGACAGTAGTGGTGTACGCAGTCGGTATGCATGACATGTAACGTTCTCGATAAGCAAGTCATGTCCGTGACGGCGGTGACGGTGACGGTGGGGGAAGCAGCAGCAGCAGCACCAGCAAGCGAGGAGAGGTCTACGTGTACGCAGAGAGAACTGCAACAACCCACTAAGGCCAACAAAGCCTTATTTGGTCATGTTTCACTCTCTTTGGCTTTATATCAGGTGCTTGGCTGTTTTTTAGGCTTTTTTTACACTTGCAGTTAACGTTTTCTTGTGTTTTGGTGAAATTTGGCTTTTTCAAGGTAAAAATTACTGTTTTTGGGTTTTTTTACAGCTGTGGATGGCTTCCAAACTTTTACCTGTTTTTATTTCTATGTTTACGATCGCGCCGCACTTGACGGCAACGTTTTTAGGTTCCAATGCAGAAAATATGCGCATTTTGATCATAAAAAATGTTTTTTCAAGAAAAAAAAACATTTTTTTTTTGTTTTTCAGACCTCAAAAATATGTTTTTGTTCATAAAATTACAAAAAGCCAAACATCAGGGACAGAAACCGTTCAGTTGTTTACCGCCTAGCTCGGCTACCTCACTCAGTCAGTTCACAGGTTAAATTCGCGGTGTACCTGTTCAAAGGCTCAAGTTCAGTTGAGTTTTGAGTTTGCGTGCACGCGTTTTCCACCGAGTTAGTTATAACTCGGCCGCGGCTGCGACTGTTGTCGGGCTATGCAGCGTGCGCTTGGATGCGAGTTTTTTTGCGCTGCGTTGGCAACGCTCAAGCAAACATTCAACACATTCGGAACAAACGTCAAATAACCCTCAACCCATTCCATTTTCGTTCTTTTTACTTCTTTTTACTCGTTCGTGTTCGTTCGCGATACACTTAATTTTAATTGTTTCTCGGAATTTTATGAGTTTCACTTTTTCAGCCTTCCGACATGGGTATACTAGCATGGGAGTCAGAGCGTTGGCAGTTTCTCGTCAAACTCCTCATCCTGACGCTCTCCGGCATCGTGGCCTTCTCCGTTCGTCTCTTTGCTGTCATTCGCTTTGAATCCGTCATCCACGAATTTGATCCGTATTTTAACTATCGCACGACCAAGTTTCTCACCGAGGAAGGCTACTACAGCTTCCACAACTGGTTCGATGACCGCGCGTGGTATCCGCTTGGCCGCATCATCGGTGGCACGATTTATCCGGGATTGATGGTCACTGCTGCCTTCGTTTTTCGCATCCTAAACGTGCTCAACATCTCCATCGACATCCGGGAAGTCTGCGTGTTCCTCGCGCCGCTGTTCAGCGCGTTCACGGTTTTCGTGACTTACCTGCTCACCAAGGAAATTCAGGTATGTCGGGCTTTATAACGGGAAATATGTAGACGTGGCCTAAAATTTTTTGGAAACTTTGTTTTACGGTTTTTACGCGAAAAACGCTTGAAAATCGCTTCCGATCGTAACTTGCTACTTGATTACGGTAGTTTGTATAGGCCAGCATGTCTTTTGCATTGTGTATTACGATGTCTACCATTTTTTACGATATTTCTCTTTTTTCGTTCAAAAACCGACTTTTTGCTCTCTGTTCTTCTTAGAACGAAAGTTGTAACTTATTACTTGATTACGGTATTTTTGATACTTTTGCAAAGTATTGCGTTTTACGATTTTTCTTTTTTTTGGAGTTTTCGATCTTTTCTGTTGTTTTTCTTATTTTGCAATGATTTCAGAGTGATGGCGCGGGACTGGTCGCCGCGGCCTTCATCGCCATCGTCCCCGGCTACATCTCTCGTTCCGTTGCTGGTTCCTACGACAACGAAGGCATTGCCATCTTCTGCATGCTGTTCACGTACTACCTCTGGATCAAGTCCGTCAAAACTGGCAGCGTTTTCTGGTCGTCTGGTTGTGCCCTGGCCTACTTCTACATGGTTTCTTCGTGGGGTGGCTACGTTTTTCTCATCAACCTGATTCCCCTCCACGTCCTGGTTCTCATGATCACCGGTCGATTCTCCAACCGGGTCTACATCGCGTACAGTATCGTAAGTTTTTGACTGATTTTTTATCCTTTTACGGCTTTTTTTTATAGGTGTACTCACTCGGAACGATTCTCAGCATGCAGATCCCCTTCGTTGGCTTCCAGCCGGTCCTGACTTCTGAGCATATGGGCGTGAGTCTTTCTTTAGTGGATTTTCTGGTTCATGAGATAGCTCGTTTTTAGGCTCTGGGTGTGTTCGGTCTCTGCCAGATCATCGCGTTTGCCCAGTACGTTCGATCCAAGATGTCAGAGGAAAGCTTCCAAGTCATCTTCCGATCCATTCTTCTGCTTGTCGGCAGCGTGGCCGCGATCATCATCATTGTTGCAACTTTCCTTCAGAGTAAGTTTTTTAAAATTTTGAAAAAAATTTAGTAAAAAGTAATTTACGACATTTTTTTTCAAATTTTTTTTTCAATTTTTTGAAGCATGTATTTTTCAGTATTTTTGAAATTTTTGTTTCAAATATTTTTTCAAAATTTTAATTTCAAAATTTTTTTTCACACTTTTTCAAAATATATTTTCATTTTGTTTTTTTTTTCAAATTTTGTTCCGAATATTTTTTAAATTTTTGGTTTCTAAATTGTTTTCTGACTTTTTTTCAAAACATTTTTTTTATTTTATATATATTTTTTTCAAATTTTTTTTTATTTTTGGTATTTTTTTTTTTTTTTTCTTCAGAAATCGCCCCCTGGACTGGCCGTTTTTATTCCCTCCTGGATCCCTCCTACGCAAAGAACAACATTCCGATCATCGCTTCGGTCTCCGAACATCAGCCTACCGCGTGGTCCTCCTTCTACTTCGATCTCCAGCTCCTCGTCTTCACCTTCCCCGCGGGCCTGTACTTCTGCTTCAAGGATCTCACGGACCAGAACATCTTCATCATCATGTACGGCGTGACGAGTATCTACTTCTCCGGCGTCATGGTGCGTCTCATGCTCGTGCTGGCGCCTGTCATGTGCATTCTCGGTGGCATTGCCATCAACGGCATCCTCTCCTCCTACATGGCCAACATCGACGATCAGACCAAGTCCGACCAGGCCAAGGACGGCTCGACCGGCGCTGCTCCCACTGGCAAGTCCCAGAAGGCCCAGCTGAGCCGAAAGGACAAGCAGTCTTCTGAAAACTACCCGTACAAGTCAGAAATCGCCCATGTTGTCGTGGGTGTTTTGGCTATTTTCATGGTATCCTACGTGTACCACTGCACCTGGGTGACGTCCGAGGCGTATTCGAGTCCGTCGATTGTCCTTGCTGCTCGAGGCCCCCACGGTGGCCGGGTCATCTTCGACGATTTCCGCGAGGCGTATTTCTGGCTTCAAAAAAACACTCCCGAAGACGCGAAAATCATGTCGTGGTGGGATTACGGCTACCAGATCACGGCGATGGCCAATCGTACGGTCTTGGTGGATAACAACACGTGGAACAACACTCATATCTCACGGGTCGGACAGGCCATGGCTTCGCCCGAGGATCACGCGTACGAGATCATGCATGAGCTGGACGTCGACTACGTGCTTGTTATCTTTGGTGGATACATTGGATACTCGTCGGACGGTGAGTTGGGAGCTAACAAATAACTAGGGTGTAAAATTCGGCCGGTCTACAATTTTTTAGACCGACTGAAATGTCGGAAAAATAATCGAAGGATTTTTTTTAATAAAATGCGTATTTTTCAAAAGTATTGCGTTTTTCGAAAATTGAAAATAAATACTCATTGGAAATTGAAAAATACGCAATAACCAAAAAAATGAAACAGAGAAAAATCTTTTTTTTTTGTTTTTGCGTATTTTTCTTTTTTTTTGTTTTTTTTTATTATTTTTAGATTATAAAACTTTGTTTATAATTGGTCAAAATTTGTAAAAAAGTAATTATAGGCCTAAAAAATTTAGGCTTGCTAAAAAATTGGAAAAATAATTTTTTTTATAAAATGTGTATTTTTTTAGTGTTTCAGCTGTGAAATTTTTCTATTTATTTTTTATCGTAATTAGATGTTTTACGTTTTCACAATGACTTTTATTCTTTTGAACAAACATTTGTTCCGAATTTGGTAAAAAGTTATCAAAAGTGACTCAAAATTAATGCAAAAAAATTTTTTCTTCAAATGCATTTTTACAGACATCAACAAATTCCTGTGGATGGTCCGCATCGGAGGCTCGACCCCCGAGGGCAAGCACATCAAGGAGCGCGATTACTTCACGAAGAGCGGTGAATACCGTATCGACAAGGAAGCTTCTGAGACGATGAAGAACTGCCTCATGTACAAACTGTCGTACTACAGATTTGGAGATCTTCTGACGGAGGGAAACCAGCCCCCCGGCTACGATCGCGTTCGACATGCTGAAATCGGCAACAAGGATATCGAACTGAAGCACCTCGAAGAAGCCTACACGTCCGAGCACTGGATCGTCCGCATCTACAAGGTCAAGAAGCCCAACAACCGCGGCAACTCCGACGACACTTTGAATGTCTCCGCCTGAGGTGGGGTTGGCACTTTGCAGCCGCAACCACCGCCGACGGTTGGATGAAGATCATCATCACGCTGTTTCGTCCGTTAGTCGTCTCAAGAGTTATAAGTTAAGTATTCTAACGTGTAATTTATTGCCTTTTCTCTTGGATCACCCCTCCCATGTCCCGATCTGTAGCGTTGCTTTTTGTCGTTGTTTTTATTTAATTATTATTTTTTGTTGGTTGTTTTTTTGCCTTGCGGTTTTGGCTACAACGCAATAAATAGTGTTTGTTTGAAGGAGAAACGTAAAAAACATAAATATACATTTTTTTTAAATTGTCAGAAATTTTTTTGAAATTTTGAAATTATTTTTTTGCATAATTTTTTTGAAATTTTAAAAATATTTTTTGATGTTGAACTTTTTTTCTAAAATTGTTCGAGAAAAACTCAATTTTTTTGTTTTATCTATTTTCAATAAAGAAAACTCATTTTATATTTTTTCACGTCGAAAAGAATTTCTAGATTTCAAAATTCGATTTTAGTATTTTTTTACAAAAAAACTACCAAAACAGAATTTTTTTTTAATTTAAAATTTTTTAAAAGATTTTTTTAATTTAAAAAAATAATTTTCAGAAAATTCTGGTTTAGTGACACTACTCCTATTTTGACAACTCCTATTATGACAACTCCTATTTTGACAACTCCTATTTTGACAACTTTTCACAGTCTTTCCTATTTTGTCAACCAATTCCTATTTTAACAACTTTTTAAAAAAAGGGTGCATTAGGGGTTGTTGCGTGCGCTGAAGACAACTGTGTTGTTGCCTGAGGGCATGGATGACTTTATCACGAGATATTATCATTTTTAGTGATATTTTTTTTGTAAAAAAACATTTTGTGTTTTATTTTTTGGAACAATTTTTTTGAACACAGTTAGTACTATTTGATTTTAGTTATGAATCAATTATTATTTAATTAGTCTGCTTTTGAGAGTCTTGCCTGTGCAAGTAAAAGAAATTGTTGAAAAGATTTTATTATGCCATTTTCAGTATTGTTTTCAAAAAAACAACAGCGATATTATAAATTAACAATCTGATAAACACAAAATAACGGCTTAAGGGCTGTTACATTATCAATGAAAAATGTTCAAATATTTAAAACGAAAAAATGGGTTTCCAGTGTACGTTGTGCTCGGGGAAGAAAGAATGCTAACTCCAGATGATTCACCCACTTTGCAATTTTTGGTTCGTCCAAAAATTCGGTAAGCCTTAATGCCTGACACCGTCGTAGTACCGCTTGCCGAAAATGGAAGACGCATGCTTTGACAATGTCGGCAAAAATGATCTTCAGAGCCCCCATTTTTTTTTTTTTTGATTTGAAATTTGATGTTAGTACAAGTACTGAAATTTTTACTTCTTTACAGCACTTAAAAATCTGTAGATTTTTTCTTCTGAACCCTGCTTGATTTTTGGTCAAAATTCGTCTTATAATTTAAAAAAAACAAATCCAAATGTTTCGAATGTTATCACAAACTGCATTATATTTTTTTTCTGTTTTTTTACAAAAAAAAATATCACTAAAAATGATAATATCTCGTGATAAAGTCATCCATGCCCTCAGGCAACAACACAGTTGTCTTCAGCGCACGCAACAACCCCTAATGCACCCTTTTTTTAAAAAGTTGTTAAAATAGGAATTGGTTGACAAAATAGGAAAGACTGTGAAAAGTTGTCAAAATAGGAGTTGTCAAAATAGGAGTTGTCATAATAGGAGTTGTCAAAATAGGAGTAGTGTCACTAAACCAAAATTCTCTTAATGTTTACATTTTTTTATTTCGCCCGCGCCAAAGCACAGACATTCCAAAAATTGAAAAAAAAATCCTACCACAAGCGAAAAACAAGGGCAGAATCCAATATTTACCTCGTTTCCGGGGAAAAAACCGACGATCAGTCATTCCCGACAATTTATGAGTGCTTGGTCTACGCAGATTAAAAACACGACCAAAAGCATCGCAGAGAAGCAGAGAAAGCCCCCAGGCCAGAAATCATGCAAAACGAGGCTGTGTATGCAAATTACAGCCCCAAAATCAGTAAGACGCGTCCCCGATGGACGCCTACCGGCAGTCGCACCTCTACAGCCCGTTCAAAGACGTGGGTGCGTGTTCGCTGAAGTCTCCCGAGTTGACAAAAAAAACCGCCGCCATGTCGGAAGAAACACTCTTTACGAAGATCGGCAACGTGATTAACTCACTCAATTTGCTGGTCAACATCAGTGTGAGTCCGGGACAAACAAAATTTTTTTAGCCAAACTAAAAATTGACAGTTTTTCGCTTCGGGAAACGTAAAAACTGTAAGTTTTCGCATCGGAAGATCGAAACTTTTTGATTCGGGAGACAGAAACTTTTCGCTTCGGGAGACAGGAAGTTTTCGCTTTGAGAGACGAAAAAACCGAAGTTGCTAAAATTCAAAAAATATTCGCTTCGAGAGATTCAAAAAACGTACTTTTTGTTTTTTCGCTGCAGGAACCAGTTTTTAGGGACAGTTGCCGTCTCGCAGGAACCGTTCGCCCGCCCACTCACCCAATTCGAGCCCTACCTCCCCCTTCCACCACTACGAGCGCTCCGACGACACTCTCAGCTTCGTGCACAAGATCGAGCTCGTCTGCAACACGCTCTGGTCCCAGCTGAGCGTCGCGGAGCTCATGATCAACAGCCTCCGCTCGGCGAACCTAAAATTCATCCGCCGCGCCATCGGGGACAGCTGCAGTGCGAATTGCGTGTCTCCCATCGATCACGGTCGACTCTCGTTCAGTCAGTGCCTCGGGACAGGTGGCAAGGTCTCGGCACGAACAAAGAAGGCCCTCTGCAAGCTCATGGCCAAGATCAACAACCACGGCAAGAAGGAACACGTCCCCAAGCGCGAAGGTCACGTCTACGGTGTCATCGAGGTCCACGACAGGTTCGGACAGCTCTCCAGCAACCTCGATGCCCTCGTCAGCTCGCTCAACAGCCTCCGCGCGGCTTCAAACCTGGTGGATGGCATCACGGAACTCAACGTTGACCTCGACAAGCTATACAACGTGTGTGTCGCCTTCCAGAAACAGCTCAAGGAACTCAACAGCTCACGGGACCTCTCGCCGACCTCGACCGACGACGGAGAATACACGGACCTATCGTTGAAAGCAATTACAGACCGAGAGGATTCATCAGACCGTTTTTGAAGGATTTTATAAAATCAAACAGAAAATTTACCAAATAGGCACAAAAAAAGTGGAGAAGCAGACAGAAAAATTTTCGCTTCAAGAGACATTATGCATCAAGTGGTCTCGACGCGAAATTTTTCGAGTCTTGTGTATTCGCCGACATTTTTCGTATATTCATTCATTGTCATTCACCAATGTTATTAGGCCAAGTCTGAGCTAACTAACGATTGCTGGACTGAGCTGATAAGTTATCGGAGAAATGTGCTTGAAGGCGTCAAAGTTGCGCATTTTGGAATAATCATTTTGGGTCTTTTCTCAAAATCCCTAGTGAAATTTAGAATTCTGAAAACGATATTTTTTACACATGCCTAGAGCTTGGATTACCACCCAACTTTGCCTGGTCAACGACTGACGGTTTTCGCCAAATTCATAATTTTATGTTCAGTGTTAGCAGGTGCTTCTTCAGTGGGGTCGAGGAAACGGAATTATGCGCGGATTTTCTTTTTCCGATGTATTTCGACCCCAAAATTTTCTTTTTCCGATGGGATTTCAAAAAACAATACAAACGGTTATCACAATACAGAAGCGCAATATTGGAATGAAAAATCGGCACCAATGGTCAGCTGAAGAAAAGCGGGAACACTAAGCACACATAGTGTTCCCTTCAAGTTTAGTTCACATTTTGTGTACCTACATACATTTAGCTTCCGATCTTTTTATTATTCTTTTTTTGTCGTTTTTTACTTCGACATATATTTGTTTCTCTTGCACTTTTTTTTTCGCTTTTTAGGTAATGGGTCGTCGCGGCAAGGTATCCAGCCTTTTGGCAGGATACGCCAAACGACGGAAGAAAACCGCAACTGCTACAACAACAGATTCCGTAACTCAAATGGTTACAGGACAAGTGACTGCACCACCAGAGGAGCCTCGAATTCGCAAGACAAAGAAACAGTCCTTGGAGGCTGCCCGTGAAAAACTGAAAACGCTTCGAGATCGACGTCGGAATGAGATAAAGCGACTTGCCGATGCACTACGTCGTCGACATTCTGGTAAGCTCACATTTTCATTGTTCAATACAAAATGGTTTTTTTTGTTTTCAGAAAAGACAAATGCTAACTGGGAAAAAATGAATCCCGCGGCAAGGCCATCGTTACCGGATATTTCACTGTTTGACATTGATGGACCAAGCACCCCATCCAGAGGTCATCATTCTGTCGCATCGTTTTCGAAAAATATTCGAAAATTCAAAAAATGATTTTTTTTTCACCGCGGGAGCCTTTTTTTGTTTACTGAAGCGATTTGATGAAATGTTTGGTTTTGACGCGAAAATGAAGGATTACTGTAGTGGTAACAGTCTTTTTTTTTTGTTTTGTCGATGAAAGGGATGCGAGCGCTCAGTTTTCTCAGACCATCTCAAAATTTTTCTGACTGAGAAATTTATAACAGCAAGATCACAAAAAATCTGAGGTTTGACAGAATATGAACCAAATAATCACCAGATAGGAGGGAAACAGACAGGATGGTCAGTTGGTGTTGTGAAAGTACCTGACGAAGCACTTTAGGGTCCGCGTAGGTGTCAAACGACAGTCCCGGGTCTCGAAGCAGATGACAGAATCCTCGGGATGGGTGACGACGAGATCGCCCTTGACGCAGTAGTCCTTCATGCGCAAGGGGGACACGAACTTCGGGAGCCGGGCGATGTCGACCTTGTAGACGACGCGCACGTTGATGCCGAAGATCAGCGAACGCAGCTTGGCCTTGATGTCGTTGAACGTGTCGATGAGGCGGTCCATGTCGTTCATTGTTGGGGCTGGCTAAAAAACGGGAGTGAACGTTAAAAAATAGGGGTGAATTAGTTTTTTGTTGAAAAATCAAAGAAAAAATTTTGGCAATATTTATTTATAAAATGACACTTTTTCGCTTCTAGAGATGTTTTTTGTTATCAACCTGCCGAAAGTTTTTTGCGAACGTGGGTTTTTCATGTATGTACGTTTACCCCCGATAAGGTATGCTTTTCTCTGCTCACCTGCGTTATGCATGGAAGATTGCGTGTACCGAACTTTGATTAAGCCTAACACATATAAGCCCGAGTACAAGATAAGCAATCAGCCCCGTATATTCTATCGGGGGATGGATGGATGGAAGAAAGAAGCAGTATTCAAGTTGGCCAACACCAAAGAAGTCACTTTGCATATCGTGAAGAAGATCGAGATATGCAAAGTGCCTTCTTTGCTTTTTTTGATCACGATCAATGAATTCAAAAAGCGAAGTTTTTTGGGCCAAATTCAAAAGAGTAAAATTTTCGCTTCGAGAGATTCACAAGGCAAAATTTTTCGCTATAAGATCATTTTTTGGTCCCAATCAATTTGGAAATTTATTTACCTAATTTTGTTTATTTTAGCTGTTGAAAAACTCACGTTAGTCTCATACCACGAAGAGTAAAACTGGACTTCGAGCTGCATCATGGACGGGAAACAAGCCATCAACTGATGAATCATCTTCGGCTTCAGCATGCTGTGAATCGTCGTTCCCTCGTCCGACATGCCAGAGTTGATGACAGCGTTGATGACCAGCCCTGTGACCCCATAAATCGACTTTGTGGTCAATGGATCCCCGTTATTCGGGCCGTTCTCGCAGGCATTTGTCACGGATTCCATGAACTTGATGAGCAGCTCGCTGTCGATTTCCAGGGTGATCGCCTTCGCTTTCGGATAAAAAGGCGCGTGCTTCAACATTTTTTCGATCGTCATTCCCGTCGTCGCGTAGTACAAGTGGGCGGAGTTTAGGTTCCGTGCGGCCAGGAGAGGGGACATGAGAATCGTGTCGTTCGCCCGGAGCCCCTTCAGATCCTTTGCAGCCCGCAGAAACTCTTCCACGTACTCGACATTGATCGTGGGGTGAAAGTGAGCGTAGCTGACGTGTTTCGCGAGGAAATGCATGTGGTTTTCGAAAAAAAAAGAGGGACATGGCACGTAGAGGTCGACGATGTGCTTCATCAGCCAGCTAAAGCGCCAGACAAACTGTTCTTCGTCGGCGACGCGGACCACGTGGATTCTGTCTCCTGACTTCTATAAAAACACATTTTTTAACAAATTGACGGGAAAAAACAAAAACTAACGGTTGAAAAAGTGATCGATTTTGGGTAAATACTGACGGTGACCAGGGCCATGTACTTGGGCTCGGTGAAGTCCCAGGTAGAGTTCTCGGTGTCGCCGATGTGGAGCAGCTCATTGTAGAATCTCTTGAGACCGGTCATGGCAATTCAGATGCAGAGTGAAGACGCAATCGATCGTCGGGTCGGTCAGCAAAATGCAGAAAGCTGCAGACTGATCGAACTGAAGCAGGCGAGTCGATTCGGGTCGGGTCGATCGAGCGCGCAAAAGAGACGGCCAACGATCTTCAAGTGCCCCCGCAGCATGACATGTGCGCGGGCGCCAAAGAAGAGCAGTAGCAAATAATAGATCCTGTCTGTTCAATTGCAAAGATTTCTATTGTTTTATGGTCATTTTTTGGCATTTTTAAAAAACGAGATTCAACGACGGCAAAAAACAAAGCATGGAAGATCTCAGCGATCTCGTTTATAGCATCTTGAGTTCAAAAATAAATGCCAATTTGACCAAGAATTGTTTTGTCTCGACTTCAGGTGACTTCCAATCGATCGTCGGTTTCGGGGCCATTTTGCAAAAAAAGCTATGGCAAAGAAACGAACGTAGACAACGCGTCGTAGCAGCTTTGGCAGTTGAACTGTCAACTGTCGTTTTCATCGTTGAGCACCACGTTACTTTCTGATTTTATCATTGTGTATCCCTGCAATGATTTTGTACGCTGAATAAACGTTGCCTTCACTTGGCGCGTTTACGACAATAATAGAAATATATTTTTACAAGCTAACAATGAATTCATCAATTTTCGATATGATAAACAATAAACAATTCAATTTTTAATTGTTTTACCAAAAACGCGTGCATGTGATATTGTTTTGCTCCCAACATGCATTGCAAAGGTAGAGTGATAGGGTATATAGCCCCCCAGATGAATGACAGCAGCAGCACTTGATCAGCCAAGCTTTCTCAAAATGTTGCCGGTCTACGTTCTGCTTTGTATCATTATCGGCATCGTCTTTGCCGATGGACCATATCAGGTATGTAGATTTATATCCCTTCAGTTCAGATACATGTCGAACGGTTCAAAAACTGTCGAGTTCGAGCGCTCGATCGACGAGATGTTGCATATTTATTTTGTATTATATTTCAGCCAACGTGGGCATCCATCAACACGCATCCCCTGCCCCAGTGGTACGATGACGTCAAAATTGGGATTTTCTGTCATTGGGGAGTGTATTCCGTCGTTGCAAAAACCGAATGGTTTTGGTGGTACTGGAAAGGACTAAAAGGACCCTTTACTGCAGAAAGTATTGCTTACGCAAACAAAAACTTTCCAGGAAAATCCTATGCTGACTTGGCGTCTGAATTTACTGCTCTGCATTTTAACGCATCACATTTTGCCAGCATCGTGGAATCTTCTGGGGCAAAGTATTTTGTCTTTACGTCCAAGCATCACGAAGGGTTCACCATGTTCCCGAGCGAAACCTCCATCGGTTGGAACTCCGTCGATGTCGGACCAAAAAGAGACATTGTAGGCGAGTTGAAAAAAGCCTTCGACAAGACAGATGTCCGCTTTGGACTGTACTATAGCCTTTTGGAATGGTTTAATCCCCTTTTTATCCGAGATGAAACCAAAGGAAGCGATGCTTACGTGAAGCAGGTTATGTTTCCCCAGTTACACGAAATAGTCAACAACTACAAACCAGAGGTTATCTGGGCTGACGGTACTGAACACCGGAACAGTTCATACTGGAAATCTCCTGAATTTCTTGCTTGGCTTTATAATGATTCTCCGGTCAAAGATACGGTAATTGTTAATGATCGATGGACTGGTTTTGGCAATGTAACAAATGGAGGAGGTTTTGCTACCTATGCGGACAGATATGAGGCTTCCCATTTGATTCCTCACAAATGGGAAAGCTGTATTTCTTTGGACAATACGAGCTGGGGATACAGAGAAGACTCCCCCGCAAATGACTACCTGACAGATGCCGAACTGATACGCGCTCTCGCAAGTACGATTGCCCTGAATGGAAACCTTCTTATCAACGTCGGACCCAATAAGGACGGTGTCATTCTTCCAATTTTCCAGGATCGTCTTCAGAATTTGGGTAATTTTGTTCGTGTTCACGAAGAAGCAATCTACAAATCCAAACCATGGATTTATCAGTTCGAAAAGAGTCCTAAAAACATTTATTACACCAGCAAATTGAGAAATGACTCCGGATTGAATCCAGGAAGACCTTACAACAACCAGACGGAAGACAACACCATTATCTACGCCTGGATTCTGGAATTTCCTGAAGACAATTTGTTAAATCTTGATCATGTTAAACGCACTGCAAAATCCAAAGCAATCCTTCTGGGTACAAATATCACGCTTCCTGTCATCGAAAACAACGGTGGTGTCATTATTGATTTACACGGCATTACGGTGGCAAATTACCCGTCCAAGGTTGCCTTCATCGTCAAGATCGAGTACGCTGCATCCGACAATCATAATCCGTTGGCGACGACGTAAAGTAGTTGCTATACATATAAGTAGCTTGGTGACTGGGGGATTTGACGTTATCCTGATACAATTAAAAGCTACTCTGCGAGCCGATTTCGGATAAAGGTGAAAGGTGCGACCCCGTGAATTTACAACTTTAAATGTCTTTTACCAAAGTTTCTCGTGACAAAAAACCTCATACTAGAACAAAATAAATCACAAAATAAATCCGTTCGCGCGGCTTTCAGAGGTAGTAGGCCTATGTGGCGCTGTGTCACTGAAAAGAAATGGAAATATAGAGAAAAAGAGGCCTAAATTTGGGAACAAAAGTAAAGAACAGTTTTTACAAAAAAAACACATCAGAAGCCGAGTCATCGGAATCGGCTCCTGATGCAAAAAATCTAATATCACGAATTTATCCTTTCCCCTAGGGGCAGAGTTGTCGACCGAGCCAAGCATTCGAGCGAGCCGAGCCGAGCGGCTCGAATGCTCGGCTCGGCAATTTTGGCTCGGTCGACAACTCTGCCTAGGGGCCGACAAAAACCTATGAGGCGATTTTCTCTTATTCCTAAATCGCCTCATACTATTATAGAACCCTTTCTAAACGTGTATTTTTCATGTACGTTTACCCACGGTAAGGTATGCTTTTCTCTGCTCACCTGCGCTATGCATGGAAGAGTGCGTGTACCGAACTTTGACTAAGCCTAACACATATAAGCCCGAGTACAAGATGGGCAATCAGGCCCGTACATTATGACGGGGACATTGTCGAAACAAGCTATGATACAATTACCATCAATACTACATCAAACACGCGGAAAAGCAGCTGTAATCAAGTTGAACAACACCAAAGAAGGCACTTTGCACATCTTGGAGAGACACGAGCTTCATATTGCCGGTCTAATCATTGACTACAACCTTGAACAAGGATATATGAATTCAAACGATGATCAAGAAAAGCAAAGAAAAGTGATCAAACTCATTATGGACCATGCTACATCGGAAGCATTCCTCGGAACTGGCTGTCACCTGGATGACAAAAACAAGTTACGTGTGACTGAATACTTCAAAGCTGGTCTAGACCATGCAATGGGTCTCGCCTTCTACGATATTATGAACCAATCGTATATCATTACACTCTACCGAGTTACACTCGAAACTGCTACTCAGCGTGTCAATAATTATTCAAATGAAATGAAATTATAATCATCATCATCTACATATTTTTTATTTAC
Source organism: Turbatrix aceti (assembly GCA_963969345.1). Classification (NCBI taxonomy): domain Eukaryota; kingdom Metazoa; phylum Nematoda; class Chromadorea; order Rhabditida; family Panagrolaimidae; genus Turbatrix; species Turbatrix aceti. Next base: position 7,505,737 of record OZ017768.1, read on the forward strand.
TCAAGTTAGGCGGGGTGGGGTCACCGCTAGGTTTTAGTTTGCATTTTTTTCAAACGCATGTTTTTTTCAAGACGCAGTAGCTCTTTATCCTTAGAAAACGTACAAAAAAATTCACACCCGGTTCTACTCCTCATCGACGGACATATACGACATTGGTGACCCCACGTGTTTTTTGTTCTCCATGCGATACCTCTTGACCAGTCCGAGAGCTTCGTCCTTGGTCGTCTCGTCAGAAAAGCACCTGGCAGCGTGCTCTTCCCCCTCCGAGTGATTTCCATCCTCAAACGCGATCTTGGCGAGGTAGAGCGACGCCCGAGCAATAAGTTTGGAGTCTGCGTGTTTCTGGTCGCCGTAGACGGTGAGGAAGGATTTGTACGCCTTTGCGGCGCTCACCTTGTCGCCCTGATCGTTGTAGAGATCCGCGACGTGGGTGAGCGCGTTGCCCTGGAGGTCTCCGACGCGGAAGGCTTTGATGAAGGAGTTTTCCGCGTCTTTGTACCTTTTCAGGTGGAAAAAGACGACGCCGAGCGCGACGAGGACCCGGGAATCGAAGGGACGACAGCGGTGGGCTTCTTCGTAGTACTGAAGTGAGTACTCGAAGAACTGGAAAATCTCGTAGAGCTGGCCCATGCCGTAGTACGCACGGTAGCAGTCTGCGTCGATTTCTATCGCCTTTCGGTAGGCTGAAATCGCGTCGGTCGGGTTTTTGAGCTCCATCATCTCGTGTCCCAACAAAACCCAAATTGACGGGTTTTTGGGGTTCAGGTGAGCCGCGCAGAGCAGGGCTTCCCTCGCCTTTGTGTGCTGCTTCGTCGTGTTGTAATAATTCGCTGAAAAAAACAAAAACAAATTCCAAAACCCCCCAAAAAAAGCTAAAACCCACCAGAAATGACGCAAGTCTGCCACGCGTATTTGTGGGACCTCTCAAAGCGTTTCATGAGGACAAAGAGTTTCTCGACTTCGTAGCGGACGAAGAGAGACTCGCTGTATGTGTCCATGCCCTCGATGCAGTAGGGATCGTCCTTCTCGATGATCGCCATCAGCGCGCAAGACGCTTCGTGCTCCTGAAGACCGGTGAGGGCTTTTGCCTTGTCCATGATCACGAATGGCACTGGCCCGATGGATTTCGCTGCGATCATGTCGTAGAGGTCGATGGCATCCGACAGGAGGTTCAGCTTCATGTACAATCTGGCTAGGAAGATTTTGCGCATCCATGCGTCTTCTGGGATTTCTAACAGGCAGCGCTGAAATTTTTTTGATTGAAAAAAAAGAAAAAAATTTAAAAGAAAAAAATTGAAAATAAAAAAAAAAAATTGAACAGAAATAAAAAATTAAAAAAAAACTATAAATTGAAAAAAATATGTTTTTAAAATTTTGTTAAAAAAAACACATTTAAAAAAAAGAAAAAAAATCGTGAAAAAGAAAAAAAAATATTTCGATACAAATTTTTTTTTTATAAAAACAAAATATTGTATTATCTTTTTCCACATGTTTTTGTATGTATAAAAAAAAATCTTCTCTAGAATATTTTTTTTGAAAACGGATAAATTAAATGTTTTATTTTTAAATTTAGAAAAAATAGAAAAAGTTTTGTTGTGCTAATAAAAATTCAAAAATTTACACTAACCTCGTCCTTGTTCTTGACCACGGTTGCCAAAAGGTCCCACGCCGGCCAGCAGCGTGAATCAGCATTGATGGCATCGACGAGAGCTCCTCTGGCTGCCATTTTGTCGTTTACGGTCACAAAAACCAGTCCTAGCCTGAAAAAGTTCTATTTTACGACCAAACACTCCAAAAATCTAAAAAACCCACAAATAGTGCCCCCAGCAGTCAAAGACGTCGGGTGTGGTCTCCTTGAAGCGCCGCAGCCTTCGAAGCAGCCGATGCGCGTTGAGCTCGGTCACGCGCTGCTCTGCGTGGTTGACGTTCTCGACCTCGGCCTTGATCGAGATCAGATAGACGCAAAAGTGTTGGAGAAAAAAGTGGAGCGGTGACAGAGGCTCTGGGAACCGCTCCGCGAAGGACAACGCCCGGTGGAAGTTCTTCGCCCGGAGCTGGGCTTGGACCATTCGGAGGACGGCGTCTGTCTTCAGCGAAGTGGAAGACGGAGTTGGTTGGGGCGGCTCCAGGCGCTCCATCGCCTCGTCTGGCATGAAGACCAGGCATTCTGTTGCCCTGAAAAATGAATGACTCAAAAAACGTCAATTTTTTTGGAAAACGGAAAAAATCGTAAATTTAGATTTTTTTTATAAATATCAGTACAAAAAATATTTTTGTGGCAAAAAATGAAATTTTTTTACAAACTATTTTACCAATTCGAAAAAGCGTAAAAAAATTTTTTTTTGGGGGAATTTTGGTACTTTTTTTGGCCCATCCCTCAAAAAATCGAAAATTTTATTTTTTTGGGAATTGTATTGCTAAAAGTTCTTCAGCGGTGCAAAATAAAAAATCCCCTGAAAAAAACGCAAATTGGGCACTTAAAAACATTCAAATGTCAAAAAAAAGCGAACAGACAAGGAAGTGGGTATAAGGAAGTTTGCACTCACTTGAAAGGTTCAAAAAGTTAAAAACACACTCAAAGGAATGCAATTTGACATACTTTGACGAAAATTGAGTTATGGCAGATTCATTTAGTGTCCGAAATGGCACCTCAGGACATGAGCAATCACGCGACTGAATCCCGGTAAGAAAACTACGACCAAAAACATCTGGCAGACAACTGCTAATCAATTTTGGCACTTGCAAACAAACTTGGAAAGTAGAAACATATAAAAAAGCATCTTCGAAGCTCAAAAAAAAACAAATTCAACTCTTCAGCCTTCAAAAAGTGCCATGTCATCACGGAGGCATATAAAAATCCTACTTTTACTTGTTTTGAGTCTTTTTCATCCCTTCAAACCCTTTCAAATTCGCTACAATCCCCCGAAAAAACCATCAAAAAACTTACCAATCGGCAGCTTCAAACAAGCATCGCTGCTCCGTCTGCGCCTGAACCCAGAGCAAATCCGCAATCATCAGTTCCTGCGTCAGTGGCACGTCCTTCTCAGTGAAGCTCAAAACCGTTGAATCGTTCATTGCCATCGTCGTAGTGGGCTACTGGATTCTCGACTTCCAATGCTCTCAAAGAAAACGAAAAGAAAAGCGCAGACGTATGAAAAGTTTCGCGTCGAGAACACTGAAAACGCGGTTTTCTTCGTTTTTCAAATGAAAAGCTTGAAAGGGCTTTTTCTGATCCTTTTGACCTTGCATGCTTGCAAGCGGTGCTTTTATGCAATTTTATGGCAATGAACATTGATATGAGAACGTTAAAACTTTATGGATATTTTCATTTTTAAAATAAAAAAAATTGGGGTAATAAAAATTTCATTCAATTTTTTGTACCAATTTTTTTGCATCTGTATTTTTTTTGCCACCGTATTTTCTTCCTTTTAAATATATTTTTGCAAGTTAATCAGAAACCAGATATATTTGTTTTCGTTCCAACCCAAATTTTTTTGGGGGGAAGTTTTGTTTGTTATTGCACCCTCAAAAAAACCTGAACTTTTTTTTCTCGCGGGACTGCTTCTATTGTTACTTGCTTATTTTTTCCTTCCTGGTTGAAAAAAAAGGAAATTGAATAAATTTATAAGATTTCATGTTTTTTTCTCGTCTGAATGTGCATAATCTGTGTATAAGAATTTTGTATTTATTACCGTATTTGGACGATGTCTGGGTCTTCAGACTCAAAAAAAACATGTTTGACGAAAAAAAATATTGGTGCCAATAGAATTTTGTTGGACAATGGATTTTGGTTTTTGAACAAATATATGAATTTTTTATTTATTTATCTCCCCGGAAGTTTTCTTTGTCGATTACCGTAATTTTAAAAGATCTTATCTCCAAAAAACATCGCAAAAAAATGAAACTACTTTTTTTCCTAAAAACGACCCAACATCAAAAAATCTACAAAAAACACATTTTTAGTACCCAAATCGTGTAACCGCGTGTTTGTACGTGTACTGCGTGCCTGCGTGTACGTAAACACTCGGTTACATTTGGATATTTTTGGGGTCCCTGCAAAATTGTTTTGAAACACTCACTTTGCGCTTTGGTTAATGACCGTTCATTAAACAAAATTTATTCGGTCGGTGTCTCTGCGTGGCACTGACATGTCTACGAGCTTTTTATCATTTCTAACCACTTGTTTAACCCCCTCAAAATTGCTAATTCGGTACATAAATGAACGCGAAACACGCCTTGTTTGTGCACCTGGCGCAACTTTTTTACTATTCTTGTTTTCGGGGAGAATGAATTTTTAATTTTTAGTGTACCCAAAATCAACATCACTTTTGGATTTGTTAGGGGGCGGAGACTGTTGTTTTTTGGACGGGCCATATTTATATTTATAAATATTAACTAAGTGGACCATGATGCACCTGTGGGGCATAAAAAAAGGATTTGAAAATATTTATTTGCCATAATTTGTGCTTTGTGCTATAACAAGAACAAAGTTTTTTTTGTTCATTAACCTCAAACTTTTTATTTTATTTTTTTTATTGAAAAAAAAAACGTTGAGGTTAATGAACAAAATTTTTTTCTTGTTTATTTTTAAAACAAAAACTATTATTTTTGCAGCAAATTCTTCCCTGAATTTATGTAGCTTCCAACAATTCAAAAAGCATTTTTTTCTATAAGAGATTCAAAGAGCAGCCAGAATCTAATTTTTTTTGTAAAAAGGTGTTTGCTCCTTGAAAAAGCACTTGACCGAAAGTTTGAATGTTTGTGGAAATTCGCAGAAAAAATTGAAAAAAAATTTTATTGTGATCAAAATCGATGTTATTTCAAAAAAAAATTACAATATCTCGAATATCGTAAATCGAAAATTGTAAATCGAAAAAATATGGATTTTCCAAGTTTACGTTTTTCTATTATGGAAAACAAAAGTTTGCAGAAATTGATAAAAATAAGTTGTTTGAGATTCGAACACGATTAAAAATGTTTGCGTTTGTTTGATTCTTTAAACAAAATTTAAATTATTGTTTGTGTTTGGTTTTTTTTCAGACATACTGTAACTTTGACATAACACTGTAGATTTTGGGGGTTGTCGCACGATGGGAATTTTCGGGAGGACGGTGCAAGTTGGAGTGAATTTTGACACAGACTCTCAGCGGCCGGCTAAGGGAGGGGAGACAGGGGGGTGCGTGCGCGCGCACAAGCGGGTGTGCGTATCGCAATGTTATGGGGCGATATTGGACACAAAAAATTATAGAATGATCCACAGGGGGGACCCTGTAGATCTTCTTCCATCAAGGCAAAAATATGTGTGATCCATTTTAAAGTTGTGGCAACAATTTTTGAAACGTGACTAAAGCAGAAATAAAAAAAATTGGATAAACAATTCCATTGTTAATTACAAAAAACAGCGAAGGAACATTCAAATCTTTCAAAGTTTTTTCTGTCATTATTTTCAAAGTTTTTTTTTTGTCATTATTTTTTTTGGCAGAAAAAAAAAAGGAACATTCAAAGTTTTTTTTCTGTCATTATTTTTATAAAAAATATGTAGTCACTTTTTCAATCTCGTTTTGCTATAACATTAGAGCAAAAAATAAGTGAATGTTTGATAATTATCTTAAAAAAATACTAAAAATTGAATTATGTTTTTTTTTGCACAATTTGGTAAAAAATGAATTTTTTTAATCTATTATGTATTTTTGAATCGGTTTTTGTGTAGAATTCCACAGGGGGGACCCTGTGCTTATTTTATGCTTGCGTCGGTCGCAAGTCGGTCGCATGAGTGTCCGTCCGTTTTCCATGCGCTCCCCTCCCCTGGCCGGTCGCTGAGAGTCTGTGTCAAAATTCACTCCAACTTACCCACCCCCGAATTTTCGGTGCATTTTTGCGACCACGCGTGCGTACGCATTTTTTCCCGCCATTTTCTCTAGCCTACTTTTTTGCTCGTTTTTTGCGAAGTGTGTTCTGTTTGCGCAGGAATCTCGAAGCCAGGAATAGAGATTTTGATTTCGCGTTTCTTTTGCTTTATTGTGCTTGGATGGTAGGCCATTTCTGTCCGCCGTAGGAATTTTTCCGATTTATGCGCGTTGCGCTAGAGCGCTGCCAAAAAGCGTTAATTATGGACTTTGGCGGATAGCCAATTAGCCAGTTTTCGGTGGATTTGTCTAAAAATTTTTTTGGAGACTACCATTAGTGTCCTTAACCTCTGTGCAAAGTCGCTTGCCGATGTCTATGCGCGTTCTTGTGATACCACCATTTATGGTTTGTTGGGCTAAACCGAGGCCATTACCTCCCATTTGTGATCCGGCTGTTAAAAAAAATATTCCAAATGCATGTCAGCAATCCTGGAGCCCTAAGGTGACATATAGCTTGCTTAGAACCGATGTTCTGTCATCTGGGGAGCCGTTGAGCGATCAAAACCTCGCAAATTCGTCTGACGAAAACTCGCATAGACAGCGGGAGGCGACTTTGCACAGAGGTTAAGGGGACTAATAGTAATGCCCAAAAAAATTTTTGGACCAATCGATTGAAAACCGGCCGAATGGCGATCCGATAAAGTTCGAAAATAACGCTTTTTGGCAGCGCTCTAGCGCAACGCGCATAAATCGGAAAAATTCCTACGGCGGACAGAAATGGCCTACCATCCAAGCACAATAAAGCAAAAGAAACGCGAAATCAAAAAATCTATTCCTGGCTCCAGGATACCTCGTCGAACACAACACACTTCGCAAAAAACGAGCAAAAAAATAGGCTAGAGAAAATAGCGGGAAAAAGCACGCGTCAACACGGACGCACGCGTGGTCGCAAAAATAAGGGAGAAATTCCCATCGTGTGTCGGGCTTCAGAGGCATCAAACTTTTCAAAAACGTAAAAAACGGAGACAAACATTCCATTTCCGTTTTGCAAAACAATTTATCACATTTCTCCCGCGAGTCTGGCGACCGATCAGTGTTCATTCACGACGACGTAGACTCCACACTCCCTCCCATTCTTCCGTGTCCAGCAACCGTAATTTGTTTTGTTCGCCTCCTCATCGGTGGGGTAAATAATCCTCATCGTTGCGTATCAATTTTTAGTGCACCCGGGGAATAAGGAATGTGTTTTCTGTTCTCTAATCTTCTCAGCCACCCAGAAATCATCTTTTCTATATTTTTTTGGGTTCGTTTTTCAACCCCTCGTGGCATCCAGTTACAATGCCACGCTTTTCTACACGGAGGGCTACGTGACATGCGTACACCGATGATTTTGCAATTAGCACTGCAATGGCATCGCTTACTGTAGGGCTTCTTTCATGACGTTCAGAAAAAATAAGACATCGAATTTGTTGCGGGGTTTTTGTACTAATTAGGGGGAGTTGGTGGAAGGAAGATTTATTTTTTGCATAAAAGGAAAATTAAAGTGCAGCTTTCTAAATGAAAATTTTTGTTCACTGAATTTTTTAGGATTATTTTTAGATGCTTGAATTAAATAATTTTTGTTAATGTGTTAAACGGGGGTGTTTGAACTGATTTAAACTTAATTTAATAAAAGTACATGTAGCGATAAATAAATAAAATAAAATACTGTACCAAAATTGTGAAGGTGCGTTTTCTGGTTCAAATGCTCGAAAAAATTAATTTTAGAAAACATTTTGCGTTACACTTTTTTGAGGAAAAAATGAAAAAGTACTGTAACCTTTTAAGGTTAAAACAATTTAATTTTTTTTTGTTTTTTTTAATTTACCGTAATCACCGCATGCTTTTTTCTGACAATGGGAGAAAAAGAGGCGCGCGCGCGCGTCAAAGGAGTCATTTACACTGTCAACTCCACTGTCAAAAAACAAGGGGAAAGTAAATGCGGTGCCGTAATTATTAATAAAAATTGCATAAATGATTATAATTTTTTTTATCTGTCAAAATTACAAATTCATGTTTTTTTAAATGCATAAATAAAAAAATTAACGTAATTAAAAAAATTTATTTATGAAAAAAAATTTTCCGTTTTATTTCTGTTATCGACATTGGTGCTAGCGATGTCCTTCCATCAATACACACGTCCCGAAATAACGTACTTTTTTAACGACATTTCATTTCACGGGACGGTACCATAACACCTGACCGCCCTAACTTTGTTACACCCCATGTTAGTAGGTTCAAAAAACTTTTCTTGCGTCCAGGTGAATTCATGACGTTCGCGGCCTCCTTCCTGCCTTCACGCTGCCCTGCGGGGTACTTGGAACGCTTTATTCTGCCCATTAGGAACGTGTTGTAACCGTGGCGGGATTGAATACTCCGTGTTTTACTCAAAGCGGTAAAAAAAGCAGGAACAGACGAATTTAGTCTGTCGAGGGTAATAGTTTCCTTTTTCCACGAAGTTTCCGAGAATGACGGCCCTTCGGCGGGACTACGGGACTAATGATCATTAGTAGGGCGAAAAAAAAATTAATTTTGTCCACAGACTGTCTTATCTGTCTGACAATGAGGTTTGCTTTTTTCTTCCTTTTTTTTGTTGGATCTGACCATGTTCTGTATAAAAATAGAATTTGCGGAAGTTTGCTTACAGCACACACAACTTGCGCTAAGGTGTTTTACGAATTCGTGGTGCAAATAGAATTTTTTATTTGTTCAATATAAAATAAAATTTTCTGAAATAAATATTATATTTTTATAATAATTTTAACAAAATTCAAAAAAAATAAAAAAATATATTTTTTTGTAAAAAAAAAGAAAACGCCAGGAGATTTAAATTAGACACGAAAATCGACAAGAAATAACATTTTGCGGTTAAAAGTTATTTTTTTTCACTTTACAAAAGAATTTCTCAGAATTCCATCCAACAAATTTATTTTTATCATCTAAATTATGCGAATTGCGTCAATGTTTTTTCAACTTGTTGTACCCTCTTGTTTTACCCTCAAACAATTAATTTGACATTTGTGATGCGTCGTCGCTTTTTTACAGCTTGTCATCGGTCTGGTCTGAAAAAAACGCAAGTGTTCTCCGATCCAAGAGGTGCTAATTTTTTTTTTCGTGAGTTGTTTTGCCCAGGGTGTCCGTTCACACTTGGAGCTTCCTAATTGACATTCTGGGCGCGAGAGGGGGAGTAAGCAGTCAAGGATTCATGTCGATGCTTCGTGATGAGACCCAGGCTTTTCTGAATGTTGAAAAGTTTCACGCAACGTCATTTTGTCTTTTTTTTTATCTAATTGTGGTTAACATTTTTGGCTCTTGTTTTTGTCTGTTTTCGTTTATGTTTTCAAGTTTATAGACCAAAAAACAGAACAAAATTTTTCTGTGCAAATGAAAACATGCAAGACGATTTTGAAGTAGTCAACGCTGCAGAAAACCAGAACAAAGCCACCCTAATTTTTTGTCTTGTTCGAACAAAAAAATGCTTGCAAAAACACACCCTTTGATTTGGAGACAACAAATTTTTGTTTGCCGCACTGAATTTGAGAAGATTTTTTTTCAGCATATTTTCTATTGTTTCTTGCCATGATTGTTTTGTAGAAACAATTTTGGTTCAAAGGACCTAAAAACAAAGAAGTTATGAACAATGCACGTTTGCCCCATTTTTTTGTTTTTTAAAAAGTACAGTAACAAAAATTTTTTGATCAAAGAATTTTTTTTCTATGTTAGTCTCACGCACATTCATTTTGATCTCCGTGACGTCTTTTGCACTGCATTTGTTATGATGAGTTTAAAAATTTATTTTCTGATCTTTTCTGTCTATTTTAGTTTGGTTTCCAGCGATCTTTTTTTACGCAGATGAATTAAGAATTCATCTTTTGCTCGTTTTTTGGTGTCGAGAACGCAGAATTGCAAATGCAAAAGTTGGTCCAAAAGTGCCTAAAGGCATTCATGAGACGTTTGAATTATTTCAACGTCCTCCAAAGAACGCAAAATCACGTTTCCGGAACATTGGAATCAACATTTCAAAAATTTCAAAAAAGCTTTGATGTCATGTTTTTTTTGCTCACGGAATTTTCAAAAAAAGATAAATAATAATCTTATCATGTTTTTTAACCGCACATTTTTTTGTTTTTGTGAAGGGCGGAAGAAAAAAATGGAAACACGAGCATGTTGTTGCGGGTGTCAATTAATAAAGACGCCGAATTAAATTAATTTAATTCTAGACTAAATCAATTTTTTATGTATGCGCTTTCTTTTATTTTTTTTCAAGTGGAAAAAACGCAAAGTGCACACTTGGTGTGAAATGGGAAATGGCTACTATGTATTCTTCGGCGAATTTATCCTGGCCAGTTTTGGGTCCGGTCTGCGTGGTCCGACCGGGTCGATCCCCTGAGAATGCCGTGCCATCACGCCTTCGCTTTACTTCCCGTGTTTTATTCGCACTTTTTATCTAAACTCGGAAACTTGAACTTTTTTGGCCCCCTTGTCTGGGTTTTTCGTTAATTCAATGTTTTTTTCTGACAATTTTTTTGTGACGTTAGAGTTGGTTGTTGGACGGCGTAAAAAAGTTTTTTTTGTTTGTATTTATTTTGAACCCTTTTTGCAGCCTCCGAAAACTTTATAACAGTGCTTAAAAAATTGAAAATGTTTGGTCTGACGCAAAACTGAATGAGATTTTTTTTATCGGGGGACTGGACTGCCTGACTGACTAACTGTCTAGCTGACATAGTAAGTAAGTGTTCGTTCACAGTTCGTGGATATGACGCGTAGAAAACGTAAACAATGCTTACATCATAGGCTATGGGGCAGACAGGTCCCCGGGGAACCATGCGACTTGTAAATTTGGATCCTGGGTGTGAAGGAATTTTGGTGTTATTTTTTGTGATTTGATGCTGATTTTGCCATGATTGATAAGCTGTTGTGGTCTGGTTCTTTTTTTTGTCCGGTTTAAAAAAAACTTGAAAACAAGGATGTTTATTATCTGGAAAAAGTAGAATTTAAAATTTCTAAATAGTAAAAAATATTTTCAACTAGAATTTTCATTTTTTTGGACAACAAATTCAAAACTAGAATTTAGATTTTTTTTTCGAGAAAAAATTTTAAACTAGAATTGGGATTTTTTTGGGAAAAAAAATTTTTAACCAAAATTTAGAATTAGAATGGAACAACAAACCCAAAATATGTTTGTAAATCCAGACTTCTGCAAAAACAAATCAAAACACAAAAAAAACATAGAGTTTCATTTTACAAAACTCGCGTGCCATTTACCCTTCATTTCTCAGAAAAGTTTCCAACTTTGCCTGAATCTCATTTTCTCTGGATGAACTTTAGTCTTGTCTTGGTCAGTCAGTCGGTCGGACTTGTCCTCGTGCTCTTCAATTTACGGTTCCCCAGTGTCCGGCTTTTTTGTCGTCATTACTGCCTGTCACCGGAGCGCAAAAACAAAAAAAAACATCGAACTGTCCTAAATTAAAGAAAAACGGTTTTAGTCATTCAAAGCCATGAATGGCACGGACCTGGGAGCCCCGAGGGTGGTCTAGACGGGAGAGAAGTGCAATAGGCAAATTACTATTCCACTCCGAATTTGAGTTTTTTTTTTCTGACTTTTGTTTCGTGTTTAAAAACAAACTGGACTCAGAATAGCAGCTCGGGGGATTCTGGCACACGCCTTTTCCTCGCTCCCGCAATTGCCATAAAATTTGGCACCCCCGGTCGTTAAAACGGAGCTCGTTGGGCTGCTTTTGGGATAATTTGTCGTGTTTCTCCCCGAAACGTGTGTCATTAGTTTGAAAAGTGTGATTGTTTTTTTCTTCTCGGTTGATGGAAAACTGGGAAAGCTTACGAAACTGATGTCAAGTGCAGAACCCATTTTAAGTACCCAAACGAATACGAGTTAGATTTTTTTTGAGATATCCCAGAAACATTCGAAACTTTCTATAAATAAAAAAATCTAAACATTTATTTATTCGTTCACGTCACTCGAAATTTTATACATTTTTTTCAGAAATTTTTATTTGCAATAAAATTTTTTTTATGCCATAAATATTTTTTCATGACGTTTTAAAAAAAACGCGGATTTAATCCTGTCTGTGCGTTGCTGATGAACTTTAAAAATGCTGGTCTTGGTTTGTTTTTCACACTTTTTTAGCAACGCTTTTTTTTGTTTTTCTCAAAAAAAAAGATTTTGCTGTTATTGTGCGAAAAAAAAGTTTGTTACAGCGTGTTTTTCGGACTTCAAATAAAAAAAAATTATTGTTTAAAGACCACTGTAGTGTACACGCTCTGATGACCAGCTGGCAACAATGTCCGTGGTATTGAAATTAATGTACTATATGCATTTACATATTTATTTCTGGGTCGAGTTAGAATTTTAATCCGTGAAACCTTGAAACATGGCACCTACATACATAGTACATGTACGTGCTTCCTTGAACGTTGGTTGACTTCCGATCCACGATGCAAGACTCATTTTTCTTGCGACAGGTTCCTTGGCTTTGGCATGCTTGAGTTGAGATTACGCGTTGCTTGATGACACTTTTTGTCACAATTGTGAGCCACTTTGTCAGGTTTTGTTAAGGACTAAAGAATTAAGCCCCCAGGGGGAGGGCGAAGGAACACAATGGAGCTACCGATGCCGGTATTTATGCGCTTTGTCGGTAGAAGTTTCATTATTTATTTCACTTGTTAGCGTCACTGGGATTTTTTCATCATTTTATTGTTATCGTGGTAAGAATTTTGTTATTTATTTATTTATTTATTTGTTGATAAGTATTTTTTCTGTATCAGTTTTGTCGCAGTTGATGGTTTTTTTTGGTTCGCAATTCGCTAATTTAAAAAAATTAAAGATTACAATATTTTATTCATGCAATAATTTTTTTCCAAAAAAATATGATAATCGCGTTGCTCGTTTGGCTTTTGTAGTAAATTAGTACATACTTAGCCTACTTATACATATTAGTTTGCAAAAGGACAAAAGCTCACTCAGGGTAATCGCTTCATTGGCAGATGATTTTTTAGTCAGTGCTTACTCACAATTTTTGAACTTTTTTTTATGAATACCAAACGTAATGATTAAAATTTTGGAAGCAATGGTTGCAGATCGTGTGTATGCATCACGGCACTTCAGTTATTACATACTACTTTCTAACTTGATAATGGGGTTCACTTCAACCAGTTGCGCATTCAACCACGAAAAGAATATACTCAATTTCAAAAAAAGGATTACGTCAATAGTACTTGGTTTGCGAAACCGTGGTTTGTGAATCTTGATCTCTACTTACAATTATTCACATTTCAAAAACTCAATTGAATGATAAACAATGAAATACGTAGTTTTCAAATATTAAATCCTGTGCCAAAAAAAAGGTAGTTGCGAATTGGAAGTATTTGCCTTTTTTTTCCGTTAAACTCGAATACGGTAAAAAAATATATACTTTTAATTTTTTTTTGAAATTTGACGTTACTTGTCAATTGTTTTTATGCACGTCAAAACCGACCAGCACGTGAACATTTGAATTTTAAATAAATTCCATTTTTTTGCCCCCACGTTTTGTTCTGTGTACATACATACCTTTGCAGCTGTTTTTCGGTGAATTATGAATTTTTTAGGAACTCTGTGGTATTATTTTTCATAACAGTAGGATGCACAAAGCGGCAAAAAAGAACCGCTGACCAATTTATCGAGCGCACCTTTGAACTGTCCCGGGGAGGAAAAAACAAATAAATATTTCCATCGACAGTTTTTTACAAAAAATAATATGTATATTTATAAATTTATCTTGCAAACAACAAACAACACTTTTTTTTGCAAATATTATAAACATTTTTTTTGTCTGACATCAAAACCTGACATTCTGGTGATTTGGCTGAAATGAAAAATGTCACGCTTCTGACCTCCTGCTTGATGCATGTTTCATTCCTGGAACCTGGATGACCTTTTTTTTATCCGAACGTCACTGTCGGAGCCGGATGACCGACCTCTGATAATCGGTCTTCTCTCGGGCGTTGCAGAATCGCAATTGACGATTCTTAAAATTAATTATGCATCATCCAGGCCCGGGAGGTTCCGCGCATCATGCATCCTGAAAAGCCACCGGTATGATAAATTTTGTATGACTTGAGATTCTAAAAATAAATTCTGTCCGCTGAATGCGCTATAAACAGCTGAATTTTTTTCGATGCTGCAGCATCGAAAGAAATTTTTTTAAATCCAAGCCAAATCCCAAGGTGACATTTTCGTCCACCGGATGCAGGCACCGTAAAATTGCTAAATGAAGCATTGGATATGTTTTCTTCGCACATCATTTCCACATCCTCCCACACTTGTATTCTCAATTTCCGAATTTTTATAAGAGAAGTTTTATTTCTACTGTTAATCCTTTTTTTCCCTCTGGGCAATACTGAACGTCTTGTAATTACGAACAATTATTGTGCGTTAACGATAGTTGAAAAACGGCAAAATGGGACAACAAAAACATTTTTTAACTTGATTTACACTTTTTAGCGGTTCCTAGGTTGGTTCACACGTGAAATCCTTCAACCCTCTGCGTTTGTGGCGAAATGCGCTGAATAAAAAAAACGTAGGGCGCGCGCGCGTAGGGTCCTGGTTCGATTCCGCTATGAGGATAAAGGGCTTCTGATATCTTGTGATTTATTGCATGCCTTTCTTACCTACATTATCTGAGCGGATATGTCAAAAAAGAGTTTTTACCCACCGTCTTTATCCTTTCTTGTGCTTTTGTCGCATCAAGCGGCATCAGACATTGTGCAGACTGGTGCGTTTGCGCGTCATCTTTTTTTCTAACCTTCCGGCTAAAGCCTAATCCCACTTTTAACTGTGCTGTTGGCCGTATCCGTCGATTAATGTATGCGTGCGCACTGGTCGGATTAGAAGGCGTGGTGGTGATACCTTGCCATCGAAAACAAAAAAACGAAGACAAATTGGTCGAGGCTCTATAAAAAAGCTGGTGATGAATGAGAGAAGCGCTGACAGACATGAATACAAGATTGTTGGACGAGACAACAACCGCGTGCTGTGTTGCGTATCCGAATGACTTTGTGATACGTTATGTCTAATTTGTAATTACCGGCATACAATTCCCGTAATTGGTCCTCCCATCCCTCTTTTTTTCTGGTTCTCTCATTCGTGGAAGGCGGACGGACGAATTCACTGTGTATATAAGCCGGGACCTCCGACGGCAATTTTTGTGTATTTGTCCAGCCTCTGAGGAGGTGCAAAGAACGGAATACGAGAATTTCATATATTTTTTATACTTCCTTCCTTTATTTCGATTGCCGCGTACGTGTACTCATTTTATTGTTCGTTGTTCATTGTTCACTGTGTTTTCGCCGTGCCATTCTGAAGAACAGGTTGGTTGCAGGATCTTGCTCATGGGTGCTCAACAAAGTACACCTCAGCTGACTCTTGCCGAAAAACGCTACCGTATCGGCAGTCCTGATGGTTTGTTTTTCTAATAATTTGAAAAATGCCGGTAAAAACTGTTTTTGTGTTGCGCAAGTACATAAAATTAGTTTTTTTTTTCAAATTTGATATCTAAGGTTCAAATAATACAAATTTATCTTTCATACAAAAAAATTTTCAGCCGGTAAAAAAAGAAAGAAGAATGTAAAAAAGAAGTCAACAAGTACGAGCGCTTTGGCATCTGCCACGGCAGAAGCCGGAACGTCGACTTCGATCGCCAGTGCTCCGGCCAATGGGTAAGTTGCTCACTTTCGGCCAAAAAAACTTTGGAAAATAAAAAATTGACATTTCAAATTTTTAGATCCCGACGAATGCGAAACAGCATGGCCTCTGACTCATCTTCTGAGTCCCAAAGTTCCGGAAGCATTGTTCCCATTCCCCGTCCTCGACTCAAAATGGAGCAATTTTTGACCCGAACCCACAGACTGCTCATTGAGAATTCCTGGAAGCGGAGCCGGAAGGTGAGAAACAAGCACAATATCCTTGCAGCTTAACAACGCGTGTTTTGTGTTTTAGAGTGGAGCTGACAACTCGGGTACCAAGATCTTCCAACTCATCCTGACTGCACAGCCGGATATAAAAATGATCTTCGGCCTCGAAAAAATTCCCCAGGGCACGCTAAAGTACGATCCACGCTTCCGCAAACACGCTGTCGTCTTCACCCGAACTCTGGACTACGTCATCAAGAACATAACCTATCCAGAAAAGATTATCCAACACTTTGAAGCCCTCGGCAGGCGACATATTCAATTCCAAGGACGAGGTTTTTTGCCTCAATACTGGGAAACGTTCGCCGAGTGCATGACGCAGGCCGCGATCGAATGGGAGCGGGGTCATCGCTGTCGGGATACCATGATTGCCTGGCGCCAGCTCGTTGGATTCATCATCAAGCAGATGAGGACTGGATTCGATGAGGAGAACCAAATTAGGAAAAAGTTTCATTCAAATTCATTCCGACAGGGTATTGGAAGTCGACAGAGTTCTCAGGGTTCACAGATCATCGCGCAGTGCCCGATTCCGGCGGATGTTGTGCTTCCCGAAGAAGAACCTGGATATATTGCACCTGGACCTGTGCCTACTCCCGCGAGACTCTGTCCCATGGGTGCATCACCGTACCACCACCGGGGACTACCCCACAGGGCTGCAAGTCAGCAATGTCTTCGCAGGGTCCCTCCGGAAGCCTCCGTTGACCGGCACTCAATCTGCGACCAGGAAGAAATCGACGCTATCACCCGAAACATGGACCAGATGGAGCCGTTCCGCAAGGAGAGCACCCCGACTCCGGCCACCCCGTCGAGGTACTACACTCCGCCCTCGACCCGCAGGAGTCCGATTCCCATGACGCCTACGGGCTCCGTGATGGACGGGCCAATGTCTCCAATGTCGTTCGTTGGATTCGATAATTCAGATGCTGAAGACACACTCAACTTCTGGCAGACCACCCACGCTGCCTGCAGCCAGGCCGCTCGCGTTCGCAAGGAACGCGCGGCGTGTACATAAATTCTGGTGCTAATCCATTGTGCTTGAACTTGTAATCCATTTTTTTGTTTCCACATTTCCCAAAAATTTTTGCAAATCCAAATTCACAAACCCAGTGCAACGAAACGAAATTACATATGTTTGTATTTTATTGTGTTTGTTTATAATAAACTTGACAAAAGCATTTGGTCTGCAAAAATACAGAATCCATGAAAAAATCAAAATGTGAAAAAAAGATAAATAATATTTTACCATCTTTTTTTTCAAAGGCATATGTCATTTTTTATGACTTTTAAAAAAATTTTGAAATCTTTAAAATTAGAAAAAAATTATACAAACTCCGCAAATGTTTACAAACTACGTGATTCAGTGAAAAACCAAAATGCCTTTATCAACTGTTTACACACACGCTTTACGCAATAATCCTCACAGCTTTGCCGGGTATTTGTGTCCATAATGACAACTTCCGGAATAAAGAAATACACAAACCCATACCAATATCCATCCTTGAGGGTTCATCACGTTCGCCGAATTAAATAACAAACTTTTCCGAAAACAGGGCGGCGGTTTTGATCAACGTCATATTTGTAAAAAATGGTGACGTAAATTTTTTTTGTGCAAAAAATATTACAAAAAGGTGCAGAAGTGGGATTCGAGTGGCTCAAACTGGTTTTTTTTGCAAAAAACATGATGAAGAAAGGGGGATGACCTTGTTGAAAACATCGGCGATTTCTCGATTTTTTTAAAATTCACTGACCGCTTTGAACTTTTTCCACTTTAGTTTTTTTTTGTTTTATGGTACAATTAAAAAAAATAAACAGGTAAAAAAAGGTACATCGACGTCCGCAAGTTATTTAGTAACAAGTGTCTATCGATCGGATCGGCAGCCTTTCCATCCGTTTAAAAGTCCTCTTCGCGTAACCATAATTACAATCACGCACGCACACCCAGCGCATAAAAGTTAAATTAACGGCGCCAAGGGTTAATCAGACGAAAACGAAATTGTTTAGTCAAAAGAGAGAAAAAACAATGACAAAGAATTCAGCGCGCGTGAGTGAGTGTGGGTCGGGTTCCATCAGTGCATGCTGCGCACCTGAGGGGGGGGGGGTGCGCGGCCGTCCAAAAAAAGAGCCGCGCGCAGCAATCAACATCTCCGGCCCCCTGTTGATGCCTTGTTTTGTTTTCACTTGAATTAGACATCGAAAACGTTAGTATAACGTCATTTTGATTCTTTTGTTACGATGAATCTCGAGCGGTGCATCAAGGTGCTCTTTTTTGTCTGCTCTGTCGTTGGCATCATTCAGGGATGGCACAACAGACGCCACTACAGGCACGTGAATACTGTTGTGTGAGTTTTCAATAATTTGTGATAATTTGAGTTAAAAGTATTTTTTTAGGTGCTCAAACGGGATTGAAAGGACTGGAAGATGCGTCTGTGATCCAGGATACATCGGTAAACATTGCGAGAACAAAAGCAACTGTCGCACTCCTGAACGCAATCAGAATGGAACGTAAGTCTGATTTTTTTAGTTTTGTTGTGCTTAAAATCAATTTTTTACATTTTATTCAAGTTCAAAAATTCCTATCTTACATGCCAGGAACATTTCAGGTGCAAATCCTGTCACGCGCACTACGAAGGCGACTACTGCCAGCACCCCATCTGCGAGCACGGTGAAAAAGATGTCTTTGAGCCAAAGTGCATCTGCGAGAAGCCCTACAGCGGGGAATTTTGTCAGAAGGTAGAAACTGCTGATATCTACCTTTACTATAACTCTCGCATGGTACGTTTTAGGGCTGAGTGAAGTTTAAAAAGATTCATTGTTGATACATAAATGCCTATAATCTGTTTTCAGGCAGCAACAATGGGGCCATTCGGTGCTCTCATTCTGATACCCCTCCTGGCATGCTATTACGGTTGTGAAAACAAAGCCAAAAACCGACAAGTTCAGCGCATCGGCGAGCTTATGTCTGACCAAAATGTTTCCATTGATCCCGACGCTGTCAAACACCTTCTCAAGTAAATTTTATGTCACTTTTTATGAAAATATTTACGATATTGTAACGTTGCTGTGATTGAGTATTTTTTATTATCACATAAAAAATCTCTGTGTGTATGCATCAAATAAATCAAATCAAAAATCGATGGTACAAAGATTGAAAACATTTTTACAAAAAAAGCATCTTTGATGGATGTGGACCACAAATATTGAATAATAAGTTTTTTTTTGAAAAAAAGAAGGCATGTTTTTCGTTTTAAAAAAATTCCTGGCATTTGACATTTTTTTCTTTTAAAAATTAAAAATTATCTTTTTAGTTGCAAAAATGTTATCCATCATTGTTAATCATGATGGATAATATTTTGCGCAAAGCATGATTAACAATGAATTTCGAGGACAGTAAACGACCGTAACAGTTCCATTTTTTGACCTCCTTCGTGCAGTGCAGACCCTGTTTGCCTCTTTCGATTCGATTGTCACCCTCCCGCCCGCTCACTGCCCCCTACGATTGTGTTTCGCGGTTTCGGGTTACAGTTTGTCTATCGTAACGCAAGTTTATTGTCTCGTTTACCTAAATCAGGATTTTAATCCACTCATCATTCAGTTTGACATTGCGATTTTCATTTCATTGTATGTATTGTTTTGATTTGATTTGTGCAAAGCATTGAATGGAAGTTGTCTTTATGCTTTCAATCTGGTCTAAAGCTATTCAATGTCCAAAACCTGCATCTGTAATTTAATCGACGGTTAAGCAGTCAAAATCGGTCTGTTTTTGGACAACATTTATTTGGATTTTTTTGCAGTTTCCAATTGAATTCAAAAATTAGTATTGAGATTCATTTTTAACGTCTTCGGTTACATCGCCTAACCTAACCGTCTTTTTTGACCAAGAGTTTTATGACGTTTGAGATTTATAAGCTTAGGTCAGATCTTTGAAGTTATTATAACCTGGGTTTTTGAATTCATGCAGTTTTGCACGTTTTGTTGACTTCTGTTTACCAGTTCCGTGTGCGTCAGAGAAATGAGGTAAACTTGTTGACCTGAAATCAAAAATAACCACGTAAAGCGCGTACTTTTGTTCTGCCGTTCGTTCGTCAATGCGGGGTATGTGTGTATCTGCTAGCATTAATCTGATCTGTATGACTTTAATTTTTGCAAGCTCGGCAAAAACTATCCCAAAAATTAAGTCAATTGTCGTAAAAAAATCTTTCACGAAAAAGGTAAAATTTAATTATCGTATGCGTATATGTACAATTCTGTCCTCTACTAAATCAGGTATACGATTTTTTATGTTTAATAAAATTAGCTCACAGGTTCCAAAAATTACAAACATAAGTAGGCAAGTTCTGTTGCTGGCATCACCTGGTTCCTCCGCAGGCTAAGGCGATGCTGCGGGCTGATGCAGGCACCTTTGCCACTTCTTTGCTGTAAAATCGTCTGTTTACATTCATCTGCTCCCAACTTGGCAATTAAAAACAAGACTTTGGCGTCTTCGTTGTCGTTTTTGCTTCAGGTAGGTTGGCAAGTCAAAATGTTGTGTTTTGTTCACTGATTTCTCAGTCAATGCGGGGGTTTAATTAAAATTGGCAAGTTGACTGTCTTGGACGAATGAAGTGAAGCAGACTGGTTATAAAGCATCTGTCTACAAAGATACTTACGTATTATACATAAATATTTGTACGATTTTTATATTACAAAATTTTGCGCTTGATGTAAAACAAGGTCGGATACCGTAACCCATAGTCAGTACTCTGCTTGTAGTGTATGGTCTTCAACTTGACCTTTTCAGCCTATTGGCATTTCCAGAACTCATGTTCTAATAGAAAATTAATGTCAAAATACTCGATTAATTCGGTTTTCCAAATTTTGTTTACGGTAATGCCACCGAAAATAGATATTTTCTAGCGTATAATGCAGGGACGCATGAATATACAATCAGTGTGTTTACTATCATACGATAGCCGTGTTATAGATATTTATCACCTGGTGATAGTGGACCGAAAAGATTTCCGAGGTTTTGTATCTTTACATTTAAAAAATACAAAGTTCGTACGAATCATTTCTTACGTTTAAGGTTGGGTTCTTGCTTTTGCTCATAAATTCATGCGTAAGAACATACTTTTTTTTGGGGTTCATTTTTGGGATATGGCACTCCGTATTTAGGGGAGTACGATGGTACTTATTTAAAATGAAAAAACAACAAAAGATAGAACAAAAGAATACTAACAAAAAATAATTACTATTTTTTTTAAATTTATGTTAAAGCACTTTTTGGTTTTATCTGAATTAAATTTAAAACAAAAAAAATGTCTACAGCGAACAGAGATTAGTGTGCTTTAGCGCATCTGAAACACACTTTTATTATTAGTTAGAATATAGTTAACATTCTTTCACGTCACGTGAGTTTTTTGAGCCCCATAATAAGCTTTAAATTTTGCGGAACAAAATTCTTGGGGTAACATTTAGTTGAGTTGTATATACAGTAGCGCCGAAAAGTTTAAGTGCAAACATTAATTTGCACCGTGCATTGTTCAAACGTATTGGTTTGAGCTCAAAATTTTTTTGATAAGCATCCTAGTATATAGCCTTACTATTACCAAGTTTCAGATGGATTCGCTCAAAAATGTATTTTTGGCATATCGATTTATACAATGCGCGCGCCGAAAAGTTTAAGTGCAAGATGCTTTCTTTGCAGTAATAAAGCGCATTTTTATGTATCATAGTTTTTGTTACGTTTTTATCACTTTGTATCAATGTTTTATTGATTGAGAACATATTTCGCGCAATACATTGATTTTATCGAGAAAATGAAGATGGCAACAGCCAATTTCAAAAATACACCCTTCTAGGGAGGTTTCGAAGGCTCTGGACGTCGAGGATTTAGTTTTTTTTATTCCAGCAGTGCCTAAAATGAAAGCAGTAATTGTCTACACAACGTACAAGAGCAGCCAACCCTCCGTTGACACGAACGGCGGCGATAGAAATTTTTTTTTGATGTTAAGGTAGAGCTTTGAGTTGACTCAAGTTGATAAAAATGAGAATCGCCAGCAACGCGAAGGTTGTAAAATTAGTCCTGTGGTTCTAAAACATTGCCGACAAGTTGCCAAATATAAATGACAACAATTCTCCCCTTATCCACTTGTTTCCGCAGAGAACAGGGAGACCGAACTAGATTTCATAACTAAACGTCAACATTGAAAAACTGAGCATTTGAAAAAAGTCCCCTGTGGCCACGAAAGTGGAGTGAAACGGTTTTGTTATTATTTTTTGTAGTACGCTGATTGTTTGCAATACAAAAAACCATATTCATAATATTTTTTTCCAATCAATTGTCATCTATTCTAAAATTCCGATGTTGTTGTTTTTCGAAGTTACAAGTTTATCGTCCCGTTCTCTGCGGAAACAAGTGGATAAGGGGAGAATTGTTGTCATTTATATTTGGCAACTTGTCGGCAATGTTTTAGAACCACAGGACTAATTTTACAACCTTCGCGTTGCTGGCGATTCTCATTTTTATCAACTTGAGTCAACTCAAAGCTCTACCTTAACATCAAAAAAAAATTTCTATCGCCGCCGTTCGTGTCAACGGAGGGTTGGCTGCTCTTGTACGTTGTGTAGACAATTACTGCTTTCATTTTAGGCACTGCTGGAATAAAAAAAACTAAATCCTCGACGTCCAGAGCCTTCGAAACCTCCCTAGAAGGGTGTATTTTTGAAATTGGCTGTTGCCATCTTCATTTTCTCGATAAAATCAATGTATTGCGCGAAATATGTTCTCAATCAATAAAACATTGATACAAAGTGATAAAAACGTAACAAAAACTATGATACATAAAAATGCGCTTTATTACTGCAAAGAAAGCATCTTGCACTTAAACTTTTCGGCGCGCGCATTGTATAAATCGATATGCCAAAAATACATTTTTGAGCGAATCCATCTGAAACTTGGCAATAGTAAGGCTATATACTAGGATGCTTATCAAAAAAATTTTGAGCCTAAACCAATACGTTTGAACAATGCACGGTGCAAATTAATGTTTGCACTTAAACTTTTCGGCGCTACTGTACAATTTTGTTGTGCAAAAGATATTTTAAAACCAATTATGTTTTGCGCATGTGTGGGGTTCTGACGTAACTTGTGATTATGGTACAAACTTCTAAGTATTAAGTTAAATGTGGGTTCACACATTAGTCACAAACATGTGAGGTCATAAATTATTGTTGCCAGTTGACATTTTTTTAAACATTCGTTAGATGTTTTAAAAAAATCAAATTGGGTTGGATCTGACATTCATTTTTTATGTGTGATAATTAACAAAGTTTTGATTAGTTCGAAGGATAGGTACTAATTTCTTGACAAATGGCCACTTTCACCACTCCCTGTCCCGTGTAAAATCACCTGACCTACCTGTCAGCCTCCATCTAACACCCCGTTACGGAGTAATGAGTTTCGCGAAATGGGTGGTTTTCATACTTGTTTGACGGCGAAATAGTGAATTAGATAGTTGGTACCTTAGAGGCGCTAGCTGAATGGTTTACAGAATGTCTAATGCCTTCTAAAAACGTTGTGTAATAAATATACCGCATTTGCAATTCAATTGGAGGCTTTAGCTCTGCTGTAACCCTGTGATAGGGATGATTATTAAGAGGCTAAAGTTTTGATGAGACCACGTGATAAATTCTGAACAGGTGTTAAACATAAATTTAAATTGATTCGAAAAAAAATTTAAATTAGGTCGTAAAAAGTTTCCATCATGACTTGAAAAACCAGATTTAGTGTCGAAACAGTTGAAAATAATAAACACCGTAAAACAGTTGAAAACAAAAAAGTATTTCAATATCTGCAATTATCCCATTCAATTTTTTTCATTATAATTCTTGGCTCAGCATAATCCCATTTTTCTAATTACCTCAATTTGTTCTTTTTTTTGTCCGGTGCACCGCACCTTGCCTTCTTTGTGGTTTGAGTGACTGTCAGCAGCCGTGAGTGCATCAATGACACGACAGCTATGTACTACGGCTACAGTCGTCGGTCTACCGCCATTTTCCCTCGTTTGTTATTACCCTTCTTTTCTCTGCATCACCCGGGTGAGTCGCAACGTCTCAAACCGGCTGTTTTTGAGTCGACTATTTTTTCCGTCGTGTTAGACAGACTTCTTTGTTCTGACTGAGATACAACCGGGTAAACGTAAACGAGTGATGAGTGGCCACCGAACCTGAATGCCGGTTTCTTTTTCCTGACTATTTTGGTTTGAAGACGGATTGCGTATACGACAGGGGTGAATTACCCTGTTTTGTTGTCTCATTGCATTGCATCAATGATTTGGAGTAGGACGTAACCTTCTTCTGGTGTGAATTATGCACAATATAAGTGGTAAAAAATAGGCAGGTTTTTTTTGCTTTTACTGTGATGATTTTTGTGAGTCTTTTTAGGGTTTATTTTTGGTTAGGTTGTTTTCGAATTTTTGTGGTAACATCAAAATTAAAAAAAAAATTTTGTGTTAAAAAAACATGTATTTCCTAAAGTTAAAAGTTTTTGAATTTAAAATATTTAAAAATAATATAATTTTTTGAAACACATTTTTCTGCATCAAAAGTAATATTCAAATCAAATTTTAAAACTATTTGCACCCGTTTTTTTAAATCTGGTATTTTATTTAAAAATTAATTTCATTTTCGATTGACGTATTTTTTTCAACTTGTGTCATGATTTACTTTTCTAATTTTATATATTACTTCCAAGAGTTGTTCTTTTGAACGCCGTTATAAATAGTAATCTACAATGCCCGTTCTGACGTCGGTAACTTGTCCGTGAAACGGTGAGAATCCAGATGAGAACTGATTGTCCGTTTACGTAACGGATGTCTTAGAAGTACTGTATAAAGGACAAAGTGTACTTTTGGTTTCAATACTTTCTTGTACTTTTGAATTTTATGTAGACAAGTATGCGCCAGGTGAAATTTACCTAGACACGATTTGAAATTCCTACGCAACTTCATCGTTTCGTACATATAACACGCGGACAATAAAAATTTTTTCTGTCATCTTTTTTTTTGGCTTTATTTTCAATTAATATTTTCTGAAGAAGCTTAATGATTCCAAAACGCATTTTTATTGAAAAATTTAGAAATACCTTTACAGAACTTCTGTATTGAGTAAATTTGATAAACATGCTTCTTCATACGATGGCATGAAGTAAATTGACGTAAAATATAATTGTGATTTGGTTTTAAATGTATTTTGTGTATGTTATAAATTATTAAAATAATATATTTATTTAACAATTTAGAACTTTATTTTTGCCCTCTTTTAGTTTCATAAGCAAATCTTATTATAATTTTTATTCATTAACACCAACAAAATCACATCTGTAGATATCGCTGCACAATGAACTGAGGGAAGCTACGTCGCTGGTGCGCGACAAAGTCGATGGAGAAGAATAGGGAGAGAAGCTATGTCGCTGCAGCGTGGCAGAGTCGCTGGGATGAAAAGAGATGAACGCGACGCAACGTCGCTTCAGCGTGGTAGCGTCGGCTGAAAGTTATAGGGAGCGACGCAACGTCGCTGCGGCGTGGCAGCGTTCGCGGCATGAAAGAATAAAAATTGAAGTACGAACCACACTGAAAACAAACCGCCGCCAACCTAAAACAATCAAAACGAAGTGTTTGAAACCGTTTTTGTGAATTTTTTTCTGTCAAATATTTTGCATGCGAAACTGAGTCAATTTCTCAAGATTTGTTTTCATTTTCAGTTAATCTGAAATCTATGGCGGCTTGTTTTTGGTGTGGTTCGTACTTCAATTTTTATTCTTTCATGCCGCGAACGCTGCCACGCCGCAGCGACGTTGCGTCGCTCCTTATAACTTTCAGCTGAAGCTGCCGCGCTGCAGCGACGTTGCGTCTCTCATTCTTCCTTACAACGGACGCTGCCACGCCGCAGCGACGCTGCGTCGCTCCTTATAACTTTCAGCTGAAGCTGCCGCGCTGCAGCGACGTTGCGTCTCTCATTCTTTCATGCCGCGAACGCTGCCACGCCGCAGCGACGTTGCGTCGCTCCTTATAACTTTCAGCCGACGCTACCACGCTGCATCGAGGTGGCGTCTTTCTACGGCTATGAAAAACAATAAAATGCAAAATAAAGTTCTGCTTAAGTGTAAAACACCAACAACATTTGATTCAAAATGTAGTACATATGGGACACCATAAATTCTTAAACATTTTATTTATATAAACTAAAATATTTGCAAAAATTTTGCTGCACATTATCTTTCAGATCATGGTTTCAAAAAATACACTAAAACAATGATGTGACTTCTGAAAGTTCTTTCATGACGCTTTTTTGATAAAAAATCTGGAAACCAAAAAAGTGTCAATCCACAAAAATGTATTGAAAAAAGGGTTCAAAAAAGGGGTGTTCAAAATAATTTTTATTGTCCGCGTGTTATATGTAGGTAAGCGCCTTTTTTGTAAGAAGGGTCAAAAGTTTTTGTGTTAGCACAGTTATGCACCATACAGATTATAGTGTATGAAAAGATCGCTTACAAATCTTGTATCTCATAATATTTAGTTTTACAAAATCACCGTAAAAATTATATTTTATTTACATATATTTGCTTTTGCTATTTACGCCTACGTGGACGTCATTTGTGCCTCCTAACATCTGATCTAATGATAACTAACCACTGAGTAATGGTGAAATAAATAAATAAATAAATTTGCTTTTGCTTATGCAAAAGCGTTCCAAAATTTAGTGGTATCCCACCACAAGCTTTCGAGAGGGCGGATTTCAATGTTTACCTCAAATCTGGGTAATTAAACCAACAACAAAAACGCTGACTTGAATTTTAAATGCATGCTTGCGCTAATTCAGAAGGTGACCAAAAACATGCATTGCACAACTAAAATGTAAGAGAGCGCAGACAACCAGGCGCATCTTTGTTCGTTGTGTAAGAGAGGAGAGACGTTTGGGAAGTGAATCCGATGCGGATAAAATGAGTTCAAAGTAAAAAATTAGCGTTTGAAAAAATTTTTCGGACAACATATTTATTAAAGAAAATTCGAAATATTTTAATAAATTTGTAATTAACTAATTTTATCTGATCTGGATTCACCTCCCAAAAGTCTCCTCGCTCCTTTCCACAATTTACAGGAAAGCACACTTGTTGTCTGCGATCTCACTTTTCTTTCTGTACAAAAGCATGTTGCTTGGTCATCTTTTTGATTTGTTCAAACTCGCGTACAAAACCCCATCCTGTGATTTTATCATCGGTTTAATTACCCAAGTTTGAGGTAAACATTGAATTCCGCCCTTGCGAAAGCATGTGGTTGGATACCACTAAATTTTGGAACGCTTTTGCACAAACAGAAGCAAATTAACAAAAAAGAAAGTTTAGAACAATCGAAATGTTTTTGTAGATATAAACGAATGAACGAAACAAATGACATCAATCTGACTTCAAAGATCTTTAGTCGTTTTCGCGTGTACAGTAATCTTTTTGCTGCCTGATCAAATTAGGATAAATTAAAAGTTATGTGATACATGTAATTTTCTGTATTCAATTTGCTCGGTTTTGTAATATTCGATTTTCTTTTGCATTAGTCAGAATTTGTAATAAATACTTACATAAAATTGAACAGGTTAAAATTAGCTGTTATAATTATAATTGCAAATCCAAAACGTTAAAAACCTGGTACGGTAATATTTAGTTGAGCTTTTGTAACTTTTATAAGGTTTTGTATTTTTATTGACTCGTAGTCACATGTTTCAGTTCGTTTTGGCTACAGAAAATCTAGTCTCGTACTGTTGGGTTCCTACATTGCAATTATTCGTACTTCCTTTACCTGCGTGACTTTTTACTTTTATTTAATCCAAGAAAAACAAAAACAACCTTCAATGGTGCCCTTTAGTGTGAGCCAGGTGCAGAACACGTAGTCGTTTTCGTATAAATGCGTTATTATGTATCTTCTAACTCTTCTAAATATGTGTTTGAATACTGTCAAACAATTTGGTCTTGATTCTGAGAATAGACAAGAAATTTTTATCTAAATACATAACTTGTGTGTTTTGAAAGCATACGAATGTACATATAAACACATTGTCGAACATTTATTGCACTTTGAAGTTGCGAGAAAAAAAAAGTCAATCCGGGTACAAGTGCAGTTAAAACAGTCGGCATCTGGCAGACTTGAACGGAAACTAAACGCTTTTGAAAAAATTTGGTTGTTTCAAGTGCAATAAAACTAACTTTTATATAATGTAAAAAATGTTCGAATTTGAAAAAAATTGAGATACTAAAAAATGTGCGTCACATATGTTTCGAAAATTTTATTCGACTACAAAAATTTTTTACATTTATAAAATTTCTTTGTATTTAAATGCAAACTTGAACTTTTGTAACACTAGTCTTTTTTGAACCAAAGTCCGTACATGTAAGAAAAAAATGTTTATGACATGTGTTCTCTGTTTTGACGAATTTATTCAATTAAAACTTCCTTGTTGGCTTTATTCAAGCCGGCTTGGCTCTGTGGGTATCGTCACAGAACTACACAACAACATTTATCCCCGTACTTGGCTATTTGTACACTTTTTGGCTTCTTAGGTGACAAATTGAGTTGCTCAGTCAGTCAGTGTTGGCCGTTGTCATGAGTTTTTGTGCACGCTACTGTATCTATTATACCTGACGTTTTTTTAACATTGGCATTTCATGCTGCAAATTTTTGGCATTTGGTTAAAATTAATGTGGCACGTAAAAACGTAAAGTAGAAAATATTTATATTTAATTTCTGGACTGTAAATTTTTTTTCAAATAAGATTTATAAGATTTTTGAGTTCTGAGCGAGAGTTTGTCTAGTGGATGTGTTTTTGTTTGGTTTTTGATATTCGAAAATGATACATTGTGTCACTGATTGTGAAGATAGTCAGGTAAGCTCTGGAGGGGATTAGTGCGTTGAAGACTTCTGAACTTTGAATGCCTATCCGGGCGCGTTGTTGCTTCTACGTAGCACACATAGACATAGATTTTGGTCATGTACACATATTTACTCTTT
Organism: Turbatrix aceti; assembly: GCA_963969345.1. Lineage (NCBI taxonomy): Eukaryota > Metazoa > Nematoda > Chromadorea > Rhabditida > Panagrolaimidae > Turbatrix > Turbatrix aceti. Next base: position 7,534,622 of record OZ017768.1, read on the forward strand.
GTTGCTGTGCACCGTTTGCATGTAGTATCCCGCGTAATTGTTTTTTCCATACCTATCTGACCGAAAAGAGGTGATTAAGCAGAGACCAACTACGTAGGAGTTGGTCTCTGCCTTCTGTCGCTGTCACCGAACATCATCGGTAACGGTAACGGACGAGATCCTGCAGAATCTGTGCAGCGCGCTTGCTGCACCATCAGAAATCAGGTGCCGTTGACGTGCGCTCAGCTTACTCACCCGCACTCAAGGGCGTAATTATTTACGATACATACATCTCGACATCTTTGTAAATACATACATCTTTGACGGGGTGCATGTTGGGTTTACCTGCACTAATTATTGTACGGTTGAGAGGATGTGAGATGAGATGAAAATGGTTCTAATATGAAGATGGCACGTCTCCGCGCGTTTGAGGCTCACTCAGTTAAATGAAGGCGCTTTTGATGAAACAAAAATTAAGATGGGTTTGATATCACTTTTTTGTGTTGTTGATGGGGGTGGTGTTGTGTTATTTGTCATAAAAGTGCTTCTATTTTTAAATATCAGTGGCATTTAAATTATTCACACAGAATGAAAACTTGGGTTTTAAAAAAATTAAAGTTAAAAATAAATCTATTTTTTTTGTTTTGTACAGTAGCGCCGAAAAGTTTAAGTGCAAACATTAATTTGCACCGTGCATTGTTCAAACGTATTGGTTTAGGCTCAAAATTTTTTTGATAAGCATCCTAGTATATAGCCTTAGTATTGCCAAGTTTCAGATGGATTCGCTCAAAAATGTATTTTTGGCATATCGATTTATACAATGCGCGCGCCGAAAAGTTTAAGTGCAAGATGCTTTCTTTGCAGTAATAAAGCGCATTTTTATGTATCATAGTTTTTGTTACGTTTTTATCACTTTGTATCAATGTTTTATTGATTGAGAACATATTTCGCGCAATACATTGATTTTATCGAGAAAATGAAGATGGCAACAGCTCATCTCAAAAATACACCCTTCTAGGGAGGTTTCGAAGGCTCTGGACGTCGAGGATTTAGTTTTTTTTATTCCAGCAGTGCCTAAAATGAAAGCAGTAATAGTCTACACAACGTACAAGAGCAGCCAACCCTCCGTTGACACGAACGGCGGCGATAGAAATTTTTTTTTGATGTTGAGGTAGAGCTTCGAGTTGGCTCAAGTTGATAAAAATGAGAATCGCCAGCAACGCGAAGGTGGTAAAATTAGTCCTGTGGTTCTAAAACATTGCCTACAAGTTGCCAAATATAAATGACAACAATTCTCCCCTTATCCACTTGTTTCCGCAGAGAACGGGACGATAAACTTGTAACTTCGAAAAACAACAACATCGGAATTTTAGAATAGATGACAATTGATTGGAAAAAAATATTATGAATATGGTTTTTTGTATTGCAAACAATCAGCGTACTACAAAAAATAATAACAAAACCGTTTCACTCCACTTTCGTGGCCACAGGGGACTTTTTTCAAATGCTCAGTTTTTCAATGTTGACGTTTAGTTATGAAATCTAGTTCGGTCTCCCTGTTCTCTGCGGAAACGAGTGGATAAGCGGTGAATTGTTATCATTTATGTTTGGCAGCGTGTAGGCATTGTTTTAGAACCACAGGACTAATTTTACCACCTTCGCGTTGCTGGCGATTCTCATTTTTATCAACTTGAGCCAACTCGAAGCTCTACCTCAACATCAAAAAAATTTTTCTATCGCCGCCGTTCGTGTCAACGGAGGGTTGGCTGCTCTTGTACGTTGTGTAGACAATTACTGCTTTCATTTTAGGCACTGCTGGAATAAAAAAAACTAAATCCTCGACGTCCAGAGCCTTCGAAACCTCCCTAGAAGGGTGTATTTTTGAGATGAGCTGTTGCCATCTTCATTTTCTCGATAAAATCAATGTATTGCGCGAAATATGTTCTCAATCAATAAAACATTGATACAAAGTGATAAAAACGTAACAAAAACTATGATACATAAAAATGCGCTTTATTACTGCAAAGAAAGCATCTTGCACTTAAACTTTTCGGCGCGCGCATTGTATAAATCGATATGCCAAAAATACATTTTTGAGCGAATCCATCTGAAACTTGGCAATACTAAGGCTATATACTAGGATGCTTATCAAAAAAATTTTGAGCCTAAACCAATACGTTTGAACAATGCACGGTGCAAATTAATGTTTGCACTTAAACTTTTCGGCGCTACTGTACGCCTACTCAATATCTAATATAATATTTGAAGTGCCTAAGCCGATTTCTATTCTTCCCGCTGACCTTTAGAACCTAAGGATTCCCTGCCGTGAATTTACTTCCCTTATTTATGTACGTACTCTGTTGAAAAACAAAAAACGTAAAACGGGTTTCAGCGGAGCGATTAGCTTTTATTCCATTTGCCTTGACTTATGACGCCAGAGTCGCACTTGTAGTCTCTTCCTCAATCCTCAGTTGCCGAATAAAAACGCACATCTTCTAAATGAAGAAAAACAAGGGTTTTACGGCCGGTGGCAGTGCCATGTTGCCACTTGTAGCTAATGATTGCGAAGGGGGTTTGTTTCGAAGCCTTTGAGACAGACCCGTGCTCTCCGGAGGGAGTCCGGTCTGCCTCCGCAATGCAAATGACCTGTATTGACCAGGCACGTCTTCTATCCTGTTTGGTTGGGTTGACGGACGCTTCGACGTGCTCGTGCGCGGACGCGGACAAGGTTGGCTTGCATGTCCGAGGCTGGCACATGACTTGCTCGTTTGTGGCGCACCACGCGACAACGTCACCCATCCAGAAGAGGTACAAATGGTCAATCGCGGCTCGCGACTCGCGGCTTTACGCTTTTTAGCTTGGCTTGGCGTGTTGAAAAATGAAAGCATGCACCAGCTGACCATTGCCACTCGAGTCCGCTTGGCCTTGATGTGTAATCCGAGTGCGCACCCTTCCCTGGTGGCACGCGCGAGATAACACGCTTCGACCACACCCTTGGAGAAGGAAGGAGCGCGCGCGGCTTTGTTGCCTGCAGCAAATGAGGATTTGTACTAGGGTATTTTCAATTGTTTTTAATTTTTAATACTAAATATCTAATTAAAATTGTGTCCATGATCGGTCGCGATTCGTGCCGTGCAGTTGACTCTGACAATGCGCTTCTTATCATGCTGTTTGATTTTTTCAGGCTTCTGACGTTTATCTACCGTTTTTTCGTTTTTCTCCTTTCAACAAACTTTTCCCACGCGCTTGCAGACTTCAGTGAATATTCAAGTAAGTTTTACATTAGCTTTTGTTCACGTGTGCTTTGATGGACCCTAAGAAAACTTGACAAAAACCGAGAAGTTCTTGAAAAGGAAACTTTTTACTGAAAGGAAACTTCTGCAAACCCTGGCTTTTTGAGTTACGTCAGTGATGACGACGATCATCTGTTTTGTCTAAAGCTGTGTCCATCCGGGGACCATTCAGGCACTCTGTTTTGCAGTCTGCAAAACTGAGTCCCTGAATGGCATGTTTCTCACGTTTATGCCACCGTGACATCTCAGTCAGCATTGCTGATGGCTGTGATTCTGTTTCGTCTCGTTGAAACTGCTTATTTCAACATTTTCACCTGTTTTTTTACAGGGACGGTGTACTTTTCAGAAAAGAACGTCACAACTTTTTTTTGGTTCTGATCATTTTTTAGTATGTTTGACAAGGAGAAAATTTTTACCGTCACCGTTTGCTTGTAGCTGGACGGTTAACATTTTTATACTCATTCAATGTCAACTGTATTGATAAAGTTTACCCAATATAAGGACAGTGCATATGTTTTTTGAGACGTTCTAACTGCCATTTTTTTCTTTTTTTTCGAACAGCATCCGGTTTTTGTGGCATGTCACATGATTTTTGAAAAAAAACACAAAATGGCTGCAGAAACGATTTATTGTATCATTTGACCTTTTTTGTCTGACATTATCAAATAACAAAAAATAGTAACTTTCGCTTGCGTTTAAATTTTTTTTCATTCAAAAAAACATTTCTTAAAAAAACAGTCGGGACTGCATTTTTTTTAAACCGTGATAAAAAAAAATCTCGCCGTCTGCAGTACCTGAAACTAGACAATACAATGCTCCGAAAAAAATATAGTACAAATTTTGACCTTTAACTTCCTCCATAGTCTACGGTACTTTTTTTATCCGCCTCCGTCGACTTGTAATTATAAGGTTTTCCGCACTTTTCGGAAAAAGTCGCACCTCGAGACATACTAAAAAATTTTGGAGTATGTTTTTGGTTTTTGATTTTCTGACTTTGGAATGCTCTGGCATTCTAAAGTCACAGAAATTGTCTGAAGAACTCCTACGTAGGAGTCACAGATCTAATGCGTGTATTTTTTTGTCGGGATTTAGGAGAGATAAACTATGTATCTTACGTTGAAGGGGGGATGGATAAAAAAACATCCGAACGCGGGATTAAATATTTTTTTTGTATGGACTTTGAAAGTCAGTCTGGTCATCCATCCTTACTTCTACTTTTTTTTCTTCTGGTCGTTGATCGAGGGCACCGAAGGATGGCATGACACGGAACTCTGACGGAGTTGCGAAGTTTATTGCACTTTGCGAAACTTTTTGGTTTTTTTTAGTAGTTTTTGGTCTTTCGCGTTGCTGAGAGCCTAGAATGAATTATGTTGGAACCCTTGTGTCACGTGACGGACCGGCGCTTGCAGGAACAAGTGCAGCGGCGGCTTTAGAGTATGTGATTTTTTAAAATTTAAAATTCCAGCGAATAAATTTTTTGCACGCTTATTATTATAATAAAAAGTACCGCCCATAAAATTTACGGTAGATTTAATGCGTGGTTAACGGTAGTAATCCTGTTAATCACGAAGGGAGCGCCTTATAAGTGGAAGTTTTTTGGCTTTTCTGAAAGCGCCCCCTCTCTTTTGATGGACCAAATTTGGCCTAGAATGGCTACGGTGTGCCGAAATCACATAATTGTTGGTTTTGGCACACCCATGTATGTACTTTTGCAAAAAAAAAGTTGCGTGGTAGATTGGGTTTGGCCGGATGGATTGTTAATGACCGCCTCCGCCGCTTCTTATCCAACTTTACGGTAAACAAGGTAACACCTTTTTTAACATGATAATTGTCATTGAAATTAGTCAAAGCTCAGGATGGATTTGGGATAGCTGCAGAAATGATATGGGCGTCATTTCTGCAGAATAATTTGTATTTGTACTTTTCATGCTGGTAGATAAATAAATACTTGCTTGGGTTTGGTTTGGTTGCTTTTGGCCATGGCGGATTGAGAAATGTAAAGTTGAGTCATTGTCCTCCCTCACTCACTCTTTCCGGATGTGCATACCACCCAAGGGGGCTGCGGGTGGTTAGGCTGTCATCACAAACCGTTTTTTCATCAACAACTGCCTGTGAACATCGGCCTTTTTCTTCTTTTTTTTTTCCGCTGGCAAGCAACGCGGCTAAGTTGTTCATCGTTGGCGCGGGGAGAGTTAGAGTTTGGAAGATTGCCATCCAGACAGCTACAAAAAAAGTACGGCCTACTAACTGATGTGAAAGGAACTTTTTTTGTCCTCTTTTTTTTTCATCGGGGGTATAAAATGCCATTTGTATGGCTCGCTGCCAGGCAAACCAAAAAGACCGTTGGTTTGATAAACCAAAAACATTTGGAGTTAGTTTTTTTGCCTTGGGCATCATGTTACAGTTTTTCGTGAGTGAACGGATTTTTTTTGTGTTTTTGCTATTTTTTGAGATAAGCTGGCTTGAATTTTTTTCTTCCTCGACAAAAGAAAAATGAAATTTGTAGTCTGATCAACCCCGTCCGAACACGGTGTACTTCCGTGCACGGTAGCCTTCGGACTTTGCCCTGCTGTCATCTTCATTTCCGCGCTGTCTTCGGCCTTCGAAGACAATTAGCACTCTTTATTTTTTTCTGCAAAGTACAAATTCTCTTCCGGCACAACAACTAAATAATAATACATACAACAAAAGTGTGTTGTGCCCGTCGTCAGTTGCGTTACTACGTTGTTGGCCCGATGCCGAGGCATGCATCAAAAATAATAAAGCGGTTTGGCTGCCAATGCCACCGCCACATGGCATGCAGGCCACCACCGGCGTTGAGGAGCGCGTTTAAGGGCCCTTCTACCACTGCGTGTGGTAAGCTTCGCTCTGTGCATGTATATGTACAAATATTATGACGCTTTTCCTGCGTCGTAATTTCAATGTTGACATTAAAATTTATAATGATACGATGCCTGCAAGCACGCACGCATGCATGGGCGCCTGAGTTGGGAGAAACACGCCAGGTAAGTTTGGCAATGCGTCAGGGAAAACGATTTGTGGCCTGGCTTCCCTTTGTTTTGCGTTTGTTTCTCTTTTCTCTTTTCTCCTGCGGCGATTATACCGAGAACCCCAGGTTTTTTGAAAAAAAAATTGTGAAGTAGGTCCAAAACGGCAGGAAATGTTCAAACAAGCGGAAAAGCTTGTCGTGCCTCGTTTTTTTGTTTTTCTGAAAATGTTTCTGTCGTAAAATTTTTTTTCATTACACGGAAAAAATTGTTTTGGGTTTGTATTTTTTTTGAACTACAAAATTTGTTTGTAAAATTTTTATCCTCGGCTGCAAATTTTTATAAAATTAAAAAAAATTTAAACAAAATCCATTTATTTCGTCACCTTGGCTTTTTTTTGCGGTACTGATTCCCCCAAAATCCGCCGGTGATGTAATAAATATTTAGTTTATCAATGCAAGCGAGCTAGTTCACCTTACAACTCACCAACGCGTTAGTTAGCCGCTTCTCTCAACCAAAGTGATTTGTCAAATTCTTAATTGCCCAAATTTTTTTTTGTTCACCCGAAAATCAAAATTTATGGTTTTTTCGCACAACACTTTTTTTTTTCCTCTCCCACCCGCAGAAAAGGATGACGGTGTAAATAAACTTTTGTGTTGTGTTGTGATAATGAGCTGGCTGGCTGGGAAAGCAATTCGAGTAGAGTTGAGTTGAGCAAGCGAGCGGCTGTGTGCGGCACAAAAATAGCCGGTTTGCAGAACCCTGGAGCTATTTTTGTCCCCCTCAAGCATATGGACTTCCGCTTTTTAGTTTATCTGAATTAATTCATTCAATGTTTTATGTATGTGCCCAAAAATATCCAAATAACGATAGACCATTCATTTCTCGTAAACGCGAGTGTTTTACCTGTCACCCCAAAATTAGTATTTATTTTTGTCCGCATACGGTTTTCCGTAGATGACCTTTTGTAACACACCTGTCTGCTTAGATGATTGGCTGCGTCAAACGCACGCACGAACTGCCTTTTTTGGACAAACAACGCCTTCCGAAAATTTGCAGGTGTTTTTGACCCGCCACCCTACCACCCAGGGGGTACGCATAAATATGAGTAGTTCGCATTGTGCATACTAGATTCTACTTTCGTGTTTATGTTTATCTGTATATTCTAAGATTGGGTTATTGGAACTCCTTCCCTCCGTCGCCGTCGCCGTTGTCGGTGGTGGTATGTAATCGGCTCGCATTCATAAAAGAGAATATTTTACATGTTACATGGCAACATGTTTTTTTCCTTGTTGCAGTGTCTTATTTGGGAATGGTTTTTGATTTGCAATGGGGTTCTTCCTTCCTTCGTTCGGCAAATGGGGACGGCGTTTTTTTCTTACAGTATGATTTTTTTTGAAAAACAAAATTTTTTAAATTTCAAATTTTTTTGTATTAAAAATAAAATTTTAAACATGGAAATAAATTTGTTGTTGCCACTTTCGCATTTTTTGGACTAAAATCAAACTTTTTTTCAAACGTTTTCCAAAGTTCAATGACCAAAAAAAAAGTTCGTTGTGCTTTTTTATCAACAAAATCGCAAGTTTCCTGCTTCTTGCATGGCCAAACTTTTTTTTTGCCATGCCTCCTCCTCCTTCAACGAGCGAGCAAACCACTTTTCGTTTATGTATTTTTTTTGTTCAATTGCGGATAAGCAGGAGTGAATTGGGCATGCAGGAAGGTTTTATCATCTGTCTGTTGCCCCCCGTGCACTTGTTGCATTTACGCTTGACATGCTGACCACTTGATTAATCGTCCAAACGTTTTTTGACATTTTGCCATAACTGCCGAAGCTGTTGACGTTGGTTTTGCACCATTGAACAGGAAGAAGAAAAAAAGCAGGCATCGTCCTTCTTCTGATGCTTTTTTTCTTGCCTTGACATCAAATTTTGTTTGAAACGTTTTTAGTTTAATTTTTCTTCAAGGCATACATTAGTGCTTCTTGAATTGCTGATTTCCGGAAAAAAAGACGGCGTCGTCTTGAAAAACAAGTACACTGCTTGTTTTTCTGTTTCTGATGTGAAATCTGTGGTTTGGATTTGTTTGAAGGTTGATTTTTGTGAACCCTATAAAATTACGTCAATGTGGAAATTTTTGTCCGAAGAGTTTCTAAATATTTATTTTTTTTATGCGTTGTCTAAATATGTTTTTTAGTCGGGGAACATTTTTCAATTCTTCTTTTTTTCCATTTTTCTCGCATTCTGTAAAGTTAGGCGAAAACAGTTTGCAAATGACGTTTATTTATTTTTTTATTTTTTGTACAACGAACAACACGCATGGTTTGGTGGTCTTTCCTGTCCTTTCTGTTCGGCGAATCATTTGTGTTTGGTTCTCGATCGAAGAAACAAACCAGACAGAAATCAAAAACCTGACCTGAACTAATTTTGTTATTTTTTATGCATCCTGTTAATCGATGATTATGTAGTACTTATTTTTTTTATTGCATTCAAGTTTGCAAAAAAAATATGTGCACCGAATTGAAAAAGATAAATGTTAGGAAAACGAAAACGAGCACTTGCCAGGAGCAAGAGTCCTGGATGGTCACTGCCAGGCTAGCAAGTGAGTGTCCATGGCTGTGGCTGTGGTCGCTTGGGGGACGGGAGTCCCGATGATGCCCTTTGTCTAGGGCAGGCTTGCATGCCAATGGAAAAGGAGTTTGTTGGAAGTTTCTTCTCTCCTCCCTAGTGCCTTATTATTTATTTTCTTTTTATGGCAAATGTGTTTGTTTGGCGAGCGTGCAAGAAGAACAAGAAGAACAAGGGTAGAGCGAACACAACAGCCCCGAGCTTTATATATACCCTGTTTTGGGGCCCTTCTTCACCGTGGCTGACAGCCAGGCCATTCAGAAGCATACGATTTGAACTTGATATATTTCTTTTGTTTTGTTTTTGGAGAAAATTTGTTTTGCAATTTGTAAGCGCGAGATTGGATTTTTTTTCATAAAACATGGGGAGGAGTTGAAATTTTTTTTGTAAAAAAGGGATTTAAAAAATTATTTACATATTTTATTTTTATCAAATGTGTAAAAAAAAATTTTCCTGCCATTTGTATTCTCTGGATTAAGTATGTATCGTAATACGACGTCTTCCGCGACAGATTTTCTAGTCATATGCCAATCCTGGACAACGGCGACGGCGTAATCTCCTCTGCACTGTCGTAGATTATGTAAGTACGTCCCCTCGTTTCTTTTCTACCCTGTTCTGACTTGCTGGCCACTGGCTACTACTCTGCCCGACAAAGCAGTTTGATGAAAATGCCGATGCAGATATTTATAAAATGCCCTTGCGCGCAACCGCAACCGCAGCCTCGGGCGAAAGAGGCTAACGGCTTGCGTTTTTGCGTTTGTCCAGAACCCCACGAGGGAATTGCGTAATCTTTCACTCGAAAACACAACAAGCAAGGGGGCCTTCTGACTGACCAGCGGCCACCAACGGCCGTGGCCGTGGACTTGGCCAGCAGCTATAGCTGGTCGGACGATGCGATGCGTGTGTTCTTTTTCCCCTCGGGCATGTGTACTATGTATGTTTGTTAGCTGCTGCGGCAGAGACGGTTACGGCGGTTGCGGTGGTGGTGGCTATCAAGACTCGCTTCTTTCTTTTTCTTTTCTTTTTCTTTTTCTTTTCCGTCTAGCTGGTCACTTGAGCTTGGACTAGCTAGCTAGCTTGTTTGCTGGAGGGACAAACTGCCCTGCTCTGCCTGAGAGAGATGAGATGAAACATTTTGTAGCGTTGAATGAATTTAAAATGACTCAAAACTACTTCGTCGTTGAAGCATTGAAGAACAAATTTTCTGCGTTAGCACGGCACACCCCCTCCCCTCCCTTTTAGCGTTGTCAGTGTTGCTTCATCACAAAATTTAAAAGACTGATGAAACTTGAATTGTAAAATTTGGAAAAAAAAGTAAAAACATGTTTGGATTCGAACCTTATCCCCCTACCCCATTCTGGATCAAAAAAGTGCATACGTTGAAGAAAATCGCGTCAAGACCCAATAAGAACTCTGGAAAATGTTTATCAGAGTACTGTAAGCTCTGGTTCGTTCCCGTTCCCGTTTACGTGCAATTTCCTCTGTTCTGTGAAATTATTGCGATCTTTGTCTGGAAAAACATACTTCAAATAACGAACGTTGATGTATTTACAACTACGCGACCGTAACCGGATGATAACGTTTAACGAAATGACGCTTTCAGACAAAAAACAGTGTACTCTGTTGCCACTGTCCAAGTGTGAGACAGACTACGGTGGCTGTGTGTTTGTGTGTTAAGCGAACACTTTTGCAACAACACACAACACAACATCCAACAAGCAGCTGGTGTTTTCACTAAATATCCTCTGTGATGCCAAAACAACACCGAGATGTGTCATGCGACGAAAAAGAAAATGAAAACGACCACGCAGACGAGAGACTGACGGATCACTGATTATACGGATGTATCAATCCGCATGTACTCCTGGGATGTACATACATCGTTGGCAAAAAACAAGAAAAAAAAACACAGCTGGTAGACATGCACAACTGATACATACCACATCACCTTTATTATGCACTGCGCATCCGGCTTATCCATACAGAAGACATACGACTCATAGCACAACAACTAAAAATAATACATACAAATGTGCATAAAACATAATTGGATGCGTGGGTTTTGTTTTTTTGTATGCTTTTTGTTCGTTGGCCGATTGCACTACTAACATAACTTTTTTCTAAATGCAATGCTTTTAACTAATCTAAAAATGAATGAAAAGGGCTCTAGCGGGATTGGAACTACCCTTCCGCCTTTCGGTCTTTACATATCAAGTTCCAAGTTAAAGAAAAAAACGGAACCACAAACCACTCGGCCGTAATGAGACCACACCGTATTCAGAAGTGCGTGGCGGTGTGGGGTTTGGGGCTGTGTTGTTTTTTAATAGTGCAACTTCAGGGATTAAGGTTCTCGGATCCTGGTTTTTGTTTCATTCATTCATTCAAAAAAAAGTGCATACATTGCGAAATCGTATATTTATGTAGTATACATACATATATATGTTTTTACTAATTACTACGCGGACTAAAATTGTGATGTCGTGAAAAAAAGTTAATTACGCACTCAAATTGTCAGATTTTTGATGTTTTTATGTTCTTACGCACGTATTTGACTATGTATAATACTAAATTTTTAGTATGTGTACATACTGTCGCAGCAATAGTAACTGACCACAGGATAATCAGCTGAGTGAGTGAGTGCTTCTGATTATTCATGGTCTTTTGCTTTTTGCTTTCTCTTCTTCTTGTTCTTCTTCGGCAGCATCAACGCACAACTTTTGTTAGCGACTGTTATGTTAATCTTGGGTTGTTTTGGCAAACGTCTTTTTCTTTTTTTTTTGTTTCGTATGTATTTTTGTTTCTTTTGAGCGTCTATTTGCTTGGCGCTCAAGCCTCGAGGGAGGATAGAAAAAGCCCCGAACACACCACACCCTCTTCTGGACGTTGGACGTTGGATGTTAGCCGACGTTGTACGAGTTTTTGAATTCCCCGTTTCTTTCCTCGAGCAATAGTCGGACGACGGCTTGTGTCCACTAGCTAGTAGTTTGTCAAGCTAAGTAAAAATCATGCACGCACCAAAACTCTCTCTCTCTCTCTGTCTTTTCGCCGACAACAAACAACACTGCCAGGAACTGCTTTTTGCCTTCCCTTCGCCGCTGGCTGCTGCCCTGCGGAGTGGACATTCACTCTGTCTCAAAAAAAAAGAGGCGGTATGTATTGGTCACACTAGCTGGCCAGCCGACCGACCGCGTGGCTTTTCTTTTCTCCCTATGGCGCAATACCCACGAGGGAGTGGGCGGAGCATGCGATGAGTGATTTCCTGGAGACTAACGCGCCAGTCAAAAAGGCTTTTCTATTACTTTTTCGTTCTGCTTTTTCTCTTTCTTTCAGCTGATGTCCACCAACCAACAAACTTTTCATGCCAACCGAGAGTGAGGGAGGGGGGGGGGGGCGGGAGTGAGTGCAAAACGAAACATACGACAAACGAAAATACATACATATACGTTTTGACCAAAAAGTATACTACTACTACTACTACTACAACAACTTCTCCGAGGCGTGGTTGTTGTCGTAGTAGGAAAACGAAAAGCAGCTATAACTTGAGGGAGGTGGGGGAGGGAGGAAGAAGAAAAAAAACTAGACTGGTTGGTTGGTTGGTTGGTAGTCGAGACGAGACAAGACCACCAAGCTGCGCTTGAAGGCGCACATGTTGCCTGCCTTGCTTGAAAAATTAAAATCCTTTGCAGACCAGTGTCCAAGTTGTTGCGTAATAATGCCATGTGTTTTGCGTAGTCACACAGCACCCCCCCTTCCTCTGTGTTGTCATTTTCTGTTTTCGCTTAATGGTCAGCTTCTTCTGCCAGGTAAAATGTGAGCCTTTTGGCATTAATGGGTTTTGGAAAGAAAATTTACGACTTTTTTTTGCGATGGGAGATTTTGAAAAATCTGACGTTTTATCTAAAAATGTGTTTGTATAATACTTTGAAAACAAAAAAAATTGGGGGACGAAAAAAATATATGATGTAACAAAGATTTGAACCGGTGCTGCCCTTGGGATTCCAACAAAAACCAAAATACCTCACGAATGCGTCACAAAAACAGCCGCTTGTCGCCCCGGTTGTTTTTGTGGCGGAGTGGTTTAATGATCACTTTTTGTACCCATTTATGACTGGGGTTCGAACCTGGCAACAACCCAACCTTTTTTGTTTTGCTTTTACTTGTGCCCTAGTTCTTTGGCAGATTAAGAACGGCACTGGTGTGCACTTTACGACCTTTTGTTTTCGTTTGGCAACGCTAACGTACAATTGCACTTTTTTTACGTTTTTGGTTTTTTGAGACCTCCAGGGTTTAAACCACAACCACGGCCACAACCACGGCTTGCTTTTGCCTTGCTTGGATACGTATCATATTTACATATGAAATTGCCATGCCACAACTACCACCACCACCACCCTCGCATGCTTACAACGCATCTCCGCTCTCCTCCGCTTTCCTCCTTCCGCCAGAGGGGGATTCATTTTACACCACCAAGTATAATCTTTTTGTTCTTCCTCCTGTTTTTCTCGGCTGGCTGCCAAGCTACCCTCTTGCCTGCCTTTGCTAGCATGGACTTGCAAACATGTGTTTTTGCACGAGGGTAGTCGTTACTACCAAACAAACGCGAGCGCGCCTTATACTTGTTTTGAACTGACATCAAAGCAGGCAGAGGGCTCTCTATGTAGTAGTCATTTGGCAACCAACCGACTTGCGGGCCTTTTTCTTTGATGGGGGCGTTTTAGGGCTTGTATGCTGATTTTAAGGCATGTTGGTGTTAAAAAATTTTTTAAATAACAAACCACCAGGATGGCATGGAGGAACGAACGCGTGCGTGTTTCCCGGATGACGAGGTATTGTAAAGTGATACGGTGCTTTTTTGGATAACGGTAAAAAATGTAATTTCGTATCGTTTTTTTTCGTGCGAACGTGCTCAATCAGAAATCACCTGGCGATTGTTTATTTTTTTTCTTCGCAGTTGTTGCAAAAAAAACATGATGCTTGATTTATTTATTTTTTTACTGGACCCTGAACATTCGTTCCAAACATGTTTGGGACACTTGTTTAACTTTTTATTCTGTGGCACGCAGAAAAACGTGGTCTTTGAAAAGTGTATTAATTTTAAATATCTTTTAGGTAAATAATAATAATAATACTTTTACCGTACTCTCCGATTACGTAAGTACAATATAAACGCTTCCTGGTCGTCGTATTAGTATCAAAACATTCCAACTGTTTATCCGGGATAAAAACGCGGAGTGCCATTGTTTGTTAATCATATGCGTGATTTGGGCCTTGGAAAAATATATTCTACTCTGGCGTGACACCTGCTTGGCACAGGGGTACGGCTTCTAGGGCGGGTTTACCTAGGTGGATAATATTATAGGTGTATCTAGTCTGAGGTAAAAAATAATTGTATTTCATTGTCATACGATGGACTACAAAAAAATTTTTTTTGCAATGAAAAACTTTCTTGGCAACGGTGAACTTTTCGTGTTACCAATGCAGGTAAACTTAGGCTGGATTTTAAATTTTCTTTTGACGTGTGATATAAATGACTGTACAGGTGTTGGTTGCCTAACACATAAATATAAGTTTGAAATATACTAGGCAATCTGTTTTTTTTATTCTGACATTCATGGCATTTTTTGTTCATATGTGGTACGTACGCGTTTTGACATAGTGTATAAACACATGTACATATGTACATATGTGCTAACAATGGCCGTTGCCCTTTGATTAATCGTACATACTCCATTCGTAATCCTCCTGCACCTGGAATGCGCATACATACATAGTACATGGGAAACCAGCTTACCACCTAGTTTTGCAACCATTTATGAACTTTTGTCCCCTATTGTACCTTTTCTTTGGGGCTCACTTAATTCCTAGAAAAAAACGTATTTGTTGATCGTTTACACCTGGAGTCAAAGTGCTGAGGAAAATAAATATAACAACAAAGCATGAGGCACTCTCACGTAAACTTACGAGGAATTATAATAGTTTTGCAAAAATTCTGGAATTTTATGGATCAAAAAATAATATTTTTAATGCATTTTTTTGCATAATAAATCGTAAAAAATACGACCAATTGCCTTAACAAACTCAAATTTGGTGGTCTCTATTCGGGATAAATTTAGCAGGGGCTGATCGAAAATCATCAGCATCATGTCCTAAATCCAGAAAAAGCCCCCCATACAGGACAACAAGACCTCTGACGCACGCAAAAACAATATAAACTTGTCTTTGCACGTATAATCTCTTTTTGCATAACACAAATGTCCATCTAAATACGATATACGGTATCTAGACAGCCCAGGTGGCAGTCGGTGAACATTGACCATTTTACACAGAACCCCAGCCGTGCAAAGATATTTAGCCTAAGCATTTTTCCAGGTGTTCTTGCCACGAAAATGTCAATTAGATCGATTCTGAGGACATTTTTGGTCTTTTGTACCGAAAAATAGTAAATGTTTTCAGAAACGATGTAAACTTGTTTTCGTGGTGAGAGCGAGCGGCGCGCCCTGAAGGTTCGTTATGGAAAAAAAAAAGCGTTCCAGGAAATGCAAGGAACTCCTCTTTAGAAAAGGGTTTTGTAGTAGTTCTCTATGCCACTCGCGATAGATACTTTACTCACAAGCAAAGACCTGTAACCAATACATATAATACAACATACAACAGGTCCAATCACTACCTCAACAAGGGTGGAGTTCCGTCGGGTTGAGGTCTTTGGGTTGTTCTGGGCTTGCCTTCGGCCGGGCGTCGATCACGCAGCCAACGAACACGACCGCTCGCGGCGACAGACAAAACAACAACTGAGACAATAGGAAAGGGAAATACAGGAAACAATTATTCTACGCGAGATAAGAGTGCGCACGCGTTGCACCAACTCGTACTCGCGTAACACTTCCCTCTCTCAACAGAAACGGACAATAAGGGCTGAATCATGGGACAGGGGCAAATCTCCTTCCTGAGACGTCGTCGTCGGATTCACCCTGCGACGGGTAGTCGTCGGGACACGTTTCTTTGCACACACTCTGCGTCTGCGGCTTCTCGAAATCCGGCGTCGGTTTCGGTTGTCGTCCAAGAGTGCTTCGGCAGGACTGATGTTACCGGGAACCATCTTGCTGGGACTGGTTCGGATGCTGCGCAGCATCAGGCGGACTGCTTCCTGCAGGTCCACCACGTCGGCGTTCATCTTCAGTCCATCCGTGAGCATGTGCACGTATCGCTCGGCTGGATACGGCAGGGACGGACAATGCTGGATGCTTTGAACATCTTCAATCGTAGGCAATAGTGCTGGGTGCGCTGCCTTCGCACGTGGCACGCACTTGCCTTCGGTGATAACAGGAACACTCGCTATCACCACTTTCCCCTCCTTTTTGACATTGCACTGGCTTGCAATCGTCTGGGGTACCGCTTCTGCTCGTCCTTCAAACTTGACTTTCGAGAGCTGGTCATCGTTGGCTGCTTCTGCGATCCGCACGGCAAGGGTCCGACCGGCCTGGTCACCCTTCCGTTCATGAATGGTCGCTGCACCGATGTGATCCTGGGATCCTGCGAAGTCATCGAATTGATGGCACGTGCACTCCTTGACATATAGACACGACCATCGGGTTTTCTGCTGAGTGACCCTGGCCTCCTGGATCGATGATCGCTTTGAGACTGCAACCGCTCCGATTGCTGGCCCGGCAGCTTTCGCGGCAAGCGGTTTGCTCTTCTTCGCATCCTTCTCGGGCTCGGTCGTGAGATCTGTCTTGTTCGGAGTTGCGGGCATGGCTTGGATCGGCTTCTCGTCACCTCTGTAGGTCGCCGAATCCTCTCGTCACCAATGTAGTAGTTCTCTATGCCACTCGCGATAGATACTTTACTCACAAGCAAAGACCTGTAACCAATACATATAATACAACATACAACAGGTCCAATCACTACCTCAACAAGGGTGGAGTTCCGTCGGGTTGAGGTCTTTGGGTTGTTCTGGGCTTGCCTTCGGCCGGGCGTCGATCACGCAGCCAACGAACACGACCGCTCGCGGCGACAGACAAAACAACAACTGAGACAATAGGAAAGGGAAATACAGGAAACAATTATTCTACGCGAGATAAGAGTGCGCACGCGTTGCACCAACTCGTACTCGCGTAACAGGTTTTAACTTTGTTTTCGGTTTACGGTGGCTGTTGGGGCGTAAACACCGGGTACGGGATGTTTGGTTCTTGTGATTTTGTGAAGCACTACGAAGAAAGCCGTTTTTGTTTCCGTAGAATTCTATATGATGTGCCCCGGGGATAGCATATCCTTGCTTTCTTGATGTCGGCTAAAAATAAAAATAAAAATAAAATACTAGACCGACTATAGGTTTCCTTTTTTTGCCTTTAGCGCTCATTCTGGGGATTACCATTGCCATTGCCAGCGGTCACATGGATAATGTCTGTGTCTGCAGACTGGCTTTGGTTTGCTATGGTTTAGTTTGGTTCATGACCGAAAGACCGCCTGGCTGACGGTCATGAACCAAATTGTATGTATAGCTAAAAAATGTAGTTTCATGCGGACGTCGACGTCAAAAGCGTGAAAGCTCACGTGAGGTAAACTTTTTTTGCTGACGTAGTATTATATACATACACCGACGACAATGCGGATGTATTTTCTTTCTTCCATTGTTTGACCACAAAAAAACTCAATTTTTTTGTGGTCAAAGAAAATTAAAAAAATTGGTCCGTACTATGCAGCCTCGCTTTGTAGACTCCAAAATGATTCTCGACGGTCTACAAAAATGAATTTTACGTCACCGTACTCTGAACTTGGCAGCTGCCTGTGTCACGCACGAAAATCCGAAAAAAATACGGTATAAAAGAAGTTTTGAGTTTCTGCCAAAATTCATTACGAACTCGAACTTGATTACGGATTTATTCTTTAACCGTATAAAAAAATTTTAAGTGATTTAAAATTTTATTATGACGTCCAAACTGGCTTAAAAATAACCAAGGGACTGGCTGAAAATACTTTTACTATCGTAAAGTGCAGCAAAAAAAATGTTTAAATTTTAAACCATCAATATTTTATAGGTTTTTTTCCTGGCCCGCCGTGTTTTTCTCTGATGCTTTATATTACACTCTTTTTGTTCTTTTTTTCTTACAACGTTGTCGTCGTCGTCGTCGCCGAACGAACGAACGAAGGCTGGACGACGACGTCTTCATCCATGTGTTGTTGTACTAGTTTCGAGGAAAGAGGGAGGACTCTTTCTCTCGCAATCTTTTTTGCACGGCATGTGTTCTGACGTTTTTTTGATAGACGAGAAATGTCCCTTTTCTGCCCACCCGCCCGTCTGGCGGGCTAAACAGTTGCCTGCTGGCTGGTCTGGATGAGGAGAGTGACCACCAGGCTTGTCTTGCCGGCCGCTAGGGTACATAGCCTTGTCGCCGCCGCTCTCGTCGTCCTCGTCCTTCTCGTCGTCGTCGTCGGCGACGGCGGCGTTGCCTCAGGATGATTTTTTATTGCTTGGTTGCGTTTTTGACTGAAAAATTTTAAGATTAAATTTCTTGTTCAAAACAAAACATGTGGCAAAATTGTTTTTGTTTTTGCACTTTTTTTTCTGATGTAAGAATTGAATAATATTTTTTTTATTTTTGCATTGTTCTAAAAGTGTTCCAATTATTTTTTTTTTCGAAATCCTAAAGTTGTTCGTTCATATTTTTTAGTTTTTCAAACGGTACAAATTTTTTTGAAGCAAAATAAAAAATAAATAAACCATTTAAAAAAATTCAAATCCCACAACGAAAACTTATGTACAACATCCACAAATACCCTATGCAAAACCTGCACTAATTGGTCACTGACGTCGCAACTTTTACTTCCAAGAACACACTTGTGTATAATAGTTTTGGTCTTTTTACGCGAAACGGAACTAAGTCAGTTGTCTTTTGACGTCCGTGCCATGCTCTGCGCGGGTTGGGTTGTTTAGCGATTTCTTCCGTTTTAAATAACTACCCCATACTTTGGCGCCCCCTCGCAAGCATGTAGTAAATAATTACCGGGATACGTAAATAACCGTACTTTTTTTTCTCGACTATAACCGATACCGTCAAAGGTTACCGGTAAAATTCAATTAGGATAAGTTTTTGAACTTTTTGACAGCAGAAAAGTTGGGCGGAGTCTGTACTTACTGAATGAATTACCCTGGTATGTATTTATTTAAATAAAAGTATGCAGTTTAGATTTGGATTTAGTTAGACTTTGTGCCGTTTTTATCCGGTTGGCTTGCGCGCTTTGAATAATTTTACGAAACGTCTTGGTCGGACGTTTCTGCAAAAATGGAGGGAATTTTGCGTTGCATTTTACGTTTCCATAAATAACTCTGCTGCCATTCATGGAACCTGTTTTTTATGCTTCGCCGTTTTTTGCAGGCACTGTGAATGTTTTAGGACGGGTTTTGATTTTTTTGTGATTTCGGATTTGTTGATTTGGATTTTTAGGACCTAATTTGATTTTTTTGGGTTTAATGGATGTCGAATGTTTCTAATTTTTTTTAATTTTTTAACAATTGTCAGTTGCTGTTTGACATGTTGACCGGTTCCCAAGCCCTCGAAATCCCCCCGTATACGATATTAGCCTCATTTTTGCCATTGAAGTTCACCACTGTGTGATGAACTAACATACATGGTACACAAGTTGTGTTGTGTAGTTGTACTTTCTTTCCGGTCGGTGTGTTAAAATTTATCGTTGAAATACATAAATATAGTCGGTCAGAAAATGTAATTACCGGGCAGGGCATGTTGCCTTGGCAAGTTTTATATGTACCTACCTGGTGCAGGTTATTCCTTTCGCTTGGCGTGGCGCGCGTATTGCGTTCTTCTACATACCGTAATCCGCAAGGCAGTACACAAGTGTTGCATTGCAATTAACGTCTCAAAATTACAGGTTGCCAGAAGTGTCGAAAATCAGAAAAAGCGGCTTTGTGTCAAGGTGAAGATTGCAGGTGAGATGCCAAACGATGTACTTTTAAATATAACATCCACGTATGTCCGGCGCTTGACTGGTTGGCAACTGATCAAGAATTCCGGAAGCCACCGACTAAAAGTCAGTTTCAGTTTCTTTTGCCAGGACATTTTTTTCTTTCACGAGCTGTTTGTTGACAACACAAACTACGGGTTTCTGTTTTGTGTACACATACTGTCATTTATTCCGGTATGTGCCCTCTGACAAAGAACGAACAAACGAAGAAGACTCGGGAAAAGTGCAAGTGCAAAAAAAAAGTTGATTTACGTTTGTCATGTTTTTCGTGTTCAACGTTTTTGTCTGTGAACTACTTTGTTTTGTTTTTTTTCTTCTTTTTTTTCTGGATGTTTTCAAAATAAGCCTCTAGTACAGTGCAGCGCGCCCGGCCTCAGTCAGCTGACTTACAGCTCGAAAAAATATGTGTTTCTTCCAATTGCTGGCAAACCGCTGTTGTTTTTGTCTTGCATATCACATAGTCGTTCGTTCTCCATCGTCAAAGTCAAAGTCGACGTCGACGTCGAAGTCAGTGTCCGGTTAGTGCATGAACTTGTAAGCCAGTCAGGAGAGAGAGAAAGAAAAAAACGTTTGCCCAGAAAGCGTTTGTTTCGACTGGGGTTGTTTGGACTTTGGCCCTTTAGAGATGTTGACAAGTTGATTGCTTGCATCCCAGCCGGGCCCAGTTTGCTCTTCCGTGTGTCTCGGTTCCCCGCCTTCTACTCCTGCTGCTGCTTTTTTTGTCATCTGGTTACAAACAGGGTTTACTCAACGCCGGAGCGAAGCGGCGGAGGAGAGAAACAACACACGCGACGACAACGCGACCTCCCCTGCGCCTGGAACGAACGAGGCTTACTTAGTTTGATGCTTTCTTTTTTTTTTCTGCGTTGCGCTTTTATGAGTTCTTGCTTATTTTTTTTGGTCCATGTTTATTCACATTTTTTTTTGGGAAGGAGGGATATGGTTTGCATGTAGAATTAGTTATTTATGAGTCTATTTTTAGGACATTTTTACGGCTTGTTTGTTTGAAGGACAAAAATTTATGTAATTTTGTAATTTTTTAAATTGTGTTGATTTTTTACGCTACAACGGATTTCTTTGTTTTCCAACTGCATGAAATTGGTTTGGGCATTGTACGCATGTTTTATTCTTATTTTTTTTCGAAATGTCCAAATTTGAACCTCCTTGCACTTTTTGGACTGACAACAACATTTCGAAATTGACCACTCTGACAAAGTGTTGTCTGAATAGCAAAAAAATGCCAAAGGCGGGGCTTGGGAATCTTTTTTTTTTCTTCTGTTGATTGCCCTGGGAACACGAGAACACGAGATTATCCACTGGTCCTAACTAGAAGAATCCTTGGTTGGTTATTGTTGCGTGCGTAGACGGACAAAAACATGTTCAGAGACCTCGCATAATCCTCCACCTCCTTCGCCAGACAAAAGAGGAAAAAACAAACCTTTTTTTTTTATTTAGTATCTACATTTTTAACGGTAAACGAGCAAAAAAAAGTAGATATTCACAGGGCAACAACATGTGATGATGTACACACATCCGGGAAAAATAGGAGAAAAAGAAGAAAAAGTGAATTGAAAAACAAGTCGTATCCCATCCAGTCTCGTCTCGTCTCGGCTCTCAGCTTCGCCGCCCCTCAGGATAAAACCGCAGCGGCTCACGGTTCAAGGACTTAGATGTTTTGAAAGTAAATACATAGTCGGATGACACAAGACCTCTCCGTTAACTACTGCGTGTCTGAGGACGTGTCCGTGTCCGTGACCGAGTCCGAGACTGAAACATCCCATCCCTCCTTTTTTGGTGTATGTGTGTGTGTATGTGTTTATTTCAAAGGGTGTGGTCTGAAGTCGTCTGAAGCACAGAATATAATACATATTTTTAAATCCTATCCGGTTGTTGTCAGCAGCCCTAGACCGACAACCACGCAGCTAGGTCAACAAGAAACGTTTAAAACGTTTTTTTTGTTTTCATTTGGGTTTTTTTCTGTCGTTTTCTAACTGTCAACAGGTGAAGAGACTTCAGTAATTCACCCAGACACCTGTGTTATTTCCGGATGAATTTTGTTTCTTTCTGTGGTTTGACGTAGTGTTTTCGACAATGGCTCAATTCTTTGGATCTACGCCAAAAAAATTCGTAGTGACGATCATCTGGCGTGAATCATACTCTCGACGTCATGGAGTTGACTGAGTCTTGAATTACCATTATGAAAAAAAAATAGGACCATAATAATCCTGTCTCTGCCTTTGGGGGCTTCTGCAGAATCGCGCCATGTTCTATTCTGGGCTGTTGTTCTTTTTTTTTATTTCTGGAAACTGATGCGTCACTGCCGGCCCTTGGCCCTGGCGACGTTCACTCATTTCAGAGGAAGTCGGGGTCGCATACGTATTTTTATGTGTGGGATGTGTCCTTCTGACGTTTTTTATACTTCTACTTTGCTAAAAACCAAAAAAAAATCTTGAATAGTCTTCACCTTATTCAGAGTTTATTTCTGAATAGACTGCTCGTTATTCCAGACGATTTTCTCAAATAGGGTTCAGTCTATTCAAGACCCAATTTTTTAAAAGTCGCTTTTTCATATATTTTTGATCTTTTATGGCCTCTGGGTGTCACCAAAAGTAGAGGGGTTATCACTTGGTGTGAAGATAAGTGCCTTGGTGTTGTTGTCTTTATACGCACTGCCTTCGTTACGTAATCCCGTGCCCATCACGGTGACTGCTTTGCCGGTTGGTTACCTCTCTTCGCTCTGGTGGGCGTAAAAGAGAAATATAGAGTTGATATCACTTTTATCACCGAGGCTCTGGTCAACTGGCTTACGTAGTTCCGAACGCATGCGCATGCGCACTACAAGGGTACAGCCAACAACAGTTCGAAGTTCAAGACGAACGTGATTGTTTTCAAAACATCTTCGTGGTCCTGTCGACGAATGTTTGACGTTGCAGAGTACCGCTTTATTGTCTTCGTCCTGCCCGGTGCCGACGTCGCCGGCGCGACGCCTATTCATCCGGAGAGGGGAGGAGGACTACGGTGTTTATCGTAAATATTTAGCGAAAGGACTCGATGTAAGGGTGCAAACGGATAAGATTAACCAAAAGCCAAGAGCCTGAGACGAGATGCGCATGCATGTATTTTTTACTGTTGTCGGGCAGAAAAAAAAGATGGTTTGATGGCATGACGGACGGCTGACCATACGCATGGGATTGCTTAATGGGATGAAGATGTTTCTGTTTCTCGACCGCCTCCTGACTGGCCTCGACGTCATCAAGGCGTGTTTTGGTTTTGCCTTATAAATATGTCTTTAATTCTTCGGCTTATCTGTTTTATTTATTTCATTTCGATGTTTGTAGTTTTGTTCGGACGTTGTCTGGGGACATTTATTTATTATCTCGCGCACTTTGATAATTAAATAATACTTGCGTGCTTCTATTTGTCTCCCGGGAAGACAGATGAAAGAGGTTTGTCGACTCCACTTTTTTTCCAAACCACGTGTGCTTGCATTGTTTGTTTCAAGCTGTCGTGTGAATTGTTTACGTCAAATGGGTCAAGCCTCTAGTCTGCCACTTTGGTCGGAGTCCATGTTTGAGCGATTGTGATTTTTGGTCAATTTTTGATACCTTTTGTGAGCGCTCAATGTTTTTTTGGGGGAAATTTTTATTCCCGCCCCTAAAAAAAATTTGGGTTTGAGTTTTTTTGTTTTAATGGAGCAAATTTTTTAAAATTCAAAAATTCAAATTTGCTGCAATATTCCTAGAGATCAAATTTCAATGTTCTTACCACGAAGATCTTTGTCTGCAAAAAAATTACTCTTCAATACACTAAATGACATGCCATTACGCGAAATGTTTATTTTATCGTAATTCGGCTTATTTGTGTCCTACCGGAAAAACGTCAGTGCATGGTAGCCCGCGTGGATTTTGGCATCTTAGAGGTACGTTTTTGGGGGTTTAACACGCCTTAGCTTGTTTTCATCAAATATATTTGTGTCGTTGGGGTAGCATTGAAGTTAATCACTCTCATCAGCGAGCGTCATACATATGTGTATATGTTGATGAAATTATGACTCCTGATGCGATGTACTTTTTGTGTAGTTGTTGTAAGTGGGCCTGGCCTGGCCGGGTGGCAGGCAGCAGTTAGTATCCATGCGAGAAATATTTATGTAAATAACCGTAAAGAAGGAAGAAAGATCCAGTCAGGCGACGGATTGGCTTGTCTGGCCACATGCTTGATCACTTCAAGGGATCTAATATAACGTTGTTTTTTTGTGACCGGGCCGATGTAAATATAATACATAGCGGACTTTTTATTGCGTTCGTGTATGCATGCATGTGCTCGAGATGGGGACGGCATTCGCAATCGGGATCGCTCTCAAGCTGCCCACTATACAAGTTTTCAGTGCAGTGATCGGTGTAATCTCGTCGGAGACCGTTTCAAGCAAATCTACCCCCCTTCCAGATATTTACACACACGCACACACACATTCATGGAGGATATACGGACAGGTGATAGCTTGATGGATGAAAAAAATGTTTTGAATCAAACAAAAAATTATAGTGTTGGATAAGATACTAAATAGTTGTTCTTGTTCTTTCTCTCTTTTTTTTGTTTAACACGAGGACACCGGGGGGATGAGCTACGACTTGATCAGCTAGCCGGCAGCCAGCAGACAGCCCCGTCCTGGATGGATGATGATTCACGGCAGAGGAGCTATACGAAACGAAACGACTGAAAACTTTTTTTTCATTTTTTTTGGACCCATGCCCAAGTTCTCCCAGTCTCAAGTCCCAAGTCGTTTGTCTGTCAATCAAGATAATGGTAGCGTTGTTGTCCAACCAACCCAACGGCAAAAAGGTGAGGGGTGAGGTATGAGGTATGTACTGCGTGTCGAGGTGTTCGTATGTACGTTCGTTGGGGACTTGCACCTGTTTAAATGATCTCCAATTTATTTTTTTCCCATCTTGCCAAGCGGGTTTGTCAAAAAGAGTCGAAAGTTGAAGTTTGCAATGGATCAAGCCGTGTACAGAGGACCACGTACACCCAGCGATGATACTCTGTCATCCTGTTGGCAACCAACAGCACCCCGGGGGTATCTGCTTGTACACCTGTCTGGTATGGAGTCCAGGAATTTAGGTGAGATCGAGATGGATGGGTTTCCTTAGACTAGCTACGTTGAAAAAAAACAACAAAAGTTGGTTTTAAAAACTTCAAAAATGCGATTTTTTTATGTTGGCAATCGGGTTGGTTTTTTACTCACTGATGAGATGACAAATGTTTGTTTGAGCGTGCTGAAATTGATGACTCGTACATTGTATCTATCTTTTAGCTGATCATCAAATGGCTTCCGTCTGCGCTCGCTTGGTTTTCGAACAAAATTTGATTTCAACTTTATTATTCGTTTACCAAAATAATTTTTTTCCGTCCCCCAAAAGGTGAAAAAAAAGCGGTAACATCATATGATTTTACATTTTACTGATAAAAACTTGCAAGCGTGCTGATTTTGTCGTTGAAAATGTTTCTAGTGACCATCTGGCTTCTGCTCGCTCACCAGAACCTATACTCTAACTGTTTTGCATGCAAAGGGGGCAAAATGAGGTGTGTCCCTGGTTCCTATCTTTTTCTGACGCCAAACTGCTTAACTCCACTCCCTCCGGGCATGAGCAGGGGTTCTGATAACTTTTTTGGCGGCTCCCATTTTTTTGAGTTTTACTGGGTTGTGTTTTTGGATTTTAGAACAAAGTTCGGATATTCGAATTCGAAAAACAAGCTCCGCCCTTTTTAAAAAGGGATTTTAAAAATCCTTAATTCGGTCACAACAACAGATTAATCTCTGTTTTTTGTGTTGTTTTTATTTAAATATACGTTATCCATGTACTTTTGCCGCCAACCAACCCCCTCTCTTCCTTCCGCTGACATGAGATAAGTGCCGTTATCCAAGGATACGTGCGCCACACAAGCGAGCTTTCGATGTTTTGTCTTTGGTTTACCCTCACCTTTGCTGCATGTAGTTGTTTACGATTTATGAGGTTATACGGTGTGTATTTGTTGTGTCAAAAAAGATGAAAAAAATAGGAACATTCATTCATTCTGTCGTTTGATATATTACATCAACGGAATGTTTTTTTTGTGTTTGTGTCATACTGTAGAAGTTCGTTCGTTCAACTGATAGCAATGAATGTAGGGAAGGCACGTGAGCATAATATGACGCCATGATGTGGTGGATTTCTCCTTAAACTTTTTTTTTGCAAAACAAATAAAAGTTTGTTGATGCTTGCTTGTACGTATCTCGTGACTTTTTCACTTGCTTTTGGTCCCAGCCGCCATCGCCGCGGCGAGTTGGTTTAATCTGAAGTTGCATGTTGTTTACGATGATTTTGCGATGCATTGTAGTGTATGGTTTAGTTTTTGGGGTCTTATCGCGAAAGTTCTGATGTTCCCGCCACGAATGTTTTTTTTTCTGATACTCCCACGACGAAAGTTTGTTTAATACTTTCCGAGAGAAAGTTTTGATGATACTCTCACCGCGAAAGTTTCTATGATCTCGCCACGAAAGTCCTACCCCCAAAAAAAGTTCCATTCAAGACCCCGATTTTTTGTTTTCGCGTGCGTGCGCGCCGTTATATTTATTTTTGCACAAATAATTTTGATCAGTACACTAAACTAAAAAAAATGAAATATTGCAGACGCGAGAAGATAACAAATAACAAATGTGCTGCTGCTAGCAATTGCAACTGTTTGGACTTTGGTTCTTCGTCGATCAAGCTCAAGCAGTCCCACCAGCACCCAGCAATCAGCAATCAACCAGAGGCGCAACAAGCTTGTCGCTGGTTTGATACACGGACGCCAGTCATTCACCGCACAAAAAAGCAAGTGGTTTTGTTGCTGGCTGCAGATCAGATAAATCCTGCGAATGAGATTTTTTTGGTTGAAAGGATAAAAAAAACACACACACCCAAGTGTTTGTACCTCCTCTACCGGCCGGACTTCACTTTTTCTTCTGCAAACAACAATTTTTTATTTCAGCATCAAAGGTTAGTTTACCTGACTGTTTTTGAGTACTTATATATTGATATTACGATTTTGTGCTTTTTTTGCACCGGTTTAATAAGAGGTGACCCAACGGGGGCTTAGATGATGGTTTAGTACGCGCATCTCACCTTCAATGGAGGGTGGAGGGTGTTTTGAACAAATCTTTTTTTGTTAGATGTCATCGAAGTGACAGAGTTTACGCTGATTAATCTGGTGTTTCGCTTTTTTCGGTGGAAAAAAAGAACATTTTTCTGTCAATTTTGACTTTTTTCTGTTTTGAACGTAAATATCCAAATTTTGTCGATGATTACGATTTTTGAGGGCTTTTTGTTGTTTTGATGATTGTTTATCACGAACAAAATATTTTGTGTCAACCCGTTGGCATAAGTTTAGCTCATAAACCCACTCTTGCCAATTGATTTTTTTTCAACATACTTTTTTTATTTTGCTGACTAAGTCAGGATTAATCACTACGAGTCAGCGGGTGGATACGGAGTTGTTTATCTGCCAAGTAAAATTCAATTTTTTTAAATCTTTTGTTCGACATAAAAAATTGTGTTAGACAAAAATTTTTTTTCCGTTTTATGTTTTGGAATTTGTGCCATCGACCTTTGTTGCCCGGTCAACGGCATAAAATTTTCATAACTCTGACCTTTTCGACCACACTCGATTTCTGTCTCTGCATTTACTCTGCCCTGCTCAGACAATTTTTTTTGTCATTTGTAAGATGAATTCAATTTTAATAAGTGTAACAAAAAAATTAAATTTGTACTCTGCGCGAGCTTTTCTTCGGTTTAATGAAAAAACTACTTACTTAGTAAGCTTCTGGAAGTATACATACAAGTAAGTGCACACAAACGAAGTCTGCCTGCTTGCTTTGCTGTATGTACAGTCAATCGGGGTGGTCTTCCCCAGAGGCAGTTGAACCGGGGCTCAAGCAACCACCCCCCCTCTCCCTTGCACTTCATTGTTGTTCTGGATGTGAGCCAAGAGAAAAAACAATAGAGTGAGCAGCGGGATATTTACAGAGTCCGGAAGCTAGCAGATTGTAGTAAATACATTTACAATTTTTTTTTCTTCCTGATGGTTCATTTTTGCTTTTTCTGCTGATTTTTCCAGCGTTGTCCTTTTTTTGTACTCTTTTATTCACAAATTATTTATTATTTATTTTTGTGTCTAAATATTCCCGAAGTGCATAGACATCGTTGCGTAACGTTATCTAATATCGCCCATACCTGAGAGAGGTGTGCCCGCCATCCAGCGGCTGTCCATCACCCCCACCCCACCGGTCGTCGTCTTCGTAGTCGTCGGTCGACTGGTCCACCTACCACCACAGGGTCTCCCCCCGAGTAGTGTAACTTGCGTAACTTATGTCTGGAACCAAGCAACGAGTTTCTTGCAGTGTTTGTCTCATCACATTTTGTGGTTACGATTTGTTTACTTTTTCTCTCGTTTCATACACACCCTAGTTGTACACATTTTTGATCAAGTTCGTACGGAGAAAGAAGATGTAAAAGAAATCTTGTCGAAAAAGCATAATATCACTCTGCATACCGACTAAACCTCCTCGTGGGGAGGGAGAATATATAACCAAGCACAACACAATGCATCACACACCACCACGTCTGTCTGCAACGAAATGTAAAATTTCAAGTGTTTTGGCATCCATCCTGCTTACAAGAAGTGTGTCGAGGAGTGTGTTTTTCAATTTTTTTTTCGGTTGCAAATCGTTTCCGGGAGTTATATCGTTAGTTTTTGCAAATAGGTTTTGAACTGTGTGGACGTAGTTCAGACATCGTAGCTGGAACAGGGTCGGCACTATTCGGGTATCGTGTCTGAATAAGGTCAACACTGTTTGAGCATTGTTGCTCGAACAAGCTTGACCTTGTTTGGGTACATTGTCCGGAACATGGTCGATACTATTTGGACACAATGTCTTGAATAACGTCGGCTCTATTCAGGCATGATGTCCGAATAAGGCCGACACTGTTCAACCAAAATTTGATCCGGTTTTACTTCTTACTCCAAAAATCGTTTGTTAAGTTACAAAAAAAAGTTATTAGGACACCCTCGGGCAGTTGTGTCCATTATGTAATCCATACCCATTTTAACGGATCACAACACACATTGGCCGGCCAAGACGGGTCTAGTATTTGCACTCTTGCGTACACCCACCCCACTACCCTATTTGTTTCCCTCCTCGATCTAGATATTTAGATACGATACCTCCCACCAGGGCGTGCTGAATCACAATCAGAGTCAATCATAAATAATACAACTCAACAAGGCGCTGTGCATAGGAAGCTTTTTGGTGTGTAAACTTGTTGTGTAACTAGTGGTAGATATTTGGGCGGCGGTGACGAGACAGACGAGTCTCGCGTGCGTATAACACAATCAGAACAACCTCCTCAC
The DNA here is from genome assembly GCA_963969345.1 of Turbatrix aceti. Lineage (NCBI taxonomy): Eukaryota > Metazoa > Nematoda > Chromadorea > Rhabditida > Panagrolaimidae > Turbatrix > Turbatrix aceti. The sequence continues at coordinate 7,563,911 of OZ017768.1, forward strand.
CTGTCCGCTCCTGCGCAATCTCTTTCTTGGAGGGGAGGGTGGTCACTTACGACTTACCTGTGTTGGACTAGGCTCTAACACCAATATTCTGACAATGAAAGAAGACGCATTTGGTAATCCGTTAAAACCGTGCGCGCACGCGGTGAGGGTGGTCGCGATGAAATCAGATGCGTGAGCGGAAGTGTGGGAAAATGGGTTTTTTATTTTGTTTAATTTTACAGATGTAATTTCAAGATTTGTGTTTTCGAGTGTTATCTGTATCATGTTTTGATCGGATTTTTTGTGTAATCTCACCTTTACTTTTTCAAACCACTTACCCGCTCCAAAGTCGAGAGAGTATGTAGTACATTAGCCGGTAGCTTTTGTCATGTAAAACCCCTTTAGCCGTTACTATATTACACACGACCATGGAGGTGGTCGTCGTCGTCTTTCCACTTGTCTGTGACGAACATGTCTTTCTTTGTCCCCATTTTTTTCTTCTTCTTCCGTTTAGCCGAGAAAAAAAGTCGTTTACCGGATGATCAGAAAAACCGGGGTGAGATGATTTGCAAAAACATGTTGGCTGTATCGTCTGAGCAAAAACTAAACAATCCAAACGAAACAGGAAGAGCTCAGCAGGTACACATATGTATGTACTAAATAATTGTAATCACATAAGAGGTTTTTTTGTCTTTTGTCTTCCGCTTATGTTAGCATCTTCTGCAGTTTTGTGTATCATGTTGTAGTATGTATGTATGTATGCTGCACACCACTTGCATGAGACACGACAATGGATAGGTGATGATGATGCTGATGATGATGTCTTGGGCTCCAGAGAGTGTGGTCGCTTAGGTTCATGTAATAGGCTTCTTCTTTTCCCGCTGGTTAACCAAACGTTCGTCACATTACGTCTGTCCTTTGGTCTTTCTCAGGTAGCAGGGGTGTACTGTAGATAAAAATGACTATTACACACCTGTCGGGTTCTGGGAATATTTGATGCTAAATAGTTTGCGGCACACACAAAAGGACATACAACTTGGAGCGTGTTCCTGATGTTAATGTTCTTTTCCCAGATTGTGTTCATTTATGGTCATCACCTTTTATGTACAGTCGTGTTGACATACCTGACGGGAGCTAAATTGTGATATCACTCCCGGAACTGTCTATTAAAATTACCCATTTGGTTACTTTTGGAACTGTTTGTGCTCGTTAAACTTTGTTCAAATCCAGAAACAAACACCTTTTTGGCTTCTGATGTGAATTTACATAAATTGAATATTTCAAAATTCCACCGGCAAGATCTGGTGTAATTTGATCGCGTTTCGCAGTTTATGTCAACACGCGTCCCGGAGATGATGATGCATGGGCACGAGCAAGCGTATAAGCAAAAAAAAAGTGCTTGAAACTGTTTGTATACTTCCTTTTTCCCGTTTTCTCGCGCGCTCACCTTTCTTGTCGCTGCAAATCGTTTACACTTTGTTTGCATAAGTTTGTGACGATTCGATTCTTTTCCTCTGGGGTTGGCTGGGGTGGGAGCCGACGTTCTGTTCCGGATCTCGCTGACTCATGCCCGCTTGCACCGGTACACGCGATGAGCGTGTGTGTTCAAAGGGGAGAAAAAACCGCGTCTCAGAACCCATAAACACACTAAACAAACTTTGATCACATATTTTATGCTCCTCGATTTTTTCAGGACGACAGTTTGCCTAGAAACTTTCGTTTTTTCCGTGTTCCGTGAACAAAAAACAACTTTTCTTGTCCCAGCGACTGACGTCCAGGTTGGTTTCTTCCATTTTTTGTGCATTTTTTGTTCCAGTTTGATCTCTTTTTTTTGTGGGAATGAAGTCGAAGTGTCCTTGATTAGCACTTTAAACCGTTTTTCATCTTTTTTTGCTCCTGCACTTTGCGTTTACATTTTTTGCAGCTTTTTCGAGTGTCCTATTTCCGTGAGCATTCAGTTTATCGCTTCTGCTCACTCCCCCACTACCGCTTTTTTTGTTAAAATATTTTGCAGGAAGAACCAACCAAGCGTGGATTGTTATTTAGCAGTTTCTTAGGCTTGGTAAACTTCCATTTGCGTCATTGCATATCTTTTTTTCTTCCGGAGAGAGGGTGTAGTCGCGTCGGTGGGAGCTCTGATTAGATAAGGGCAAAAAAGAGGACAATCGAGACGGTTTTGGAGTCTGATTTTCGAATCTGTAGGAACCAAGCGGACAAACAACACGTGATGACTGTGTTTTTTTTCTTTGAGTAAAACGAATAATCTTGCATTTTATCTCCTCCTTTTATACCTATTGCACATAGTTTGTGAGTTTCTCCCTTCTTTTTCCGGTTTTTCTGGTCACCTTTTTGGTGTTTCTTGATCACACCGTTCCGCATCGCCGTCGACCGGTGGGGTTCTTTTTCTTGCACAAAGGGCGACGGACGAGATGAGACGTAAACTACTAACAAGAGCCTTCTCGGCAAGGTTAAACCCAAAAAAACCTGAACCGAACCGTCAAACCAGTGTCCTTCCTGTCCACGCCCCGATACCCATTTCGTCAAATCAAGCAAGCAAGCGTTTTCTCTGTGTTTTTGCAGAAGAGAGAAAAGATGGGGTTTACAACCGCTCTTTTTTTTCTTTCTTGTTGACTGGTGACAGAGAGCCAGCCTAAAGAGCACCTTTACAGTCGGAATGTGATCGTGTTGCATCAACTGATTGTGGTGATAGTACCCAGCAGAAGGGCACGCCACAGGAGACGTATATTGCAGGTCAGAAAAAAAAAGAAAAGAAGATAGATGGTTTCATGACAAACCGCAAAACACTTTGCACCATTGACGTAACAGTAGTCTTTTCGGTTTGTATGTCACATTGTGTGCATGATTGACGAGTAAATTACGATGTAAATAGTTTCCGCACTTTTTATACATGCGGAAAAAAGGTTTGTCACATGCGGGATTCGAACCCTCGACCCCCCGGATTCCGATCCTCGGACAGCGATGATACTTGGCTATGAGTGCAAATTCGAACGTGTGTTTTGGCATTTCGAAAATAATTTTTTTAATCTAACCCTAATGTTATTATACTCACATTGCACCTCTCCTCGCCGTGCACCTCCTGAACCCAATATCGGTCGGTATTCTTGACTTTTTCGGTGACGCAAAGCACGAAAGATGAGTGCTGAGTGCGCATAAAAGGTGACAATGAGAGTAGTAAACCTGAAACATCTCTTTCATTTTCCTTCAGACAGAACGACGACGATGACAACGATGACGATGAGGATGACGTGGTTGCGTGAGAGCGGTGGTCGGCGGTAGTCTCGATTTTCACCAAAATCCCGTTCGTGTTGTTTTGTGGTGTGCAAAATCTTGATTGCACAATCGCCGTCGTCATCGAGAGTGACAAAATCACGAATTTCAGGGCGATGTGAACATAAGAGGGTAGAACACCCGCTGACGGTATACGGACGGGACATTTGGCTGACCGCAACCTCGGGCACTTGTTAACCTGACGCGTTTCAATGACCTGCTAAAGCGGGGCGGCAGCGTTGTCGGTGAACCCCCTCTTTGGGAGGGAGGGGGGATGCGGAGGGGTCCTGGAAGTTTATGGTTGCGGGGGGAGTTTTTGTTTTTATGAATGGGTGTATGAATGGATGCAACATGTGTGTAAGGTAACACTTTAAAGAGAGAGCAAATTTGCAAAACATCTTGTTCTTGAAATTCGATACCGTTTTTGGTTATGATGAAAGTTTGAAAGCTTCCAGGCAGGTGGGATTTTGCAATTCTGGTCATTCATGATTTTATGGGTAAAAAAAACTTTTTTGGGTGCTATCGTAATTTTTTGATGATGAGTTCCGGTTGTCGTACTGGAACAACGAACACTTCTGAAACGGCTAATTGGTTTGTTAACGTCAATTGCGTCACTTCGGGTTTTAAACGCCCGTAATGGATTCTCAGTACACCTGGCGTTTACCTTTGCTCACAAATAAATAAATAAATCGTAGGACAAATGGCGTAATTTCACAAAACCACTTTACCTCTTTGTGCAGGTATGTATGTATGCATTATGTCACTGACCTTTCTACTCACATAACTCATAGCATAGCGTGTTCAACCAACTTGTTCAACCTGTTCAACCCTGCAGATTTACTCGCCGGGAGTGACCGCCACTTTTGTTGTTGCACCTATAATTTTCCAATGTTTATGTATGCTTTGACAGTTTTAACTTTTACGACCACACACAAACAAAGCGCAAACAATGAGCCCTCTCCTGGGGGTTTTACCTGCCTGTTAGAATAGGATGAGGACAAGCTGGCGCTTACAACCTGAGTTTTACCCTTTTATGATGTGCTTTAGCCATTCATTGTACGTGCTGTAAATCAGGGTAGGCGGAGTTTCAGGAGGCCTAGGGTGATTTTACGTGTCTCCCTGTCTCGACTCGACCAGGTTACACGACGCCGGTTGACCCTGTTTACGTTTGTTTTTGCCATTTTGGGTGGTTTGTTCGATGACGTTTACTTCGTTTTTTGAAGGCGGAGAAGAGTGAGAGAAAACGAAAATCGAAAAATTGAACGAACCATTCATTAATCGCGGGCGTGTTTGGTTGAATCCCAGAAGAAATCCAATGTTGCGTAAAGACCTGTTTTTTGTTCGGGAGCACGATGGGATATGGTACTCAACGTCGTCTTCGGATCATTCATGACCTTGTGACTCTTGAAACTTTCTTTTTTTTTCATCAAACACGTTCTCTGGCTGTCTTTCCTTCTTTTTCTGCCCTGTCTTGGCTGTTTGGGACTCTTGTACGCCTGCAGCACCTGTCTGCTCGCTGCACTGTAGAACCATGCGAACACACCACGGCAGAAGATAACGCATCATCGTCATCTCATCGGTAGAATTCTATTTATCTCGTTGTCAGTTATAATCTGGTAATTCAAAAACAGCAGGTGATGCTTTGATGCTTCTTACGACTCTATCAGCGCCGGAAACAGCGAAGACGAACTGTCACGGGCAAAAACCGTTGACTTGTTGTTCTAATTTTGTCCCCTGGAGGGTGGATGATGGGAAACTCATGTCAGCAAGGCTTACTTAGGCTTTGTGATAACACTTTTTTCCCTGACAGAGAGTATCATTTGTTTGTTCAACGATGACTGTAGTCGGTGGTTCGACGTCTGCGTCTGGCGTCCAGGGAAAGAAAGTACAGTGAAAAACGGTATCGACTAGTGAGAAAACGGAGTGTACCTCTAATTCATCTCCCAGTCAGGCATATACATACCTGCCTGTCCAATCGAGAGAATAAATGAATAACAGTTCAGCAGTCAGGGGCGTAGAAGAGTCGAGTTGGGTTTACCACCAACAAAAATGGTTTCGTCTCTGGGCACGTGAAATGAAAAGAAACTGTGTTTGTTGCCTGGTTTGGTTGGGTTGGTCACGCGCGCTTCTTCTTCTTCTTCATCTTCATCTGTTGCCTGCCAGCGACGACAGCCAACGACGACGACGCCACGCATCATGACGAGAGATGGCCAAGAGATCGGAAAAGACAGAAGAACGGGGGTTTGAAGGTCCTTTTTATAATTCTTATAATGTGTCGACACACCGTAATACCTATGCGTTATCGATTCATTTGATTTTTTTTACCCATAGTTTTGCTTGTTGTTTGGTTTCCTTTTTCGTCCTCGCTACGCTATCGCCTTCTACGGGGGCTTGACGACTCCGGGTGATTGGTAAGACGTGAAACCATGTTTTGTGTGATTGGCTGACTGAATGACGACGGCTACGTTCGTTTTCGTTTGGAGAAGAGATGCAGAATGCGGATAAAGGAAAGCGAATGAACTTTTGTAGTTTAGGGGCAAAAAAACTAGATTTTTGTTTTTACGATAGCAAAAAACGGAAAACTACGTAGTTTCAATGATCTTACAAGTCAAAAATCACATTTTTGTACTTTTCAAGAAAAGAAAAGGAAAAGGGAAAGATTTGTATCTATTGGTTTAGGAGTTACCGTACTCTGCGGTCAGAAATCTATGTATAATATTTCTTGGCAGCTTGTCAAAAAATCCGCGTGTATCATTGAATCATCGGATATTGTAAAAAAAAACAATCCTTGTCACCGGACGTTTTATATTTTTTTGTTGGTTTATGCATGCATGAGTCGTAGCATGTAGCCGACCCCCTCTCCTCCCCCTCCTCCGCCGCCGGGCTGACGAGAATACAAAATCAGATTTTAGACGCTGCCGGACTGGATGGAGCTGAGGCAATCTGTTCAAACGCGAACTAAACTTTTCTCGATGAAGTTTGTCATGGAGAAACTTTTTCGCACTTTTCTTTGCGAAAAAACAACAACAACAATTGAATCGGTCTTGTTCGTCTTTTTTTTGCTAAGATGTTTGTTATTTGTTGTTGCACGTTATTGTGAGCATGATTGTGCGGTGATATGATAGCAAAAGCGAGAAAAATCAGAGTTTCAAGCGGTATTGATGTGAGCGGTGTTGTACAGTCCGAATCATCATCACTTTTGCACTTGTTGTATCTCTTCGAAAACAGAATGCTTTCAGCCTGCTGTGATACCTTTTTTGGCGCTGATGTTCTGCGACATGCAGCATCCATCGTAATAAACACGGTTTAGTTTAACACGCCTCTTTTTTTTCCTGCAACAACGTTGCCTTGAGAGGAAGGACAATGAGGTAGGTAGGTGAGTGATAAGAGTCCCTCTGCACCACAATATTTTACCCATTTCATCGAAACGGCTATCATAATGTCCGTTTTTGTGCACTTTTTTGGAGCCTGGCAGCCAGCTGGCGTTATCACAGCAGCGCCTCCAGTATTAGCACGTCTATAAACTATGCACTGTCATACCTACCTAATACTACTACTCTCCCGGCAGAGGTGGTGGTTGTTAGATAGTTAGTTGTTTCTTATACGGGCGTACAGGACAGGGCAGGGCAGGCTACCCGTTTTGCACTATACAAGCCCACTTGGAATTTTTTATAATTATTTATGTACTTTACGGATTTTTGATGAAGCTTTCAGCACAGGAGGCTATGTATTATTTAGGACATTTTTCGACATTATTTAACGTACAAGGAAAAAAGTAGATTTTGAAAGAAAAAAAAGAGAGCCAAAACACAAATTTTGTAAGATTTTTCCCATGAATGCGCTATTTTTGAAGCAGTTTCTCGAAAAACGGGGGTTCGAGATTCTCGACACGAAAGTTTTTGGAACGTACGCATTTTGGATTCTTTACACGAAAATTTTATGGAACGTGCGTATTTTGGATTCTCAAGAGGAATTTTTTGGTTTTTGGTTGGATTTCGGGATTTCGAAGTCAATTATCGAAAAGCCTACCTGGCGGGTTTTTACCTGTTTGTTTGCCTGGTGTCTGGTCCGGAACAAAACGCTTGATTGATAGAGATAATAGCTGGCCAATTTTTTTTTTATAGTACATATTTTACATTCAAACCTCGTCTCCTCTCTCAATCAGTCTGTCGGTCTTTCCCTCCTTTCCGGTACCGGTAACGTCATTTCTCACATCATGAATTTTTTTGGATTTTACCCATCAAAAAATATATTTATTATTTTTGGAAGGTATGCACTCTTCTTTTTTTTTTGTGATTGTTGCGTATATATGCTGGACTGGTTGATGGCCATTATAATTATTGCGTGATGATGAACAAAAAAGGAAAAAAAAGACAGGCTGGGTTCGGCAACAACTTCAACTGCTGTTGGCGGTGGGGGATGAGCAGGAGGGGGGAGGGATAAAAATCGCTCAATTACACAAGTTCCAGTTTTTAGGGATAATAGACTCTCCCTTACCCGTTTGATTGTTGTTACGCCACTTACCGTGATCGAATGGGTCTCTATCGCGTGTGTGGGATTGTATATTATTTTTTCTTCTTTTTGCAAAAACAAAAAAAGTATATATCGCGACGAGGATTTGAACCTGAGACTACCCGCTGTTTGTAAAAAAATGGCTTTTTGCCTGTCGGCTATTGGGTGAATTATATAAAAAAGTTTGAAATATGTTGACATTTTTGAACATTTTTGTCATGCAAAATATTGTTTTTGATCTTTTCAACGATTCTTGACAAATAACGTTTCTTCTTCATTTCAATGTTTGTTTGTACGTACCCAGGGTATCCGGCTTACACTTGTCTATCAAATTGAATTGGAGATGTAAGTTTGAATTTTGACGCATCCTGACTGTCTGTCTGTCTGGCTTGGCTCGTATCCCATTCCTCCTTCCCGTGTTGTTTGGAGAAATGCATAATAGTACTACACAAAAAAAAATCCGAAAAAATTTTATTGTACTTCTTCAATTGCATAATCAACATTCGTTTGACATGTCGACAGTGTCGGCGTCGGTCTGGCCTGGCCTCATCATCATCATCATCAACTTTGCTTCCTTCCTTCCATCCGCAAAGAGATACATACCCTTCCACATCCGCATCCGCATCTGCCTCTGCCTCTCCCGTGCAAGCAAAGCAGACCATAACAACATGGCCAAGCGTACAGGTACAGGTACAGGTACAGGAACCAACCGGAGGTGGTGGTAGCGGTATTGTAGGCTAACACATACTAACTCTGCAGAGAACAAACATGTTGTGATGCATCTATCTCCCTTTCCCGCTGGTGATGATGATGATGTTGATGATGATGTCGGCGATGCGGAAGCACGCGCGCGCGCGCGCTTGTTTCTATCCAGTCAGTCCCGGTATGAAAAAAAAGCGAAAGCCGGCCGCGGGCGCGGTAGGTTTGGAGGATGAGCCAGCCTCGCGCATGCACACAATATTTTTTATAAAAAAAGTGAGATACGAGAGAGGAGTTTTGTAACGCGGTAGATTACGACTTGGGGATTAGGGGATTTTTACGATCGGGTTATTTCATTTCGTTATTACGTGATTCTTCCAGTTGGATGGGGGGCGTCGTTAAAAACTGGGTGTTTAACGGGAAACAAGTATAAAACGAGATCGTTACGTGATCGAATCCCATCTCTCTGTTTTTTTTCACTCTCGCGGAACAAAAAAAATCAACTCCCTTATTTGGTGTACTGTAGTTTGTTATATCCAAGTTTATTTTGATCTTAATGTCTTTTTTTGTCTTCAACGAAGCGAAAAATGTGTACGTCCATGGACCACGTCTAATTTGATTTTAATTTTTAATAATTTTGACGCGTGCAAAAATTATTGTACTAACTATGTTTCTAACAGACACGTACCAGTTTGTTTGTCTGATTCACTTACAGGCTGGCTGTTGGCAAAAAAGGACCGGTCGACTCGACAGGACAGCCAAAGAGTTGTTGCCGGTTTAATTTGGAGATACTCTTCCGTCAGGCATCATCACACCACCCCTTTTTCGTGTATGTATGTAGAAACAACACAGGTCCTATCCGTTTTTGGTCGACTGGAGGAGGGGGGGGGGGTGTCTTCTCACTTGCGGCAGATGCGGGCAGGCAGATAGTTAGGTAGGTAGGTAGGCAGCGTGTGGTGCCCACAGGGCAGGCAGGCAGGGAGAGGCGATAATTGACTCCTCGCAGAATCGGACTCGGACCCAAACACAGACAACTAAATAACTGACGGCTGCAGTCTGCTCAAATCACGCAATACCGAAATTTATACAAACGTCAACTTTCGATCTAATGGTTTAAAAAAATTCTTGCGACCGATGCTTGTTTTGTTTTGTCGAGTGAATTCCGAACAACGAACAACTCAGACAAAAAAAAAAGTTGTTGGTGAGAGCGTGCAGCTAATGGTAAAGTTTTTTTTTGCCAAATAACATAAAACGATCGGATCGGATGGTTTTTGGAGCAGCATTAGGTTAGGCTAGCTGGATGGGTTGAAGCAACAATCAACAAACGACACGCCAAAGGCCCAAGGGTGTTTATTTGCGTTTCACACGGTCGTTTGGTCCCATGGGGCCCTCCCGGCATTCCCGGCTTGTATTTGTTGTACTTTATGTGTATTTACTTGTTTGCATCAAATTTGTTTTGTTCAAGGGTTTGTATATATACCTGTGAAAATGACAGTTCTTTGGAAGTTTTTGGAACTAAAAAATCCTAACACGAAATTATTATTTTTACGCGGAAATTTGGATTTGAATTTGAATTTGAATTTGAATTTGAAATTAAAATTTCCTTTTAAGAGTTCATCCATGTAAATATATTTAGTTGTTTTGTGAACTTTTGTAAACAAGATTATAGGGATTTTTTTCGGTTACACAGATTAGTTTGCGCGGATTATTATGTATTTATTTTTTTTCACGCGTTCGAGTTATTACGTGTATGAACTTGTGTATGTATGCAATTTCAATTATTTATTTCTAATTGCATTAAAAAAAGACTTCAAGTATAGAATTGTATCAATTATGTTGTACATTGTCCCAACCAACCATAACCCTTTTTTTCTTCCGATTTATATTTTGTTCATCCCAACCCCAACAACCGCAGCCGGGCCTATTAAAAAATCATGACATTGGTTTTTTGTGTCTCTTACGAACGTGCGTGTGCGTCCTTGACTCCGTGATACTACCGTAGTGCCCCTGCGGTCGGTGGTTGGTGGTGGATGGATGAATGGGTATTGGCGTGTTCCACCACCGTACATACATTTATAAATATGCGTGATCGTTGTCGGCGTTTGTTTCGTTTCTCGGTTACGCAACCATCCCAATATTTTTTTTTCAGCGTCGAAAAACAAAAAAAAAACTACCCATTCCATCCGACGACGGTGTTGCAGTGTGGTAGTTGTCACGCCTATCCTATCCGAGTCATCATCATCATCATCATTGCATTGCATTCTCAATCCTGACGACCGTAACCACAGAAATCGACTTGGTTTACCTCACTCCAGCCAACATCGATTCTTCCGTGTCAGTGTATTTTGCGTCAAACATAGCTACGATCAGTCAGCATTCGCTATCGACTACCTCGTTGCCTTCATCATCATCTTCTTCTTCTTCGTAGTGTAGTCTTCGTAGTGTTCGGCAAACAACAGTGCTTGATCAATAACTTTTTTTGTTCAATATCTTTGCCCCTGAGGGTTTTGTAACGATAGCATACTACCGTAACAGCCTCATACAACAACAACCATACGGCAGAGTAGCCAACATTGCTTGGCTCTTGCACGACAATCTACACTTTGGCTGTCAGATGCTAGATTCCGACTACCAGACCATGCTGACGAGTATCACGGGTCGTCTCAACGACATTGATCTCAAGCTGAGTCTCATCATCGAGATTCTCTCCAAGCAGCACCCCGCCCCCGGCCTCGGGTCAGCTACCCCGGGGACGACGGTGTCTTCGCTCACGCCCCCCGGCCACCAGCAGCCCCCCTTCGACCTCGCCAATGCCGTAGCTGCTGCCGCCGCTGCCGTCGATCCCAGCAATATGAACAACAACTGCGGGGGTGGAGCGACCCAGAATCTGCCTTCCGGATGCCCCCTTCCCGCTTCGACGCCCCTCAGCTCACTGATGGCCGCCGCCGGCAGCCAGCACCAGCAGGGCGGAATGAACGGAAATATCTTCAACGATCCCGCCCTGCTCAGCCGGGTTCTGGCCGCGTGCCAGGAAAGATCCGATCTCGCGCAGAACGCTCTATCGAGCCTCATCGCCAATGTGCCCAAGTTTGAAGCCATGCTTCCGTCCAAGTTCGATCCGAATGATGCTGGATCGCTTTTGTGGTCCACGACCCAGCAAGCTTCACCCGTTGATCACGCGCCTCTGGCAGGCCAGGGGGCCCCCAGCCAGAACGACCTCATCCAGGCCGCTTTCAACGCCCTCGCCAACGGCGGCGGCGCTCCCGGCACCGTTCCCTCGCCCTCTGCAAACGGACAAACCCCAGCCAGCATCATGCAGGCCCAGTTCGCGGCTTCTATCAGCGCCGCGATGAATGGGAACAACGCTCATGGCAACAACGGCCTCCCAACGCCCGAAGACCAGAAACCCCCGACCAGGGTCTACGCAGACGTCGAAGGCGTTGACGAGAACGAAGTCGATGAAGTCGAGGAATTCGAGTACGACGACGAAGGCCCGGGCGATTCGCCGACGGCGACGACCTCGAAGCAGAACGGAGGGGACATTTCGCCTTCTTCGTCGCTCTCCGTGACGTCCTACGACGTCGAGTCTTCCTTCCCTGAAGGCGCCGTCAAACGCGCGGCGGAAAAAGCTGCACGAAGCTTCCAAAGCACGCAGCCTAAAGTCTTTGCATGGCAGATTCTCCGGGAATCCATAGCCGACGACGAGCTCAAGAATATCCAGATCAGTCTGAGGACATTCCACGGCGAGACCGCTGCTCACCTGCTTACGAGGCAACTTCCCAAGGTTTGTTTTGGCAAATTTTTGATTTTGTTTGGGGTTAATGGAAATTTGGAATTTTTTGAATTGTTGAAAATTATTTTTTTTGATTTGTAGATCCGATCCGTGGTAGAAATGACGATGAGGTACTTCAAGTGGGACACGATGCCCGATGAACAGCAGCTAGCCAAGGCTAAACTCCTGCTGAGCCACCTCAAGAACAACGCCAAGGTCCGAAACTGGACGCTTCGCGAGGGTCGACCTAACCGGTAAGTTTCAGAGTTGTTGGAAAAAAAACTTTTTGGGTAAGAAAAAAAAGTGACAACACTTTTTTCCCCCCAATAAAATCAAAATCAAAGGCAAAGGCAAAGCGTCTCAGCTACGCGCACACATTTTTGGACTGTAGGCGTACAAAATTTGCAAGACCTGTACTTACCTGGAAAGAAGGGCCCTCGGGCCGAGAAAGTTATTTGGTTACGGGTTCATCAAACGAATAAAGTCATAACACGCGAGATACGCAACAAACCGGAACCGGTTTGTCTGTCGTCGTTGGCCCCCTCCCGTTCACAGAAGCGAGACGCGAGAAAGAAATAAACAAAAAAAAATGGATCGTGAAACAACTTTTGACCTTTTTTTGACAACATGCTTCCTTCCTTCCTTCTCTGACGTGAGAACAGGCTTACATTAGGATCAATCTTGTAATTATAATTATCTATGATTGCTTTACATTACGCCCACATTTGGTTTGATACATACATATAGAAATCGGGTTTCTTCTTTGTTTGCGTGCATTTTTTTGGGCTAATGATGGACAAAAAAAAGAATTCAATTCCTGGTTGGACGTACGTAATTTCTTTGTTTTTGGAATGAAAACAACTTCAAAACATTTTTTTGCTAATTTGAAGCAAGCCAAAATTCTTTTGTTTATTTGCACAAAAATACGATATTTACGATTTTTCAAGGTTCAAAACAAAAATTTTTTGTTCTTGATTTTTTTGTTTTTTTTGGGGTCTGAGGTCTGATCCCGGATCTCGTCGCGCACGTGTCTTTTTGTCTTTCGAGAGCCTAACGGACTGGATGCGTTTTGCGTTTCATCCGGCGGAACAAAAAAAAGACAGACCAGGTACCCTCAGGTAAAATTGTTGTAAACAAAGTGAAGCATGATGTTGTCCTCTTTGCAAAAACTGGATGATGCGCACTTGAAAAAAAGAGGGTGATCCGGTTATTCTTTTTTTTACTGTGCCTTGAGTTACGTAAGAAAGATAGGGACATGCAAAAACGAAAAAAAAATAGATAAAGACGAAAAAAAAATATTTTGGAGGGATTTTTGATTTTTTGAACCCAAAAAAAATACAAACAAAGAATTGTTGGCAGATGTACATAATAGCAAATCGTATTGCACGCGCGAGAGTAAATAAATAAAAATATGTAAGTAGAAGCAGACAAAAGTCAAAGTCAAAAACAATCCAATCCAGGTGGATTGAAGGCGTCTAAAACACAGCAGACGCGTTCGACGCAGACAGACAGGCGTATCGCCATCATCAGTAGCGCGACATCTCCGAAAAAAAATCAAATCAAGGCGGGCCTCCTCCTCAGAAAACTTTTTTGAGATAACGACGATAATGAACTGAATTGCATGCCCGCATGCGACTGACTCGCGAGAGATGATGACCGGGTGTAGAAAAAAAAAGATAGTAATAGGAAGAAAAATCAAAATCAGGAGAGCCGCTCCCTAGCAGGGGTTGACTATGACTTCCCCGTCGAACTGCCTACTTCCCCTGGGGGATGTGTGTGTGTGTATGCGTGTTTCGTACTGGTTTGGGTCGATGTAAACAAAAGAAAATTTTTTTCTGACGTTATCGGGAAGTAACAAAGATATCTCCAAATCGAGTCACATGAAAAGTTAAAAATCAAATGAAATTTATGCTTGAATGAAAGAAAACTGGATTTTTTATTCGACAAATTTTTTTTGTTCATTTATAATTTTTTTTTCATAAATAATTTTTTTTTCACCAACAATTTTTTTTGTTTTAGGGGAAATCAAAACAACGACGTGATGTGGAGGCGCTACGCCGCTCTTCTCGGCCCAAACGGCCTCGCAGCCGTCGGCCTCCTGCCCAACGGCGTCGCTCGAGCCCAGCCCGCGGCTCCTCCGTAATTGAAGGCGGTGTCCAAGATCGATGATCGTCCATTCATCCATCGAAGAAGCCAAGTCGCCGACCCGACCACCCACGCGACTCACGGTGACCCCTGCGGCCGTGTTTCTAGTCCAATCCAGTCAGTCAACCATCGTTTAGCGCCATCACACAAATAAAAGCAAACACGACCACCCACGTTGTACATACATACCCACCCTTTTTTTTTATCACCCCTAAAAAAATTTCTTCTTGTCTTAAAATCGTTATTTGCAATCTGGAAATCCTGGCAATATCTTTTTTTGTTTTCTAAAAAATTACCAATCCGTCGACCTCGCCTCGGCCCCAGCCTTCTTCCACAGTCAACAATCTCAAGGATGCCTCAGGCACGACAAAGTCACATCATCCCCGCTCAATTGCTCATTCAAGAAAAGTAAAAAAACAAAATTATTCTTTCGAAATCGTCTCCGCAAACATCAAAGACAAATCAATTCAATTTTTTTTCTTATCAATTGTACAGATCTTTTCCGAAATTTAATTTTTTTTTGTTGTTGCCAAAATCGATGTGTGCGTTTGTTCTTTGCCTTTCTTTTCTGGGACCGATCGTGTTCGTTCGTTCCCTGCCCGACTCTAGGCCGACTCCAAATCCATTCCTGTGCAAGAGATCCTTCCTTCCAAAAATTATCCATTCATCCCATGACCTCACCAACTTCCACCACCTTCCAACTCCAGCTTCCAGCTTTATAACTTTTTTTTAAAATAGTAATTCATTTTCTCGGTAGTTCTTAATAATATTTCGTTCTCGGTTCCACCAACAAACAAACAAATCGGTGCCATTTCTGCAGTGCAACAGTTTTTTTTTATTGTTTTACCTTCACAAAATTCGTTACATTTTTTTTGGTTGAAAAAAAGGGTTCAAATAATTTATTTTTCAAAGTTTTCTAAAATTTTCGAACAAAGTTCTATTTTTGATGGATCACTGATGTGAGTCTTGAAGCGAAAATTTGACTTTCAAAAAATCGAAAAATTTGATTTTCGCGTCGAGACTTCTTTTGTCAGTGAATCCAGATTAGTCAGCACCAAAACCGATGAAATGCCCCAGCAAAAACCGAGTTTTCCGAATCTCCAGTTTCAGTTCCAGTTCCAGTTCTATTTTTCTTTCGTGCCACCCCAGTAGACCACCCACCAACAACCCGTGATCATATATTTTTTCTTCATTGTCCACTTTCATGTGTGTGTAGTCACCCCGACCCCGACCCCGAGCCTTCCTTTCCAGTGATCAAATCATGATTTCCACTAAATACCTCAGTTTTTCTTGTATTCAATATCTTTTATATCTTTCTTCTCCTGCTTGTTGCATTGTCCCCCCACCCGCATTTTATCCAATATTTTTTTTTCAATTTATCAATCGTTGCCGTTTTTTATTTGTTTTAAAAAATTTAATCACTGTCTACTTAATTCTTCATTTTTTTTAATTGTTTTTATTTCTCTTGCATGTTCCAGTGTAATTTTTATCCTTCCACAAAAATGATTCGATTCCGATTCCGTGTTCGTTCGTTCCTCTATCTTTCCTTCCCCGAAATATTATATGTTCCGCATTCAGATTCTTTCCATGAAAATACATACACTCATCAACATGTTATTATTTTCTGTTTTTTTTGTCTTATTCATCATTTTTGTTTCCTTTACTCTATGTCACATACATACATACACACACACACACTCACAAATGCAACACACATTCATAATTTTTTTGTGAAACATAAACATACGATGTTTTTTTTCGGAGATGGATTTTGGGGACATTTTGGGTACGGTAAGCCGATTTGGATTCGGTTTGGGTGTCGAAAAAAATGAACAACGTTCAAATTTCCGATTCTGGTTCGAATGATATCAATAACCCCTCAAATTCAATTAAAACTGCCAAAGTTGTGTCTCGACACGAAAATCTATAATAATTTTCGCTCCGAAACCCATCAAAAACCAAAAACTGATTTTATTGCATTTGAAACGTTCAAAAAAGTACAAACTGACAATTTCTGATCAAAAAACCCGAAAAAATACAGAATCTGCATCAGAAGTCGAATCCATCAGAGTTCATCAGAAGCCGGCGATACTGCGCAAGTCGGGTCAATTTTCTTGGCCACTTTGCCTCGACAAAGAACATGCTAAAATTTTTTTTTAGAAAAACCATTGCACGGTGAGTGTACAAACTACCGTAACCCCCTGACGTCCCCAGGTTTCGGCCAGAATAGTCAAAAAGTAAAAATACACGCGGCAGGTATAATTATGCATGTATTGTACCATCCACCTGTCTTTCAGAGTGGATACTAAACGCATTACCCAACCGAGCCCCGGTACGTCAATCACGGCGGATAACCAGTTTGCACACGCTCCAAAGAGGAGGCTACGATAATGATAATTACACCCGTCTGCCACTCGTGTGGTTGGCCATGATGGCCATTTTCGTTCGTCACTGATGCGCAAAGTTTTCTTCTTTTTTTTAATGGTATTGCCATTACGTTTCACGTTTTGGGACAGCCAGGACACCGGAGAGGAGGGAGGCCGGTACGAGTGGTATGAGTCCATCATCATTACCTCACTCGAGTCCCTGTGTCCTTCCTGTCCGTGTCCATGGCTGACTCACGCGTAATGATCGCTTTTTTCCGTGAAATATGGATATTGCATGACAGGAACCAAAAAAAACAAGTTGCAAAACAGAATGGGTAATTTTTGGTTCGCTTTTGAAAATTATGACAATTACAAAAAAAAAGAAGGGAAATGAAAAAAGAAATTTAATTTTCTAAAACAAGGAATAAATTTTTTTGAATTAAAAACTGATTTTTTAACGACTTTTTTAAATAAAAAAAATGGCTTTGGAAAAAATGTAAAAAAATATGAACTTTATAAAAAAAAGTAAAAAAAAATATTATGAATTTTTTTTGCAAATCAATTTTTACAAATCAATTATAAAAAAATATTTGCATTGGAATTTTTTTTTAAATTTTTTAAAGTTTTTAGAAAAAAATAAAAAAAAATCTAAAATTTTATTCTGATTTAAAAAAAATGTATTTTGAAAAAAAAATTGAAAAAAATAAGTTCATAAACTAAAAAAAACTTTTGATTCTTTTTTTCCATTTTTTATTGAAAAAAAAACGAAAAAAATATATATAAAATTGGTAGTTTTTTCTATGCTTCTGTTGCCCCAAAAAAAACCAAAATCCTTCCCAAACCAAGAAAGTACCTCAAGTGTTTCGACCTTTTTTCCCTGCATCCTGGCAGCAAACCACGCCTCGATATCGTCTTCAAAGTCCTCGATGAAGGCCTCGCAGTGTCGCTGGAGAAGCTGCGTCTCGACCGTCGGGGCTTCCCAGAGATCTTCGGGTACTCCAAGTTCTACCTGCAAAAAAAGAGCCGCGCATTAACGCTGATCATCCAGCAGCATCCAGGTAAATATAACATATTTATGTCAGGTAAAAAAAATCATGCAGGTACATAGGTTGCAGCCTATGTTGACACCGATGAGCATCGAAGATCGGTGTCGCTTTCAGCCGTGTTTTGTCTGCTTTGTAGCCCTCCGGAACACAAATTCAGCACAAATACATCATACCGCGCAACATTGTCGAAAAATCACGTGCGGACGACAAAATCAAACCAAAAGCAAATATCAGGGCCAAAGCCGCTTAATTAAGCCTAATTAATCCCTGTCATCGAAAGTTAAGCGGTTTAATGACGTTTTGGCAGACAAATTAATTAATTAAGCAAGCGTACACCAGCGACAACACAGTTTCGGGTAATCCCGATCGACTGAAGGAATTTTAAATTCTTTTTCGATTTTTAAAAATTTCAGGGAACAGGTAAAACAATTCCTCACCTGTATTCCCTGGTCCCGGAGTTTTTTGAGCACTTTCATGGATTCACTAGAGTCCTTGGAAAATCTTGCAATGCCGGTGACTCCCTTGTGAACCTTGTAGCGCAGGAGCCGGGGACAGACGTCGTCCAATTCGTCCATGAGCCACAGTTGGAGGTCTGATTTGGACTAAAATCGACCTGAACCGTCAAAATCGTCGTTAAAAAGAGCCTTCTACCTTGCTCCAGTTCAAAGTAGCAGTCGAAGCTTCAATTTCGGAAGCCATGAGTCGGCAGGATTCGCATTTGGTCGGGAGAACGACGTCAGAATCGTCGATCTGGGCTATCGTGCCGGGAGTCGAAGACAGGGTTAGTTGGGGCAGAAAAAGTAGTGAAAACCAGGCTGTGATTTCTTTCATGGCAAAGATGTATAACAGTGTAAAAAAACCGACAAAATAAATATCAGTAAAGATGCGGCACGAAGAAAGCTGAAAAAACAATCGTGAACCAAAAAATCGTAAAAAAAATACGATGAGTTCAAGAGGGTATTTTATTGAAAATTCAGCAGATCCATTCATTTTTATTTTGTCAAAATGCTCCGAAACTAAATATTTATGTAACATAAATATTGTTTTGCAAATCAGTTACGAAAACAAAGCAGAGTTACAACTAATCAAATCTTTCAAAACTACCGTAACAAAAACCATAAATCATTGTAATAAATCAAAAACCACGGATAAGTAACACAACTTATACAAAAGTACAGTACCCTCATAATGGGTTTCGAACAGATTTTGTCACGAATCATAACAAATCTTTCAAAAACTACCGTATTTTTACTCCCAAATTATATCCACGGTCTCAACCAGAAATAAACGCACCAGGAAATCTCACTCAAAGCGATCCAACTTTATTTAATGAACCAATACGTTACTTTTAACTTTCCTTAATCAATCGCATATGCTCACGAATCCGAATCCAGCTCCACAGCGCCAGCTTCTGTCCGCGCGCGTTTCGGTGGAGGTCCTCCATCTGACCGCCCAGCAGTTGCCGCTCCCCGAACTTCGTTATTTTCGGCTTCGCTGTTGCCGGGAGAAGAAACGGTGGATTCGTCGGCGAGTCGGACCGTGTTTGTCAGATCGACCAATCGAGCTCTGAAAAAGCAAAAAAAAAGCAAAATATATAGTTTTATTTGGAAAAAAATGCTGAAACTTACCTCTTTCGAAGATTTTCGGTCCACTGAAGCAAAAGTTGGTCTTCAATAAATTTGGCGTTGTTGGCAGATGCGATGGCTTCTCGGAATTTTGCGGACTGCAAGAGATCGAGGAAGAGCAGGGCTTGGGGATACTTGAGCACTCTCGCGTAGTTGGGCTGCTTGAAGTAGGTCAGGTACTTCAGGTACCGTACAAACGTGGCTTCCTTGAAGAATCCCCGCTGGGCGAGATCTAAATAAAAGACAAATGACGTCCAAAATTTCTTTTAAAATCTTAAAAAAAACCAAAACTCACAATTAAGATAATGCGGATTGCAAAGAGCCTGGACAAACTCGCATTCCAGTTCAAACCTCAGCTTTGATTCTTCTGGGGTCTCGTCGTAGTTCTGCTGATTTGGCAGCGGTTGGTAGGGTTCAAAAGTATGTGGAAACGTTGGGAAAGATGCCGTGTCGTAAAAGGGATAGGAAAGCGGTGGTATATCCAGGTAGGATCCCGCAGACGACGGTCCGGCGCCCGCAAATCCATGACTCCCAGCCATGGCCATCATTTGCTGATGATGCTGCTGCTGCTGCTGTTGTTGCTGGGCATGAAAAAAGTTAGCCGATGCTGAATTCGCGAACGCAGACGTCGGGCCGGATCCCGTATCGTAGGAACTGCTGGCGCCGGGTGGCATCGAATGATTCGACGCTGGGCCACCCATCGGGGACGACATGTCGATGACTTTGGAATCAAAGGGAGAAGCGCCGAACGGCGATGTCATTCTGCAAATTTACCCCTAAAAAAGTCAAAAAAATGCTCGCAAAATAATTTTTTTAAAGATAAATAGGCATTTTTGGTCAAAAACCAATCAATCGTCCTCCAATTAACTCAAATTATCTTAAGTTTACCCAGGTATACAACATACATGTCAGGTGAGTATCCAGTAAAATGAAACAGGTGTAAAAAGTGTGAAAAAGAGTGACGAAAAGTCCGTGGAAAGTTTGGACACGAAAAACGCTGAAAAAACGAATAAATAATCGTAAACAAACAAAAAACCGTAAAGAAATACGATAAAACAAATAAATTAGAATGCCAAAAAGTAACAAAAGTAATACCAAAGTACAGTAAAATTCGCGTTGGTTTCGAACGGATTTTGTCACAAGTAACAAAATTGATCCAAAACTACCGTAACTCACATCATACATCCTCGTAATCGTCTTCGTCGTCGCCATTTTCTTTTGAGGCTTCGATGTTTTTGATTTGTTCTTGGTTTTTGTACATATCAGCGACCTGTTCGGCGGATGTCGCGTCTTCTGCCTTTTTGTCATCCCTGAACCTGATAAATCGAGGAAACCGCAGAGAAATGCCTTTTTCGGGGTCTACGATGCCGATCCCCGCCTTGTGCCTCGGTGAGATTGACAGATCAGCTGCTTTGACTTCCCAGACGATTTCTGGCTCAAACCAGTGATCGGGAGCGAGGGTCTGGTCGTAGACGTAGTAAGGCCTTGGTTTGTCGATTTTGAGCGGCGCGAGTTGTTCAAATTGCTGTTTGAGGACTTCGTCGGCAAATCCCGTGCCGATCTTGCAGATGGACTGGTAGCACTCGCTGTCTGGCTCGTAGCATGCCAGAAGGTAGCCTCCATAGACACCGGTTCGTTTGCCCGTTCCTCGGTAGCCTCCGATGACGACCAGGTCCAGAGTGTCGCCGACGCCTTCGAGGTAGTCCTTCTTGAGCTTGAGCCACGACTTTGACCTCTTGGCAATCTCGTAAGTCGCCTTGTCGTCGAGGGTCTTCACCATCAGACCTTCACAGTTGCCTTTGATCGCGTCGTCAAGAAATTCAGCAATCTCGTCGACATCTGAGGTATCGCGGGACGTTGCAAAATCGAAAGCACCGGAAACAGCTTGGAAATGTTGGTGAAGAAGGGCTCGACGCTCGCGGAAGGTTTTGGTAACCAAGGGTTCATCATTGAGGTAGAGCAAGTCGAAGAGGAAGACGCACACTTTGACTTTGATGTCGTCTGACTTGACTGTGTCATCCAGCTAAAAAAAGGTACAAAAATATGAAATTTAGGACAATTCTGACATAAAAACTGTTTTTGAAGTAAAAAAATGCAATTTAGAACAAAAATTTTGTATCTCGCAACGAAAGTAAAAGAAAACCAAAAACGTTACTTTTTATACGGTAGCCTAATGCAAAATGTATTACTTTCACTTCAGAGACAGTTCTTTTTCTCGCAGCAAAAGTAAAACAACCAAAAAATGTTACTTTTCTACGGTAACCTAATGTAAAATCTATTACTTTTCACACAAAAAAACTTACTTTTCTTTTTCTCGTGCTGAGTTTCTGGAATGTCTCAATAGTGCCTTTTTCGGTGTCAAAAGCAACGACTTCTCCATCGGCAATGAAATTTCTGACTTCCGAGCCGTCGTAGCACTGATCCAGCTTCTCGATGATATCTGGATACTTTCCCGTGTGATTTTCCTGATTTCTCGAGTACAGCTTGACACCGGTGTCAGTTTTGTGGATTTGACAGCGCTCACCGTCGTACTTCCACTCACAGGCAAAGTGCC
This sequence comes from Turbatrix aceti, assembly GCA_963969345.1. NCBI lineage: Eukaryota > Metazoa > Nematoda > Chromadorea > Rhabditida > Panagrolaimidae > Turbatrix > Turbatrix aceti. The sequence continues at coordinate 7,585,897 of OZ017768.1, forward strand.
ACTCGCCGAATCGCTTCATGACCTCGGAGACGCCCTTTGTGGGGTGCGCGAGCATGGGCTTCATCGGGATGCCCGGCTCGATCTTGCACTTATCCGGGAGCGCTTCGACGCCATCGGCAAGGGCAACAGCGATGAGTTTGTCGAAATTCGGACACTCACAGTACGTTGTCTTGACGATGAGCGCGTCGGCCGCCATTCGTTCCTTCAGCTTTTCTTCGGAGAGCTTCTTGCCGCCGGCTTTGGCGAGATCGATGGTTGTGAAGGCGTTCGCGAGAGAGACAAGCAGGGATTGGGTTGCCAGACCGATGCGCAGCTTGCCCTGGAGCCCCCGAACGAGGTAGCGAGCTTCGCACTCTTTGCAGGGGATGAGGAGGCTCTTGATAGCGACGACTTTCTTGTCCATCGATTTCGTGCCTGACATTTTCGCAATTTCCTGGAGCTTTTTGAAGACATTCGTGATGGTTAGTGGTTTGGGTTGGAAAAGGGTTCTTTGGGTGGTTCGACTGTTCTCTGCGACGAGTCCCAGATCGCCGCGTTCTGCGTAGTCTTCCTTGATCTTGGATACCTGAAAAAAATAAAAATGTAAAAAAAATTATATTTTTAGGTAAAAAACCCACAGTTCGTCCAAAAGCCTCGGACATGGCTTTAATCAAGTTCTGATCCGCAATTCCGAGTTCCAATCCCTCGTAGGTGGGACCCAGCTGATTGATGCAAAGGTACACGGATGCGGGAAGATCGTTGGGCGACAATTCGATAGCATGGACAAAAAAATTCTTGAGAATTTTGATGATCTCCAGCCGCGAGGAAGTTGCCTCAATTTTCTCGAGTGTCTTTGCGAGAGCGAGATACGGGATCCTAAAAGGCATATTGAATGAAAAAAGCATTACGACTTCGAAGATAAAAAAAAAACATACTGATCGCCAGCTTTCCAATTCGTCGCTTCGACAACGTTGAACGTCATGTTGACCGGTGGTATGTGGATTCGCGACCGTCGTTTGCGGGGCGGAAGAAGGAGAGAAGATGAAAAGGTGAATGAGCGACGGATAAATACCGACAAGTAGCCTGCCAGGATCAAGGAAAGCGGGAAAACAAGCTGTTGAAAAAAGGCGTTCATGTAGAAATTTCGTGCCGGGACCGCGCGTGCGCGTTTTTTTTTGAAAATTTTATAAAAACGTTCGTTTTTGAACTTTTGAGTCTTTTACGGTTTTTGACTGTTTATTTTTGCCGTTTTTGATAGTAGTGAATTATTTTGACTATTTTCGTCCGTTTATACTTATTTTTAATGAATATTGCGTCATTGTAAGCCATTTATTTTTCATAAAACAATTTAAAAAAAAGGCATTCAAGCAAATGATCGAACAGTAGAATCAATGATGTTGAAAGCCTGATCCAGTTCGGATTCATTAATGACGAGAGGAGGAGCAAAACGGATGATATCGCCATGGGTGTTCTTGGCGAGAAGGCCGTTTTCCTTGAGTTTCAGGCAGACTTGCCACGCGTCGATTTCTGCAAAAATTATACATTTATTATCATTTTCCATCAAAAAAACTCACTCGGATTAATAACGATAGCACAGAGCAGCCCTCTGCCTCGAACCTTGGATACAATATCCTTGGGCAGAGTTTCGAGTTTCGCCATGAGCCTATTTCCCATTGTCTTCGCGTTTTGAAGAAGTTTCTCATCGATCAGGATCTTGAGTGCCTCAACGGCGATTTTGCTCGCCATGGGATTGCCGCCGTAGGTTGAACCGTGCTGGCCGGGTTTGATGTTGAGCATGATGGGATCGTCGGCGAGGACCACCGAGATGGGATACGTTCCTCCGCTCAGGGCTTTGCCCAGGGTTACGATATCGGGTCTAACGTTATCGTGGTGCACGCACAACAACTCCCCAGTACGACCCAGTCCGGTCTGGACCTCATCTGCTATCCAGAGGACGTTGTACTTCGTGCAGAGGTCACGGACGCCTTTCAGGTATCCTGGGGACGGCACGACGACACCTGCCTCTCCTTGGATGGGTTCGACCATAAAGGCTGCGGTGTTGGAGTCTGATATCGCTTTCTGCAAGATTTTTTGTCAAATAAAATATTTTTGGGGTAAAAATGGGGAAAAAAACTACTTGGATAAAATTTTCAGTCAACGAACCTCGAGAGCAACCAAATCGTCGTAGGGCACTTTTTCGAATCCAGGAAGGAACGGTCCAAAGCCACCATAGCTTTCCGGATCCGTAGACGCAGAAATGGCAGCGATCGAGCGGCCCCAGAAATTTTCGTTCGCGAAAACCACCTTGGCTTTGTTTTCTGGTACCTTCTTGACGTCGTAGGCCCATCGACGAGCGAGTTTGACTGCCGAATCGCAAGCTTCGACTCCTGGAAAAGTGTTTTGAACAAGAGTTATTTCAAGCGACAAAAAATATACGATTGACAACAAGATAACAAAAATATGAACAAAGTATCGTAAAAAAGTAATAAAATGTGAGGGGTTCTTGTAGCGAAATTTTTAACATCGCAATTTTAACCGTACAAATCTTTTACGATGATCGTAATGAAAAAAAGTAACGTAACAAGATAACAAAAAGAAGAAAAAAGAACCGTAAAAAAGTAACAAATTGTGATGGATCTTGAAGCGAAATTTATGGCATCCAATTTTTGAACGTAAAAATCGTTTAGGATTCCATCGTAATGAAAAACGGTACGTAACAACTTTTTCAGCCCTGTTTTCTTCTTTTTTAAATTTAAAAAAATGTTTTAGGATCCATTTTTAACATTTTAGGCCAACGAACCTGAATTCATAGCGAGAGCCTTGTCGTAGCCGAAAAGCTTGGTGATATACTCCTCGAATTCTCCGAGGGCATCGTTGTAAAACGCCCTCGAAGTGAGTGTGAGGATGTCGACCTGCTTCTTGATGACTTCCGCCAGTCGTGGATGGCAGTGACCCTGATTCACCGCCGAATAGGCGCTGAGGAAGTCAAAATACTGTTTGCCATCGACGTCCCACAGGAAGACGCCCTTGCCCCGATTGATGACGGCGGGCACCGGCTTGTAGTTGTGGCAGCCGTATCGCTTCTCGCGTTCGATGTATTCTGGTGCCCGGGAGACGGCTGAAGGTTGTTGGCCGGCGGCTGAGAGACTCGCGGCGCGCATGGCAACGATCCGGAAGACGTGAGACTGGATTCGCAGTGATGACAGCATGGCCTGCAGATTTTTCGAGTAAATGGCGGGTTTTGGGAGGAATGGCCGTGGAAATGCAAAAATCAAAAATACTGAACAAAAAACAACTAAATCATGGTTGCATCAGTGCACGACTGATAAACAAAGTTCCGTAAAAAAGTAACAAAATGTGGAGGTTCTTGAAGCGAAATTTTGGACATTCAACTTTTGAACGTAAAAATCGTTTAGGATCGTAAAACGTAACGTAACAAATTTTCCGGCCTAAAATGAAAAATATTTCGCGGGTGGGGACTTGAAAAAAATACCTAAATCACGGTTGCATCAGTGCACGACTGAACATGTAGCCTGGAAATTTTGGGGAAACACGAAAAAAATCATCAGAAAAGAATAACAAGTGACTGACGGGCTGATTGTCATCATCGTTGAATCACGCTTATCAGACGACAAACAACCCGCAATTCGGGGGTCTTTCTTGGCTGTGTTGGATGATTTACAGCCCAGCAACAGCGCGCAATACACGCTTGCTTGCATGTTTGTATGCGTAACGATCCCGCCAATAATCTTTGGTTCAGTTATTATACATACTTCAGTTCAGTCCAGTCCGCCTTGTCTGATACCATCCTTTTATGGGACCAATCGGTTGCAAAAGCAAAAAGTAATCAGTATTCTTACCAGACAGGTCAGGTCAAAGTTTGGGGACACCGACTGTTATCTATACCTGTCTATCTGTTTTTGTTGCGAAGATGGAAAGAAGAAAAAAAGCGTGGTAATTAATTATTAAATTTTGAGAATGATCAAAAGATGCTTGCTTGACTGACGGGCACTTTATCGGCTGTTAAATCGGCGGAGATGGTCAACTCGCGCAGGAGAAAGGTTATCTACCGTGCTTGTCTATTTATCATTAGCTAAAAATTCTGCAGAAGATCGACCGAGTTGATTAGGCAGTTTTCTTCAGATTTTGATTTCTGATCGAATCAAGTGCAAAAAAACGAGAATTTTGTGAAAAAAAATGCATCAAGATGAGAAAATACATTTTTTGAAGGCAAAATTTTTTTCAGGAAATTGGGACGATCGATGATGTTCGGTACACGCCCGAATCTTTGAATACGAATAAGATATCCAAAAATTCAAACTGAAAGTTTTTTTTTGCAAATAGAAATTTTTTTTACTAAAATGACGTATTTTTAGTATCTTGAAAAAAAATAACTAACAAAGTAGTTTTTTTAAACAAAAAAAGTTTCTTTTTCTAAAAACAAAAAAGTATAATATTTTTTTGTTTTTTAAAACTTTTTTAGTTTAAAAAAATTTTTTTTGTTCCTTTTCAATTTTTTTGTTTTTTTTTCAATTTTTTTTTGTTTTTTTTAAATAAAAAAATTTTTATTAGCAAATTTGAGTTTAAATTTTGTTTTTAGACACAAAAAAACTGCCGGTTTTTGGACCGGGTATCCGAAATTTTGGGTTTCGAATCGGATATCCGAATGTTCGGTTTTTTTTGCGACGCCGACGTTTGAAAGGTTCCGGTTCACCGTAACACCGATCAAAGAGCACCCGGACGGGCCCAACTCGTCTGGCGAATGCTTCCTTCCTTGTTGATTGATCGGGTCGCATGCTTCACGATTGATTCATCATCGTCGATTTTTGCGAAGAGAAATTCGAGGCAACCAGCTGGAAAACAGATCGAAGAAGCAACCAAGGTGATGGCTGCGGTGGAGGTGGGTGCATCGCTCCATCTTCTCCCCCCGCTTTGAGTGAAGCACACGCAATCAATCCAGCCCCCACCACCACGACCACCGCTCCCCGACCTGGTCGATCTATCGATCGATCGGAAGAAAAATCTATCTTCTGGCAGCCCTACTAGCGTGTTTGAGCCCGAGCCCGAGCCCCCCTGGCAGCAGCTGACTGTCGCTGCCGGGCACATTTCGTTCCCTTTTTTTCATTCATTCATTCAAGCCCGGTTTTTTTTTCCATTCTAGCAGGTGACTTTCGATCTCTTTCGTCGCTTGGAAACAATTTTACCTGGCTAACAATCAAAATAAGCGATTTTGCAGGTCCGATGACGGTCGCGCTTCTGATCTTCGCGATCTGCGCCCTGGCACCTTCGGTCGCCAGCCAGGGCACCCGGCAGAAGATTCCGGATTTTGTAGTGACGGATGAGGAGCTCCGAGCACTCGCTCTCCGTCTCAGAGGCGATGACATCAACAAAGCGCGCCCCGGGCAGGTGACTGTCGACTACCAAGGTCACACCACGGCACGTGACACTGCTGACAACGCTAAACAACCGTAAGTTCGAACAAAACAAAAATTGTACCTAAAAAATGAGAAAAACAGAAAATTGTCCCTAAAAAAAGAAAAACTACTTTCATTTGAAAAACGCGCGTTTTGGATTGTCCTACAAAGATTTTTTTTGATTTTTGGCGTTGTGTCACAGAACGCCAAACCCCGCATTTTTTAGGCTCTTTTCAAATGTGGATTCTTCGCTGCTCCGCAAACCGACCTACGAAAAGTTCATCGCTCTCACTGACAATTACAACTTTGATGTCGGCATCGTTGAACGTTCTGACAACAAAGAACGCGCTGAAATCGTCGCTTTCATCGACGCTATTTTTGAAACCCGTCCCTGGAGACTGATCTACGAATTTCTGCACAAGAAGGGTCACCCATACGCCAAGGACACCCGGGTGCTGAAGCAGTGGGTGCGCCAGCTCTGGTTCGAGGACTACTCGCGTGCCAAGGGTGCTGCTGATACTTCCGGCTTCGAGCATGTCTTCATCGGAGAGGTGTGGCTTTTTTTACGATGATTTGACAATTTTTGATCATTTCAGAGCAAAAATGGAGAAATCGCAGGCATGCACAACTGGCTTCGATTCTATTTGTTGGAACGTAATCGAACGGCAAATTTCGATTACAAAGGATTTATTGTCAAGAGATTTGTGAGTTTTTTTGCATTTTTGAAATTGTTTACGAAAATTTATCGAAAGACTATTTTACTACGAAAAGGTTTTATCGTAAAATATATATGTCTGAGGCGTGATTTGGGCAGAGTTACGCTTGCCGAAATCGTTTTTTGCCATTTTTTGGCACGTTGTAGCCTACAAACTATGGCATTTCCGTAGCCAGGAAACATACTGATCAACGCGATTTTTGATAAAGAATTTGAGAAAAGTATAAAAATGTAGGGTTATCACCTTGAAAAATGCCGAAAATCAAACACTTGTTTCGGCATTTTTCAAGGCGATAACACTACATTTTTACATTTTTCTCAGATTCTCAAAAAAAATCACGTCGATCAATACGTAACTTGGCTATAGAAATGCCCGTAGTTTTTTAGGTACAACGTGCCAAAAATGGCAAAAACGCGATTCCGACTACCGTAACTCTGCCAAATCATGTCTCAGACAGCTGAATTTTACAGTAAAAACATTTCATAGTAAAAGCTACCTTGGGGAAAAATTTCATGAAGTACTTAAAAAATTAGTACTTCATGCCTATAAATATTTATTTTACTTTTCCACCCTTTTTAGGACGTGATGGCGATGGTCAAGTACACGTGGCAGGGCATTGTCAAAAAATCAGGTGGATTCCTCATTGGGACGTCGCCTGAATTTGACATGGCACTGTACACGGTATGTTTCCTCTCGAGACGCGGCTTCAAGACCTGTGATTTCGACATCGATGGTTGTCCGTTCTCCGTGACCTCCTACGAAGTGTCCCAGTTCAACAAGGTCTTCATCGGCACCATCTACCCCTCCGCCGGACATCTGAATGACGCCTGTCGCCAGGCACACACTCGCCGGGGTCGAGTCAGTGCTTGAAAAAAAACCAGAGCATTTTTTGTCATTTTGGGACCTGTTGTACAAGTTTTAATCCAAAATGAAAGGTAAGAGATCAAAATGACGAAAAAAACCACCGAAATACCGGTTCGGTCAGGTAAGGTGACTGCGAAGGTGGTGGTATCGAGGATGCTCCCGCCGATGTGGTGGATGGAGGTGGAGGTGGTGGTTTCGATGCTCGATCGGTGATTCGGCGTAGATTCGGTCCGCATCCATCGAGGTGCAGTACAGAGGCTCTGCGATGAGCCTGACCGGTTGCTTGGCCGCGTTGTGGATCACCGGTGACGTCGGGGCCGTGGGTGGGGCCGGAGGAGTCGTCGCTGTGGTCGTCCCGGATGAACTTCGGCATTTGAAGTATCGCGCGCATTTGACGGCAACCATCACAAACCAGCAGTGGAATACGATAGCGATGACTATGATGATCGCGGCGAGACCTGCGAACATTGAAACCACTAAAAACTTCCCAAATGCTATAAAATTGAGCAAAATCCAAACACGAACCGCTTTTAACTTTCAAACCAAATTTCTGGGACGCGGATGACAGGTGTTCGTGGAGTAGGAGTTCTAGGTATTCTCCCGGGTAGGAGAGAGGATCGTAGATCGCGGCGCCGACGTACGCCAGCAAAAGGACGAGAAATGATATCGTAATTATCTAAAAAAGATTTGACAAAAAATGTGTCAGTCAACATTTTAGAAACGTTGCCAAAAATGGAGCTTGTACGATGAAAAGTTTTTATCGTAAACATTATTTACCCGATGCATAATCCGCCAGAGTTTCAGTTGCCGGAAAACGCTGTTTTGCCATTTTCGACAATTTTTGACACGCTGTAGCTAAAAAACTACGGCATTTCAAAAGCCAAGGTACATTTTGATGAACGTTATTTTTGATGGAGAATCTGTGAAAAATATAAAAAAAATAGGATTATCATCTTAAAAAATGCCGAAAATCGTATTTAAAAAATATCACAATGGCAACATTCGTTTCGGCATTTTTTAAGGTGATAACCATATGTTTTTACATTTTCTTCTGATTCCCCATAAAAAATCACTTCGATCAAAAAGTACCCCGCCTTTGGAAATACCGTAGTCTTTTTTAGCTACAACGAGTTCGAAATCGTCAAAAATGGCAAAAACGCGATTTCCGGAAATCGTAAATCTGTCAAACCTTGTATCAAGCAAATAAAGTTTACGGTAAAAATTTTCATAGTAAAAATACTAAATTTCGACGTTTCTTGTGAAGCCTAAAAATCGTCAAAAACCTACGCTGAGGACGACAAAAGGCTGAAAAAAGGCCGCTTGTTCGACGTGAGTGCCGTAGAAGAGGCAGGCCACAGCAATAGAATCCGAGCACAAAAAAAGTAATTCCCAATTCCACTCGAGATCCGAGTAGCCGCCAATCTTGACGACAAAGTTGCAGATGATGACTGCAGCAAAAATTGACGATACCACGTACGATCCATTTTTGATGTGGATCAACGAGCAACAACACATCCCGGATGACAGCGACTGCTGTCCATCGACCGGGTCTTCAGTAGACGCCGAAGAAGATGTCGTAGACGAAGACGGCGCGGGCGACGATGACATCATTCGACTCCCAAACTTGCATCGATTCGAGCAGTTTTGCGAGTAGCAACAGCAACGCAGAACAGAGCAGTGATGTTGAGGTTGGTCGGCGAGACTCGACGACTAATACGACTACCGAGACCGAGTCCTACCTCCTCCGCGCAAAACGAAGAAGATAGGACTATAATCACACACACAGATGAAAGACAAAGCAAGCACGCTCACCTCGAAACAACCGTAGACGGAGGAGGGTAAACTGGTCGAAAGAAAGACAAAATGACCGTAAATCTCTTGGATCAACAGGGAAAAACAAAAAAAATCGTAGTGGTATGAAACGAACTACAAGTACTGCCGGTTGGGGAATCCATCTAATCCGGAGGCCTAATACACACTGTACCTACCATAATACAGTTTACAAAAGAAAAAAAACCGGCAAAAAAATGACAAAAAACGGACAGAAAACATTTTTTGTATACAATTTCGCCACGAAAAAATTGAACTGAAAAAACCCGCGCCAAAAACGTGTTTCGCGCAATCGACAAACTCTCACAACGACTTCAGAATAACATCAGAGTACAGTAAGTGTGCGTGCGTGTTATTCGACACTCTCGCCGTTGCTGTTGTTTTTTGGTTTGTCGGTGCGCACTTGGCTTTTTTGCTCTCGTTTTGGCAACTTTATTTTGTCATCGTCGATGTATTTCAAGTTTATATAATGTCTACGACTACCAAGAAGCCGTCATCCCAGCGAAGACGCTCCAAGTGCAATCCCAAGCCGGTGTTGATTCCGGATCGCGGTGATCCTGTTTACGAAATCCAGGCGCTCATTGCAGAAGGATATGATTACGAGTTGCGGCGATGGGTTTACAGAGCTCGATGGAAGGGATACGATTCGTCCGATGATACCTGGCAATTGACTGAAGAGCTTCATGTGAGTTTTTTCTTTCTTTTTTTTTGAAAATTTAGGCTACTTTGGCCTAAACAATCATTTGTATATTTTTGTTTATAAAATTGTTTGTACGATGCTTCTTACCTACAATTTCATTTTTTTAAATTTATTTTAGGCTATTGATTTGATGTCACTATTTTTTTAATTTTGGCCTAAAATTCGAATTTTTGTTTAATTAATATTAAAATTTTATCTAAAATTTGTTTGTTTTTGTATATATATTTTGGAATTCATTTCAGAGCTGCCCGGATGTAATGGAGAAGTTCAAGATCAAATTTGGTCGTTCTCCGCGCAGCGACGGAATTCCCCCAGAAGAAATACCCGATCTCGGATTCAGCAACTACGAGCGCCTCAACTATCCGCACAATCTGCCGCCGATTCGTTCGACTCAAGCTGTTCCGCGGCGAGGAATCCTGAAGAAGAAAGCTGGCAGTCCGCGTCCAACTCAAAAGCGTAGACGTTCGAAGACCTGTGCCAGATCGCAGAGTTCGGACAAGCTACCGAAACTGCAACCCCCGCCGAAGCCGCAAATCGAACGCACCGGGTTTGAATGCACGGCACTCGACGATGAGCGTCGACGTGTGACGCGTAGCGGAGGATTCATCACGCCATCCACGGTGCGTCGTTTGGATGTTAAAAACAAGGTGGTTGATCCGGATGCTCCGCCAAAGCGGTACACGATTCGTGAAAGTGGAAATGGACGGAAGCGCTCTCGGACCAGGTCGTCGACTCGCGGAAGTACTCGGCCTAAGCGGCGCCCGCAGAGAATTGTTTCTGCCCTGGAGGATGAACGTCAGCAAGGGTCACGCAATGGTCGGTTTGTGGAGGAGCAACCTTTGGAGTATTATCCTGCTGAAGAAGACGACGGATACGAAGACCGGCCGTTCACCCTACCCATGGAATTCGATCATGAGCCCGGCTACGAGGTACACAATTTTGGAAGCCGCATGACTGACCATGCTGACGACGAAGAACCGGCTCACGGCAGCTCGATTTCGCTTCTTGGACGGTACAATAATTCGGAAATGTTTATCAATAATCCACCAACCGATAACGCCGCCCAGCAGTACGACGACGAGCACCCTGAGGATTACGAGGACCACGACCATCCTCAGTCCCGGCGGTACTTTCTCTTTTCCGAGTACACTGAACACCATCACTTGATTCCTGTCCCGCCTGAACCCCGTTCTCGTTCTCGCGTAGTCTTCTCTCCGATGGCCGATGATCCGCCGCCGACCTTCGATGTTAGCAATTCTGGCTCCGAGGAATTGAATGCCGAAGCCGAAGCTGAAGTTGTCGAAGATGTCCCCATGAAGGTCGAACCGTATGACTCATCCTTGGATGACTTCGACATCTCTGGTCCCAGTTTTGCCAGCTACTTCCAGCAACAGCCTCCCCTGGTCGAAGTTCGAGTCAAAGATGAGTCGTCGGAAATCATGGATGATCCTGAGTAACTCTGACAACTCTTGTTAATTAGTTGTTATTAATTTATTTTTCTTTGCAGTGCTATAATCTATTTCGCTGATTTTTACATAGGTGTTTTTTTTAAGTTCCGGAATCCTTTTCATTGGCCGTATTTATTGGTATTTTTTGAAGTTTGTTGTAGTATTTTTTGTTGTTCGCCATTGTAAATGTCAAGTTGAATGGTTTTTTGAGGCAGCAGTAGTGGGTTCGTTGGCTCATGACAATATTTTTTGGGAGGCAGGAAGGGCCACTTTTGAACTGTTTGGTTTTTTTGCGTAGTTGACACAACCGATTGATTTTTTATTTTACACGGTTATAGTGCCAAGAGTAGTAATTACACTCGTGATATCAGTTTGCTTGAGGGATGAACTGGCAGAAAAACGCGCACCGGAATAGGCATTTTTGAAATTTTAAATATGGTTTTTTTTAAACTACTGTACTTACTGGAAGGGTTGACACATTGGAATCAGTTTTTGATGGAGAATGTGTTAAAAAATATAAAAACTAGGAGTCACAACTTGAAAAAGTGCCGAAATTAGAAGTGCCATTTTGACATCTCTTGTTTGGCACTTTTTTAAGCTGTGACCCCTAACTTTTATATTTTTAACAGATTCTCCATTAAAAACTGAGTCGAATGATATGTCACCATTTTGGTAAGTGCGGTAGTTTTTTAAAAAACCCGTTTTTAAAATTTCAAAAATGCCAATTCGGGCGCGCATTATTCTGCCGGTTCATCCTTCCAGCGAACTCTAATATCACGAATGCAATTACTACTCCTGGCACTATAACCGTGTAAAATTAAAATTCAATCGGTTATGTCAACTACGCGGTAAAACCAAACTGCTCAAAATTACCCATCTCTGATTTTTTGGAAAGTAGAGGTTCTTGGCGTTGTGTGACAAAGCAAACAACGCCTCGCCTTGCAATTTTTTTCACCACTTTTGTCGGCAATAAAAAATCGTAAAATCCAGATAAATTACGATGAGCCAAACTTCTGGCTACATCACGGCGGTTGTGACGAGTTTTTTCGGCCACGACGCAGGCATCATCGCGGAAGCGCTGACGGCTGGCCCGAGGCCGCTCCAGGTTCTGTATTCGGTTGTCAAAGATCGACTGCATAAGAAAAACCTATTCCGCAAGCAGGTCACTCTTCTCTTCTGGTATCACATCGTCGAGTGTCATGCCTTCAATGGACGGGAGCTGTACGCGATCACGTTTGAGAATGTTCTGCGGTATGTCATGCTTTCGTCGCAGCTCAGCGTCCTCCAGATGGCGGATGGCGACGAGGCGTTCGCGATGGTGAAAGCGCTAGTCAAGGAGGGCAGGCTCTCGGCTTCCGACCTCATCCGCAGGACTCGGGAGGCTATCAAGCAGAAGGGCGTCGATGTGAGTTGTTTTGCGGGGATTTTGGGGAAAAACTGAGTTTTTTTTACGTTTTATTATCAAATTTTGTTTATGATTTTTTGGTCCAAATTGAAGTTTTTATGTTTTTGTTTCAAATTTTTTGGGCGAAAAAAAGTTTTTTCAGTGGTTTTTGAAGTCAAAAAATAGTTTTCTTCTGGATTTTTGGTCAAAAATGTGCTGTTTTACGAGTTTTGGGGTTTGAGTCAAAAACAGTTGTTTTGTCAAAATTGAGTTTCTTCGACGTTTTTTATGTCAAAAGTGAATTTTTCTTACTGATTTTTATCAAATTCAAAAATTTTGGCGTTTTTTGTTCAAAAATGAGTTTTTACCGTTTTTTATTCTATCATGATTTTTTTTGACAAAAATGAGGTTTTTCCTGGCGTTTTTTTACAAAAATAATTTTTTTGTCGAATACGAGTTTTTTTTGCAATTTTCGATCAAATAGATTTTGTTTACGTTTTCTTGTAAATTTTTTTACCTTTTTTTGATAAAAATCAACAATTTTGCCGTTTTTCAGTTCGTTCAAATCTTCCAAAGCCTCACGAAGAACAAAGTCATCATCCGGACCCACCGAGAAGTCGGTGAATCCGACAACGACCCCTTCCTGCCACCGACTGTCATGCTGGACGGCACTTCCCGCATCGCTGCTCTCATCCAGGCCGAAGCGAAGCTCGCGACCTTCGAGGAGGATTTCCTGGCAGAACAAGGCGCGGAGACGTCCCGCGTCGACGCACTCCGGCGACTCGATCACTGCAGACGACAGCGAGAGCGAGAACTCCGCGCTGAGGCCGACAAGGTGCAGTCGACGGATTCCGATCGGGATATTCTGTGGCGCGTCAATTTTAATATTCTCGATCGACTGTACCGGGATCGACTGCTCGTCAGACTGCTGGTAAACGACTGCGGCATCGATTCGACTGGCGAGAAAATTATGCGGGGTGCTTTCACGATTTGCAGCAGAGTCCAGGAGGGAAATGCGGCCAGCGCTATGGTCAAGTTTTTCTCGGTGGGTTTTTTTTTAAGTTTTCTGAACTTTTTTTTGAATTTATGAATTTTTTTAATGTATGAAATTTGTTTTATTTCATTTTTTTTAACTTTTTTTTTAAATTAAAAAAAATATATAATTTTTTTACGATTTTTAATTTATATTTTTTTTCAATTTACAATTTTTTTCTTAAAATTTTTTTTTCAATTTAAAAATTTTTTTTGATAAATTTTTTTTTCAAATTTATAAAAAAACATTTTGAAAAAAATTAAAAAAAAATTATTAAAAAAAAAATTGTTTAAAAAATGATTTTCTTTTTTTTTGAAGAGAAATGACGTCCAAGAACTCCTCCAAGCGAATTCCGACATCACAAAAGACGACTACGAAACGACCCTTTTCCTGGTCGCGTCCTGCGCCGATCGATTCATCCGGAAGGTCGGCGACAGCAACGGTGGCCTCTACGAGGTGAACTACACGCACGGCATGCGCCGGCTCTTCATCCGGGTCATGGGAAACATGATCAACAGCATGTACGAAAACCCAGCCGAGCCATCGGACAGACAGGAGCTGCCCCAGGCGGTCTTCTCGACCCTCGTCGACAAAGGACTCGTCGATGAAGACCGAATTGCGACGGTTTTCAAGCAATCCGAAGGCGAGATTCGCTCCATGATCTATCGAATGCATGGCGACAAGTTTGTCAACGTTGTGGTGAGTTGGGGGATTTTGATTGGAAATAATCTTTTTGGGGAATGGTTTTGGAGATTGTTCGTGAAATTTTTCTAAAAAGTGTTTATTTTGTTTTTACTCGGAAAAGTTTTTCTATGATTTTATGAATGGTTTCGCAAAAAAAACCGCGTTTTCACTATTTTGAACGATTTTTGGCACTTTGTTGATAAAAAAACTACGGCATTGCCAAAGTCAGGGTACATTTTGATGGACGTAATTTTTTATGAAGAATTCGAGAAAATTATAAAAATATAGGATTATCACCCTAAAAATGCCGAAAATTGTTTTTGAAAAATGAACATAACGGCATTTTTTTGAGGTGAAAATAATATATTTTTATGTTTTTTTCTGATTTTCATCCAAAACCACGTCCATCAAAATTTACCCCGGCGTTGGAAATTCCGTAGTTTTTTAGCTACAAACGTGCTAAAAATCGTCAAAAAGAGCATGAAAAATGATTTTCGGCATGCTTAATTCTACCAAATTATGCATCAGCCAGGTAAATTTTACGGTAAAAATTTTTGATTGTAAAAAACAACTTTCGGGACAAATTTCATTAAAATTTTCCAAAATGTTCCCTGACACGTTTCTTGATTGACAACTGTGATTTCGAAAGAAGGAAAACTTGTGGTGTTTTTTTTTTCAGATGCAAGACACGTCATACGAATTCAACCCGCAGAACAGCCACTTTCTCTATGGCGTTGATCTGCTCCAAGTCAACAGAAATCAGTTTCAAAATGTGCTGCAGGTAAGTGTAAGCAGGGTCGATTGTTTGTTCACTCCTCCGGGGACTGAAATGACGTTTTTTTTTTCTGATTCGTCATTTTTTTGCCAAATGTTAAAAACAATCTTTGTACCGTTATTTATTTTTTTGTATTTTTCAGTGGTACTCCAACTACGTCAACCGACGCCTGTACGAGAAGGAAAAAATAGTCAACGTCAAAAAAGTGAAAGCAAGAACGCGAAAAGCCATCGAAAATGCAAAGCGAACAATCACTGATGACGAAGAACTCGCCGAGCTTGTAAGTTGCTTGAAAAAATATTTTTACAGTTGAAAAATTATTTTTTATTATTTTTCAGATCGAAGACGTTCAAAACGAATTTGACCAGGGCAAGCGACGCCAGCTCCGGCAATATCGACTCCTTCGAGACTACCTGAAAAAGGTCGAGATGATGCTCAACGAAATTGTCTGGATCATGCATCGCAACCGAGAAATGGAAGAACGCAAGCGAAAGGACGAACGCGTCTACGAGAAACGAGGCTTCCGCGGCGTCAAGAGAACCGGAACCGACGATGCCGGAGGCGGTGGGGGACCGGCGAAGAGGGCAAGGGAGTTTTGAGGACTGTTGGAGTGTTTTTTTTTTCATGGTTGTTGATTTTTTAACTCGTAATTAACGTTTTCATAAGAAATTTGGATCGCGACCAAAACTAATCGAGACATTTACGCCTACGTGGACGTCATTTGTGCCTCCTAACATCTGGTCTAATGATAACTAACCACTGAGTAATGGTGAAATAAATAAATAAAAGAAATTTGGAACTGTTGTGATCTTGGGTTTTGCTGGAGGGATGAACGCGCGCGGAATTGGCATTTTTCAAATTTTAAAAACGGGTTTTAAAAAAACTTCAAAAAAAAAATAGTTGCAGAATTTTTTTTATAGAAATAAATTTTTTTTTTCAAATTTTTATTTGAATGTCAAAAATTATGTCGGAAGTGATACAAAAAATGCACAAGTAATTTTTTACTTGACAGAAGTTTTTTTGCGTACAAATTTCACAAAATTCTTGGTTTTGGTTTTTTTAAATTAAAATTATTTGAAATTTTTTTTGTCTGGTTTTTTTGCAGCACATTTGTTTAAATTTTTTATAATTTCTTTTTAATTTTTTTATAACCCGCGTGCTAATTTCAATTTTTTTTTAATCAATTAAAATTTTTTTTTATAAAAATTAAAATTTTTTATAATAATTCACGTTTTCGTAAAACCCAAAAAAATTGAACTCATTTTTATTTTTTTCAAATTTTCATTCGAATGTCAAAAATTAAGAATTATGGGTTGATACAAAGAAATGCAGGGCAGATGGGTGCCAAGAGGGGAAGGAGTCGGTGCCGTAGAACGAACATCTTACAAAAATGATGCCAAATGCGGGACGGACTCTCTTTTACTTAATCGTCGGGGAGGAAAATAATAAAAGGCGGAGGGAGGCGAGTAGGGCGAATTGGTGGAAGATTTGCCAGCCGAGGCGGTCGGCATTCATCGTCGTTTTACAAATACGGGCGATCTTGCCGCATGAGTTTAGTACTCGAGGATGACGTAGCACGCGTAAATCAGACTGAAACGAGGGGGAAAAAAAAATTATTTTTGGCTTGGTATTTTTAATTTGGAAAAATTAAAAAAATGGTTTTCAACAAACAACAAAAAAAATTGAATGGAAAATCAGAACAATGCAACTTACCCGGGAATGTATCCCAAAAGCGTGAGCAGAATGCAGATGGCGAGGTGATAGTCACAACCAGTCTGGAAGAAGACACCGACGGGCTGAAAAATATTTTTTTTAAAATGGTAAAGGTTTACGATAAAAAATATTTTTTGACAAACTCACAGGAATGATGACGGAGCAGCAGAGACGAGGACAATCACCAATTGTAACGGCCATTTTGGATCGGATAGGAAGTTTGGAGGGTTTTTTGTTTCTGAAAAAAATGCGTGTGGATTAGTACTGCGCAGGTGAGTGAGTGAGTGCACGCTCGGAAGCCGAGTGACGACTGTCGTTGCCTCAGGGCACGGATCCGCGTATTTATACGTATACTCGACAGTCAGTCATTGTGTGGTGGTTGTCGGGTTAAAACATGTCGAAAACTGGTACTGGGACAAAAAAAGGGCCAAGTCAACAGTCACCAACCGCGCCTTCTCTTTTGTATGTATACTCACGCCGCCAGGCACCGCACCGGGATGGAGGGGAGATGCATGCACGCGGAAGAAAACTAGCTTTGGGCGATGATTGTTTTGTTTTTAGACGTCGAAACAAGCGCCGGGAGCAGGAGACGAACCGATCGATCCATTTTGCTCTCAGCTTGGACTCATGGCGCCTACAGACAGCTTATCAGGTAAGGGATGGGAGGCACATGCATGCATGCATTCATACCTGCTCGCATGTTCGCTTGCTCGCGAGCAAGCGAACTTGCAAGCAGGATGTATTTAGATACTTGCTTTCTTTTTCTTTTTCACGCGAAGAAAGAAAGCAGAGAAAGCAAATACAGTCAACATCTTCATCATCAGCATCAGCATCATCAGCATCAGCGGCGGTGTTCTTTGCAAGGCGAAAAAATAGGTTGATAACGAAAAAAGGGGATGGGATGCATGCATGCTTACGCGAGACTTGGGAAGCGTTGTTTACTTGCGAGGAAATAAATGCAAGCAAGCAGGCAGGCATGGATTCGATTCTTAGCTCTTACACGGGGCTTGTTTTGACAAACATGACTGTGTTGTTTGTGTTTATTGGGGTGATGCACTAGCATTTTTTTCCCAATTGAGGCAGACTTGGGTGACGAGCATGAAGTTTACGAGTCTAAGGTTAACTTGCACGTTAAAAAAGTCTACACAGTCTACGAAGTGGCAGTTTTTGTAAGTTGGGGTTCCGTGAAGGCACGCAGGTTGCCACAGTTACCTTTCGTCGTAGTAAATATTTTTATAGTACTTGGCCGACAGCCAAGTAAATAAATATTTATAATAATAGGAACGCGAAAGTAGCAAAATAAGGCATGCAGGTAAGGTAATTCAAGCCGTAGAATGACTGACCAGCACCTGTCACCTGTGGGCATGCATACCACTCTACACCCGTGTAGCTGTGCCCTGCCGAGGGGAAAACCCGGCAGGGTACGCCCACAGGTGTCGGGCGGGGCAGATTATAGTTCAATGCAGACTACGGAATTTCGAAATACCTACATAAATAGCAGATGGACTAATAAGGTTTCAAATGACGAAAATCGTCGGGATATGTAGGTATTTATTTACGAATTTGTATTTTCCGGCGCGATGAGTCCAAAACGTCCCAGGAAGGGGTGTAAAGTAGGAATTTTTTGAGAGGAATTCGCTATGCAGTATCCATTTTAGCAGTCGAACAGTGAAAAGGTATGTATGTATATGGGCACCCCAGCCCTACGTATGTATGTAGCTAGGCCCGGGAGAAAAACAATGTCCGCAGCTCTCCGTCGTTGTTGACGGACTTTGCAACGACGATGACTATCTACAACAGGTGTTCGGAAGGAGAAGGAAACTGACTGTGCTGACTGGGGTAACGCTGTCGCGATTCGATTATGAAATAATAGAAGAAAATTTTTTCTTTGAATTTTGTATGTATAATTTTAATTTTTGGTAGTAGGTACGCGAAAACATAACATAGACATTTGGACATGCATGCTATTGATGAATTTGCGCCCTGGCATGCTCTGTGTCATGAGAGATGAAATTAATCATCCATACCCCCCCCCCGGCAAAAAAAGCAATTATCAGGGCTCATTAGAGGGAGGTTAGGACATCCCAGGGCCGACTGACTGACTGGGACAAGGACAAGGACAACGACAACGACAACAGTCGTAGTCCTTGGTCTTGGCCATTTTTGGCAGATGAAGAAGAAAAAGATGAAGAAGAAAGGCTAACATGTCGATTGAATCTTTGCCCGCCGGCCACGACCATGGCCGCGGACGGCAAAACAAGACAAGAAATAGAAATAAATATACACGACCGCGCTTCAAAACAATGTGCGCGCAACAGACTCCGGAGTCCGGACTGAAGTCCTATTTTTGTTGGTTGGCAGCCTGCCTGGTTTGGCTTAACGCGGTATTGAAATGTAAAATGTGCCCTCTTCCGCCTCGTCTCGTCTCATTTTGTCTCTGGAGGCCAGAGAGAGAGAGTAATGGACCGAATTGGATGAGCGCGGCACACAAATTTCCAAATTTCCAAAATTTCAAAACAAACAAAAAAACGCTCATTTTTTTGTAACACAAAAAAATGGCTTATGCGTCTTTGAACAAATAAGAGCGATAGCTTTTCTCCTGCTGATCCGGTATGACACCTCTCTCGAAGCGGACCGGTATTTATAATAAATAAATGTGCTCACTGAAAGCAAAGTTGGGAGACGGGGCGTTGTTTATTTTACACACGCCAAGAGTTCTTCTCCCAGGACAGGTAAGCAGGTGAGTGTGAGAATCTGACGTCAAATTAATAGCTGGGGTCGCTGGAAAAGTTGAAATCGGATGTTTAGGGCAGGCGGAATCGTAATTTGTGGCCTAGAGTGCTTGGAAACGGTTGATAGGCGAGATTAGACCCACATTGATCGTAACTGTTCCCCGGCAACCCTAGTTTGGAAAACCACGCCTACTATGTATGTTTAGAGTGACAAAAAACAGAGCTTGATGTTTTGAAAGCCAGGGCTTTGGGTTTTCACACCACAGAAATAAATAAATAAATCAGAGTAGAATAGAGGAAACGAAACGAAACGTGTCTGACTCGCACAGTCAGAAATGTGAAAAAAAAACCGACTGTACCTTAACCTGAGCGTGGGGCTTTCTGCCTGCCTGAACTCAACGCTGAAAGAAAAACGAAACTGATAGCAGGGTCCGTTCCTGGCTAAGTAAGTAAGCCGGGCGCGACTGCCTGTCTCATGACGACGCATCGGAAATGTGAACAACAAACAAACTGCTCTGGCTGCGGCTGAGGCTGCCACAGCCGCAGCCGTGATCGGGCGAAGACTGTCAAGCTTGGAGAAAAATTAGACTTCGAAACTGTCGATTCAGAGTCGATTGCTGAATCAAAAATTGACTAATTTTGACCAAAATTTTGTTCTTTTTTTCCCCAGCTTTTTTTTATTGAGACCAATTCAAAAAAAAATTTTATTGAAAATGCACAAAAAACACTCAAAAGTAAGAAATTTTTAATAATTTTAATGAATTTTGAACAGAAAATACTCAAAATTGAAAAAAAATGAATTTCGCCCCAAAAAGGGTATTTTTTTCAAAAGAATCGCAAATCTTTGGAGTCGACTCTTTCAACAAAAAAAATTTATTTTGACTTTGATGTGAGTCAAAATCGACTCTAAGTCAGAATCGTTGGAACCCTGCCGTCAAGTCAGGAAAACCAAGACAGAGAAAGGCCTAATGATCCATCGATCAACCGCCGGATGAGTCACGTCACGACACATTCCTCAAAAAACTGTTTGCCTCGAGACTGTTGAAAGGAACGGTGAAGGCAGGCGGGTTTTATAGCCCGAAAATGGATCACGGATCGATTATTATGACGGCCATCATGGTGGCCGATGACACCTCCCACGACGATGCAGGTGACGTGAGAGAAGATGAGAGAAGAACGCCTTTATGACGTGAACGTCATTTATGTATTTTCATTTATTCCGGGTGATAACGCAGAGTGATTCATCGATACGTCAAACACCGTTGTTGACAGGGTTGCGTGGTGGTGTGTTTGACTTGACAAATGGCTCGAAACGCGTGTTTTCAACCCGGTAAGGGAGAAAGACGGGGGGATTAGTGCTGGGGGGGGGCAAAAAGTGCAGGTCTTGTGCATGACCTGGCTGAAAGGGGATCTAGGAGGCTAAAGGTCGCGTGGCAGACTCGCGCAGTCGATAGAAATACAAAAAAAAGTTATTTTTGGAGTTCAAATTACGTCCAAAAAGAGTAAATTCTGCTTGAAGCGTATTTAAAGTCAAAAAACATGGAAACCTTTTTATTCTTGAAAACAAAAACAATTTTTTGCTTTGTTTTTGATAAAAAAAGCATTTTTTGTTTTGTTTTCGACAAAAAAAACAATTTTTTGTTTTGTTTTGTGCACGTAAAATATTCATGCACGTCAAAAAAATCATGTGAAAAGTTTTTCGCGGTTCAGAAAAATACCTGTGTTAGAAAATTCAGATTTGGGCTGACCCGGCTGGATGAAAAAAAATCAGTTTTGGATTGCAAAATTTATCAAAAAAAAAGGATATTTTATTTGACGCGTGTTTTGCAAGTCAAAAACCATGAAAACCATTTTTTTTCTTGACAACAAAAACTTTTTTTGTTTGTTCTGGACATTATTTGATAGACATTGTTTCTGTAATATTCAAGCACGTCAAAAAATTCATGTGAAGTTTTTTGTAGTAAGAGACCAGAAATTACCTGACTGAGTGAAAAAAAAATTAGTTTTGGATTACAAAATCGGTCAAAAAAATTCATTTTAAAGCTTATTTTATGTCAAAAATCATGGAAACCCTTCTTTTTGACAACAAAACAATTTTTTTCATTGGCCACTCTAAATTTTTGAAGGACATTGGGGGTACCTTCAAAAATTCATGCACATAAGAAAAATCACGTGACAACTTTTGCGAGGTTTACAAAAGTGCTCTGGCATCATCATCGACGACATCGATTGAACTGAACGCAGCCGAAGAAGGAGAGGGAGGCCACCGACCAACCACCCCCGACGCCAACACCGAAAAAAAGGAACGAACGAACCACCAAATTTACCAAATAGGTAGAGAACGAGTGGCAGCAGCCTCGGATTGTTTTGCACTTTGCACAGACGAACAAATAATAGATATTATACTCACGATGGACTGGATATTATATTTTTCCTGTTTACGGCCCTGTGGAAGAACGGTGGAACGCCGGCCAGCTCTGCCCATCCAGCTGTGGAGGGGGTGTGGATGCAGATACGGATCGTGTTTGCGTGCGCACAGGGCGTCATGGTCTTTGATCATCGGAATGGAGCGGTCATCGGTGTTCGCTGAACTCGACTCGGTGGAGACTGACTGACAGCAATTATAAAAGCAACGGCCCAGAGGTGCGCGAAAACCCTCGCGTCCAGCAAATCGACGTTGAGGGAAAATACGATGGCACTCACCATGTTTACCCCAGATTTGGCCCAAAAACAAAACACAATCAATCAGTCGAGTCGTATCAGCTCATTCGTGCGTTTCTCGATCGCACAATTCACCTCGCCGTTGGCCGTTGCCTGCACTAACCTCCAATTTTTTACCCATCAACAATGTTATCGTTATCATCATCTACCACGGCCGCGAAACCGACCGCCTCTGGCAACAAGAGCAACAAAAACGTTCCGACTCCCGAACCCCCCCAGATCGACGTCCAAAATCTGCCTGAAATCGTCGGAATGCTGCTCCAGATTGGACGACCGACGTCGCCGGATCGAGTTGACGTCAAGATGATCCGTCAATACCTGGCCAAAGAACAAGGCATCGAATGCAGCATTCCCACGATCGTCAGCCTGGCCAAAGAAGCCAAAGTAAATAATTTTCTTTGCTTTGTGTGCTTTCAACGTAACTTTTTTTTAAGAGAATCTTTCAAATGAATTCGCCCTGGACCTGTAAGCAAGCATCGACACCGGAATCAGGGTATGATGGGGATTCTGATTTGGAGTCAGAACCAGAGACACCCGAAGAACTGTACGAACAATTGGTATGTTTTAAAAAAAATTGATAAAAAGTTTGTGAAAAAAATTCGAATATTTATTTGTTTTTAAAATTTTTAAAATAAAAATGTTTTTTTACCAAAAAAATGTTAGTTTTTTTAGTTTTTTTTTTAATTTTTGGGTTAAAAAAAACTTTAAAAAAATATTTTGTGCCGCCGATAAAATGTTAGTTTTTTTGGTGAAGGGTCAGACCGGTATGTCATGTGGCACACCCAATGGTTAAGCATAGCACGCGCCGGCTGTCTGGACTATCCTGCTTTCCCTGGTCTTTCACTGGTTTTTCTTCGTTCAGCGCGCGTCGCACTCATGAAGAGAGATTCTCCCGCTGCCCGAGCGCGCTGGTCGAATTGGTTGCAAAAAAAGGAATCTTTGGGCCAAATTTGGAAATTTTTACTTTTTCAAATTAGATTTGTAATTAGAATAATATTTGAAGCATTTTGATGTGTTTTTTGGAATTGTGGGACAATTTTTGATCAAAATCGAGTAGGGTACGGTAGAAAAAATCCACGGATCTTTGAAATGCCGATAGAAAGCTGAAAATTTCAGGGTAGACTAAAAACAAAATTTCCTTTCGAATGGCATACTCAGTTTTTTGATTGCGTGTCGATAAATGTCCGAAAAAACGGTTTTCTTCGGAAATTTGAAAAATTCGGTACTTTCTAGAACTTGGATCAAAAAATGAATATCACCAGTCGAAAGCGCAATATCTTTTTTATCTACTGTAAAATTTTCACAGACTTACCGTATCCCTGGGGCATACGGTAACGATTCTCCCGAACCCTACTTGTTCCAACGCCTGAGGCTATGAGGTAGAGCGCTGTAGAGCAAAGTGAGATAAAGCATCTTGTTAGAAATTTTTCGGCCTACAAAATGATGTAACTCTCGAATTTTTACCTATTTTTTTCGCTTCGCAATTTTAATTCGCGCAACATACACTCATTTTTGGTACCAATTTTCCGAAAATTGAAATCGAAAAAGTGGGGTCTGGGGGAAAAATCGCCATTGACACAGTTTTGGAGCGTTGTAGCATGAATCTTGAACACAGACGTAAAAAACCCTGTAGAATTCAAAAATATTATTATTTTGTTTTTAAAGGTTCGAAAAAGTTCCGAAAAATGCTTTTTTTTCGAAAATTCGAACTTTTAGGAATTTTTCGGTCGAAATTGAAAAAAATGAATATCATCACCGCATTTAGAATTCATTTTTACTCCTATCCTGAAATTTTCAGCAATATTGCTTTCAAACTGAACGAATGCCGATTTTTCCCCCAGACCCCACTTTTTCGATTTCAATTTTCGGAAAATTGGTACCAAAAATGAGTGTATGTTGCGCGAATTAAAATTGCGAAGCCAAAAAAATAGATAAAAATTCCGGAGTTACACGGTTTTGTAGGCCGAAAAATTTCTTACAAGATGTTTTATTTCACTTTGTTCTGCAGCGCTCTACCTCATAGCCTCAGGCGCTTGAACAAGTATGGTTCGGGAGAATCGCTACCGTATGCCCACGCGATACGGTAAGTATCTGAAAATTTCACAGTAGATAAAAAAGATATTGCTCTTTCGATTGGGCATACTCATTTTTTGATCAAAGTTCTAGAAAGTACCGAATTTTTCAAATTTCCGAAGAAAACCGTTTTTTCGGACATTTATCGACACGCAATCAAAAAACTGAGTATGCCATTCGAAAGGAAATTTTGTTTTTAGTCTACCCTGAAATTTTCAGCTTTCTATCGGCATTTCAAAGATCCGTGGATTTTTTCTACCGTACCCTACTCGATTTTGATCAAAAATTGTCCCAGAATTCTGAAAAACACATCAAAATGCTTCAAATATTATTCTAATTACAAATCTAATTTGAAAAAGTAAAAATTTCCAAATTTGGCCCAAAATTCCTTTTTTTGCAACCAATTCGACCAGCGCGCTCGGGCAGCGGGAAAATCTCTCTTCATGAGAGCGACGCGCGCTGAACGAAAAGAAATCAGTGAGGGACCAGAGAGCGCAGAAGAGAGTCAGACATCGAGAGCGTCCTATGCTTAACCATTGGGTGTGCCACATGACATACCGGTCTGACCCTTTACCGTTTTTTTAATTTTTGGGTTAAAAAAAAAATTAAAAAAAAAATATCTAGGAAAAGCGACACAAAATATCCCCTGAACCCAAATTTTGCACCAAATTTTTTTTTGTGATACAGCGAGCTGCATTTTTTTGTTATAATATTTAGAAAATTTCTTGAAGAATTTTCAAATTTTCTCTGCGGGTTTATACATTCCGGCAGTTCCGAGAATCCTTGCGGTTCCATGGATCCCAGCGGTCCCGTGGAGCAGTGGTTACCTCGTCAGTCTCACACACTGAAGATCCCCGGTTCGAACCCGGGCGGGATCATCTGCAAAAACCAACGTTTTTACATTTTTTTCAATTTTTTGACACATCTATAATTTTTTAAAATTTTGCAGGAGGTGTTGAACGCATCGGCCCTTGAGTTGAACGCCATGCTGCTGCGAGGTCAGATACGGGAGCCCCTGGAACTATGGAATACTCAGAAAATCTTCATCTACGTCCACGATGCCGGCACCCACAGCGAGGAAGAATCCTGGTGGAACTTCACGTTCAACGAGAATCTCGAGAGAACGCAAATCACTGTCAGGATCGAAACTAGTGTGTACAACTACTACCGCAACGGTCAGCTCAACGGACGACAACGCTTTACGTGCTGCAACTGCAAATACCTCAAAACGGGAAAGAAAGGAAAGAAACCACGAAGCGATCTTTATTTCGACGGCATCCATCTCCACGGAAAAAACACGATGATCCACAACTGCACGCCCCTGACACCTGAGGCGGTGGCTTGGGACCAGCAAAGAAAATATGCCTTGCTGACTTATTGGGATTCTCAGCTGCGTTTGATGCAGTTGAAGCAGATGAAGCAATAAATTGTTCATTTGCATTGTTGAATGGAGAATCAAATTACACAAAAATTCTAGATTTATTTCGAAAAACCATTTTCTTGCATTTTTCTTGGATTTTGTAGATTTTTATCTGATTTTCCAAAGCACTGCAGAATCTGGGGAAATAATGTTTTGCAGAAAAAAACTGTATTGCAAACTTAAGATTTTCTCATCAAAGCACTCCGATTTCTGTATAATTTGTAAAAATCCCATCAGTTTTGTACTTTGGAAAAAGCACTTTGCGGATGTGACAGCAAAATTGTTGAACTTCGGGGGGCATAAATACGAGCTCAGTTTTCACAATTCCATATCTTTTGGATACATCCTGTCTACAATGAACTTCCTGTACACCATCCTCCTTCTCGTCGCTTTCTTCACAACGACTGTCGCCAGCAATGTTTTCATTGGTCCGAAATTATATGACGACGTTTACATTCCCATTGCTGATTTCGTTAACTGAAAAAACTGTTTAAATGATGTGATAAGAATAAATAAAATGCAAGAACAAAAAATCAAATTTGTTGGCAAACAAATACGAATGAATGCGAACGTTTACCCCAACCCTGATCCGATTTTACTGGTTATACTATTCTACAACCAATTTTTATATACAAATGTCGATCCACAAAATTTGTGCTTGCATTTCATTTATTCTCATCACATTATTTAAACAGTTTGTCAGTCAATAATCGGAATCAGTCAAGTATGTCAACTACGTCGTTAACAACTTTCAGAGTCGCGCCTCCGGCATTAATAACATCACTGAAAATATTACCGGCGACAGTCGTTGTGAAGAAAGCGACGAGAAGGAGGATGGTGTACAGGAAGTTCATTGTAGACAGGATGTATCCAAAAGATATGGAATTGTGAAAACTGAGTTCGTATTTATGTTCGCAGAAGTTCAACAATTTTGCTGTCAGATCCGCAAAGTGCTTTTTCCCAGGTACAGAACTGATGGGATTTTTACAAGTTTCACAGAAATCGGAGTGCTTTAATGAGAAACTCTCAAGTTTACAGTACATCAAAACAAAACAAGCTTCTGCAAAACCTGCAGAATATGAGAATAATTGTTTTGCAGGAAAAACCTGTACTGTAAACTTGAGAGTTTCTCATTAAAGCACTCCGATTTCTGTGAAACTTGTAAAAATCCCATCAGTTCTGTACCTGGGAAAAAGCACTTTGCGGATCTGACAGCAAAATTGTTGAACTTCTGCGAACATAAATACGAACTCAGTTTTCACAATTCCATATCTTTTGGATACATCCTGTCTACAATGAACTTCCTGTACACCATCCTCCTTCTCGTCGCTTTCTTCACAACGACTGTCGCCGGTAATATTTTCAGTGATGTTATTAATGCCGGAGGCGCGACTCTGAAAGTTGTTAACGACGTAGTTGACATACTTGACTGATTCCGACTCTTGACTGAAAAACCGTTTAAGTAATGTGATAAGAATAAATGAAATGCAAGCACAAATTTTGTGGATCGACATTTGTATAAAAAATTAGCCGTAAAAAAGTATAACCAGTATCTTCGGATCAGGATCGGGGTAAACGTTCGCATTCGATCGTTTCGCAAAAAAAATATTTTTACTTATGCCACTGCTTATGCAAAGGCGTTCCAAAATTTAGTGGTATTCAACCACAAGCTTTCGCAAGGGCGGAATTCAATGTTTACCTCAAACTTGGGTAATTAAACCGTAGATAAAAACGCGGAGTCTGTTCTTTTGCACCTGCTTGCGCAAATGCCTTGGATGACCAAGCGACGTCGTTGAAATCGCACTTGTCAAAGAGACGCAGAGAAAGAGAGCTTGTGTTGCACGGTGTGGAGGGAAGGGGAGAGTTTTGGGAAGTTAATCCAAAGCTGATAAAATGTGTTTAAAATAAAATTTTAAGAAATAAAGGTTTGAGAGAAGCAAAATAAATTACAACATCGAAGCTAAAATAAGAAATGATTCATTTTTTGAGTTCGCGTGCTCAAATCGGGAAGATGGTAGGTCAAACAATTGTTGGCAAGTGCAACATCGTGGATTTGCGTTTACAATGATTAAATTATTTGATTTTTGTTCAAAATATTTATTAAATTTTGCGGTGTTCATGACTGCAAAATTCACAAAAATTGAGTCATTGCCATTCCCGAATCCGATTTTGATTCTCATTCAGCTGTAAAATCAAAGTACGAAAAAAATGGTAAGTTTGTTACTGACATGAATGATGTTTCCTGGAAATTTTGATGTCAGATCAAAAAATTGAAATGAATTTTTGTCAACAAAAAATTAAAAAAAAAACAATAAAAAAAAATATTTTACACAAAATTATTGGACATTTTTTTTTCATAAATTCATTCAGGTAAAGTCAGATGCATTTCTTTGTTAATTTTTTTTTGTTAAATTTTTCATTCCAACGTTTTTGCATTTTTTTTCAATTTTTAGACCACGATGTGCGAAAAAAATGGTTTCAGGCTTTTTTTGATCATAACTGCAAAAGGGATGAACTGCGGGCAAACTCACGACTCCTGTCTGGCTTCAATAGCCGACGTGAAAAGAAGCTGGCCTTGGATGTCTTCTATTTTGCTCACGATTTCGGTCCCAGCGCAAATGAAGAGTGCTGGTGGGAATGAACGCTCAACAAAAACCTCGAGAAAAGGCAGATCAAAGTAAACGCGAACGGCGGATTCTAGAACTATTACCGTAACGGCCAGCTCAACGGACGACAACGTTCCTCATGCGTGAATTTCAAGAAACCCAGGAAGGGAAAGAAATCGAATAGCAACCTGTATTTCGGATATTTGTGGTACGTTTTTATAAACTTTCGGTCGGAATGTGAGAATGTGTTAGATTGAAATTGATTTGATTCATTCTGGTGAGTCAACTGCGAAATGACATAAAACGCTTGCTTTTCAAATCTCGTATTGCAACACTTCGGACATCCATCTACTCGTTTTTGAAAAGTTAGCAGTGTTCTATTGACTTATATCGACTTAGTAGACGTACATAGATGTGATTAAAAGTGAGAAATAGGACAGTTTAGAATTCTCGGATCCCCCTGCTCCCCGGGACCGCAAGGATCCATGGAACTGCTAGGATCCTCGGAACTACTGAAAGCCAGAAAATTAGAAACCACTCAGGATATAAATATTTTTCCACAAAAATTGCAATTTATCAAAAACAGTAGAATTTTTTGAAAATTGATTTTTATTATTTCTAACTTACTATTTTTAGAATACGTTTTTCCTTTCAATTTGGTTACATTTGTTGTCATGTTAGCACACATGGTTTCCATGTGAAAACAAATGAAAACCATGAAAAGTCGATATTTAAAAAAATTTTAATCTAAAAAAAACTAATTCTCCGCATTTTTTCCCATTGATTACTTTTTTTGTGAATTAATCTCTGGGAAAATGATAAGAACTACATACAATCATACTGCCAGTGTGCCTAAAATGGTTGATGAATTGCGCTGCAGAATGATTTGTATGACGCCGGGCTGCGTGTTTGTTCACAGCTAGGAACACAATTTAGCTCATTGTCGATATTAAAATTTCTGATCGCGAACATTTTATGGCCTGAAACTGTCGATGAATCGTTGATTTCTGTATTGTTTTTTATTTTTCATTTTTTGTTTTTCCCAATTGTGAAATGAAAAATTGTTTTCAGATCGGAAACAATTGAAAATATTTATCGTAATGAATGACTGAGCTGTCTGGAGAATATGAACCGATAGAGGTGCTTCACAGACGCTGAAAATTTTAGTTTTGAACGTAAAAAAAACTTGTGCGGGAACAAATTTTTTTTAGTAATAGTTAATAGAAAATTTTGCAACAAGCGAAAATTGCTTGATGTATATTTTCTCCTTTTGTTTGTACACATTCTACGTCCTCCAGGTGTGCAATGCCACCATGGCGATTCGTGTCATCTGCTCAGTAAAGAGAAATGTGTATGTCCAAGACCTGCCCCGCGAAGTTATTCTCTTTTTATGGCGTGCTCATTGTCGGCTGCATTTTTTACGTCCTCGTTACGGTAGCTGGGCTGGCTTCTGTAGTCGCTCCGGTTTTATACACACTGGACGACATACAGACCGTTTTGTATTGGTTGTACGACTTCTACATGGGTGTTTGGATCGTTTTGTTGGCTTCCTGCAGGTGTTCAGGTAGGTTACATTTGAAACACTTATTATAAAAATCATGGTGACATGGCGTTTCCATGCAAATGAAAAAATACATGTAATCACTCAAAATGACAATATTTTGTGATACACCACTTTGTGACCCCTCGCAACGTTATAGTAAGCTTGAGCGCGCACAAAAATAACGATTGAGAACAAAAAAGTAATAAAAAAGTGTTATACAACATTTTGATGTCGAAAAAACATTTTGAACATGTTCGGAACTGAACCGGAACTCAAAATGGTAAAAAAGTCGGCAGAATGACTGACGACAACGTACCGGACCTGATTATGCATACAACACTAGTCCTTCACCATCATCACCAAGAGAAGGTAAATCCATAGATTTTTTTCGTGCATCCGCTTATGCAAATGCTTTCCAAAATTTAGTAGTCTTCAGCCACAAGCCTTCGCTAGGGCGGAATTCAATGTTTACCTCAAATCTGGGTAATTAAACCGACGTTCGATCCGTGGATACTGCTTTTGTTCACCTGCTTACGCAAAAAGATTGAATGACCAAGCAATATCATTCGCATTGCATTTTTCAAGGAGACGCAGAGAAAAAGAACCTATGCACGCACGGTGTAAAAGGGAGGGGAGACGTTTTGGGAAGTTAATCCGCAGCAGCACTGCAGTCAGCGGCGAGCGCAGGGTGGTAGCTTTAATAGAATAAAGCTCTTTGCGCAGTTGATTTTCGAGCGACAAGGAAGTATACTACCACGCGGACTAAATCGGCGTTTTGGCAGCGAAAAGTAAAGGGAAGGTCTGGCTGCCGAATGTCAGTCGCTACTGCAGTAAAAAAGAGTTTATTGCTCAGCAAGAATGGTCTACTAACAAGTTGCAAAATAGTCTAGTTCGTCAATTATTGTCCTTCTGCACACTTTTTTACCATTTTGAGACCCCGGTTTAATTCTATGCACGTTCAAAATTTTTTTATGTTTTCTCCGTTAAACAAAAAATTGAGAATTTCTCTGTAGAATCTCCGGAGATTCTACCGGGTAAAAAAAATTCTCCCGGGAGATTTAAAGATGATGGGAAACAAAAAATAGAAAATCCGTGTTTTTATAAATTGCTGTAAACAAAAATGCGTTAGCATTGTGCGGAAACGGTACAGAACTGTCTGTTTTGATTTTTATGTCGTTAATTAATTTTTTTAAAAAGAAAAACATCATTGGACGCTTTTTGGCAAGCTAAGTCTCCCGGGAGATTTTCACCCAGGATTCAATCTCCCGGGAGATTTCGCCACCCTAAAAAATGTTGGCATAAAAGCGGATATTTTTGAACAGTTATCAAAAAAAATTTGTTGTGGCTAAACCGATAGATCAATAAATTGTCTAAGCCGCTTAAAAATGCACTCGAATACGGTCTTTCAAACGCTGCTAAATTTTTTTTGCTGTTATGCACTGCCTCGGGCAGACAAATGCCACAGATTATGCATGTGCGTTTCAAAAATTATTGGGATCCATCGGCGTTTGGCAGTAAGGGGAAGGGAAATCTCTGGCTGCCCAATGTCAGTCGTTGCTGCAGTAAAAACAGTATAAAATAATCTCTAAAATAACTGTTTGCAGTCGCACATGTAAATGTAATTCCACAAAATTTGTGCTTGCATTTCATTTATTCTTATCACATTATTTAAACGGTTTTTCAGTCAAGAGTCGGAATCAGTCAAATATGTCAGCGATGTCTTCAGCAACTTTCAGACCCGCGCCTCCGGCATTAATAACATCACTGAAAATATTACCGGCGACAGTCGTTGTGAAGAAAGCGACGAGAAGGAGGATGGTGTACAGGAAGTTCATTGTAGACAGGATGTATCCAAAAGATATGGAATTGTGAAAACTGAGTTCGTATTTATGCTCCTAGAAGTTCAACAATTTTTCAATCACTTCCGCAAAGTGCTTTTTCCAAGGTACAAAGATGATGGGATTTTTACAAATTTCACAGAAATCAGAGTGCTTTAATGAGAAACTCTCAAGTTTACAATAGGGTTTTTCCTGCAAACAATTATTTTCTGCAGATTGCAGAAGATTGTATCGTTTTGCTGTACTGTAAACTTGAGAGTTTCTCATCAAAACACTCCGATTTCTGTGATGATTTGTAAAAATCCCATCATTTTTGTACCTGGGAAAAAAGCACTTTGCGGATCTGACAGCAAAATTGTTGAACTTCTGGGGGCATAAATACGAGCTCAGTTTTCACAATTCCATATCTTTTGGATACATCCTGTCTACAATGAACTTCCTGTACACCATCCTCCTTCTCGTCGCTTTCTTCACAACGACTGTCGCCGGTAATATTTTCAGTGATGTTATTAATGCCGGAGGCGCGGGTCTGAAAGTTGCTGAAGACATCGCTGACATATTTGACTGATTCCGACTCTTGACTGAAAAACCGTTTAAATAATGTGATGAGAATAAATGAAATGCAAGCACAAATTTTGTGGAATCTACATTTACATGTGCGACTGCAAACAATTATTTTAGAGATTATTTTAGACTGTTTTTACTGCAACAACGACTGACATTGGGCAGCCAGAGATTCCCCTTCCCCTTACTGCCAAACGCCGATGGATCACAATAATTTTTGAAACGCACATGCATAGTCTGTGGCATTTGTCTGCCCGTGGCAGTGCATAACAGCAAAAAAAATTTAGCAGCGTTTGAAAGACCGTATTCGAGTGCATTTTTAAGCGGCTTAGACAATTTATTGATCTATCGGTTTAGCTACAACAAATTTTTTTTGATAACTGTTCAAAAATATCCGCCTGTATACCAACATTTTTCCAGGGTGTCGAAATCTCCCAGGAGATTGCATTAAGGGAGAAAATCTCCGGAGATTCTTCCAAAATCTCCGAAGAATATCCCAAAATCTCCGGAGAATATCCCAAAATCTCCGGAGATTATCCCAAAATCTCCCGGGAGACCCAGCTTGCCAAAAAGCGTTCAATGATGTTTTTCTTTTTTTAAAAATTAATTAACGACATAAAAATCAAAACGGACAGTCCGCACATTGCTAACGCATTTTTGTTTACAGCAATTTATAAAAACACGGATTTTCTATTTTTTGTTTCCCATCATGTCCCGGGAGAATTTTTTTTACCCGGTAGAATCTCCGGAGATTCTACAGAGAAATTCTCAATTTTTTGTTTAACGGAGAAAACATAAAAAAATTTTGAACGTGCATAGAATTGAACCGGGGTCTCAAAATGGTAAACAAAGTGTGCAGAAGGACAATAATAGACGGACTAGACTATTGCAACTTGTTAGTAGACCATTCTTGCTGAGCAATAAACTCTTTTTTACTGCAGTAGCGACTGACATTGGGCAGCCAGACCTTCCCCTTACTTTTCGCTGCCAAAACGCCGATTTAGTCCGCGTGGTAGTATACTTCCTTGTCGCTCGAAAATCAACTGCGCAAAGAGCTTTATTCTATTAAAGCTACCACCCTGCACTCGCCGCTGACTGCAGTGCTGCTGCGGATTAACTTCCCAAAACGTCTCCCCTCCCTTTTACACCGTGCGTGCATAGGTTCTTTTTCTCTGCGTCTCCTTGAAAAACTGCAATGCGTATGATATCGCTTGGTCATTCAATCTTTTTGCGTAAGCAGGTGAACAAAAGCAGTATCCACGGATCGAACGTCGGTTTAATTACCCAGATTTGAGGTAAACATTGAATTCCGCCCTAGCGAAGGCTTGTGGCTGAAGACTACTAAATTTTGGAAAGCATTTGCATAAGCGGATGCACAAAAAAAATCTATGGATTCTACCTTCTCTTGGTGATGATGGTGAAGGACTAGTGTTGTATGCATAATCAGGTCCGGTACGTTGTCGTCAGTCATTCTGCCGACTTTTTTACCATTTTGAGTTCCGGTTCAGTTCCGAACATGTTCAAAATGTTTTTTCGACATCAAAATGTTGTAAAACACTATTTTATTACTTTTTTGTTCTCAATCGTTATTTTTGTGCGCGCTCAAGCTTATTATAACGTTGCGAGGGGTCACAAAGTGGTGTATCACAAAATATTGTCATTTTGAGTGATTACAAATAAACTACAATTTGAATCAGTTTTTTTGAATAATCCTTTCAAATTATGAAAATAAAGAAAAACGCAAAACTAAAAACCCTCATAAATATTGTAATTTCCCCGACACATTTGCCATTTTTACGTTGATTTGAAATTTTTTAGAAGCCCTTTTAAGCCGACCAAAAAATTGGATCACATATTTGTGCCTAACCTTCATGCTGGCCTATCCGGTGATTTTGTTACTTTCCATAGTTCCCAGCAAAGGCTGTTTCGTCCTGGAATGCAGCTTACTGGACTACATGGCAACAGAAAAGACAATTTGGCTCGTATCTTGTTTTTCAAATTTGTTCACCATGGTGATAGCTTCTGGTATGTGCCTGGCGACCGTGTTTTGCCATCGGCAACCACCCCCCTCCTTACTGCCATGCACGAATCAACGGAGAAAAAAATCTGAACACTGCAAACTCATCCAGATTGTTAGTATCGTAATTTTTTATTCGGTGTACACTGGTTTATCATTTTTCGCCTACTTTTACGAAAAACATCTGACAAGCATCAACAGCGTGCACCTAGCCTTGTTTGGGCAATTCATGCGGGAATTTTCTATGTCAGTACTTATTGTTCCGTTTTATCTCAACAATTCCCAAAAATTCAATTTGCACAGGCCAAAAGAGTACTTGCCAGCTGGTCTGGCATTTTACCATAATTTTTCTTGTGAATACGAAAAAAGAAAGGTTCTGAGACGAAATTGCAACGTTTTGGAAATGATATCCGTTTGATGGACATTCCAACGTGTGTAAAAAAGTATCAATAAAAAGTAATAAAACATGAGAAGAAAAAAAGACAACAAAATCGTAAAAATACCGTAAAGACATCGTAAAACGATAACTAACTCACAGAAAATGATTGAAACTCTTGCCACGAAAAGTTTTCTATCGTTTTTTGTTGCGTGCACCATTTTTTTGTTGTTTGCAGAACTTTTTTTCGTGTATTTGTCAGCTGATCAGATTTTTCATCGTAATTTTTTATATGATCATCATACAAAAAGGTCTTGAGACGAAATTGCAAAATATATATTTGATGAAGCATTTCATTCAATACCACCAGTATAAACATAAGTATATGTACACAAACAGTGAAATGATCAAAAAACAGTACAACGCATGGATTGAAGAGTAAGAATACGTATAAAGCACTGCACCCTTCATTTTTTTGTTAATCACTTGCAGCAGAGCTTTTTTCGCAAGTTGCCCCGGATTCGATGAGCAAATCTTCGCCAACCGGTTGCGTGGCTGCACGATGGCGAGGAAGTGTTCGTAGAAGGTAAATGACGTATGA
The DNA here is from genome assembly GCA_963969345.1 of Turbatrix aceti. Lineage (NCBI taxonomy): Eukaryota > Metazoa > Nematoda > Chromadorea > Rhabditida > Panagrolaimidae > Turbatrix > Turbatrix aceti. The sequence continues at coordinate 7,620,928 of OZ017768.1, forward strand.
CAGAAAGCCGCACGCGACGAAGACAACGCTGGAGACAACGAGGAGACCAAAGGTACGAACGTCGGGCAGCAGGATGACGGCGATGTCTTTGAGGACGCTGAAGAGCTGACAGATGGCATTCTGGACGCCAAAGACGGTATTTCGCTCGTCTTCGGGGACGCCTTCCTGCATGATCTGCGTGATCGCCAGGTCAGCAGTCCAGAGACCGACGCGGGCAAAAGTTATGCCGCAGAAAAACAGCCAGATGCTCGTCGTCGAAGAGGAAGGGATTTCGGGAGTCGGCTCGACGTCGTCCGATCCGAAGGGATGGAATTGGGAGAGCCAGGCGTCGAGGGAGGTGTCACGGAAGTAAGACATGGGCTCGAAGCCGCTGTGGGGCAGCATGACGGATACCACGCACAGCCAGAGGCACATTTGCTGGAGCTGAAGGCAAAAACCAATAAAAACCGTATCTTACAACGAAAAAAACCTACCAAAAGGCCCAAAAATCCGACGCGACGAACACCAAGCAGGGGCTCTGAGTAACGATAGATAATAGCCCCAACAATGCCCAAAACCGATCCAGCAGCTCTGAACATGCCAAGCACGTCTTCCGACATGCCCTGCGTCTTTCCGTGACTGATTGCGATCTGAAATTCAATAAAAACCCATAAAATCCAGACGGACACCAAAAAGATAAAAACTCACTCCATCGAATCCCAAAACGGTCATGTAGAGCAGAGCAAGGCCAAACGCAGCCGGGAAGACCGTTTGCCTCCAGTAAGCTGCGAAAACCGAGCAAGAAACGTCCTTCTGGCATTCAGCGTTGCTGTCGTCGTCGGATTCGGTGTCGAGTGGCTTGGAGACATCCTTGATCAACGGTCGAGTGAGATTTGGAACACTTCGATAGACCGCGTTGAGCAGCTGACGTTCGACGAGCCATGAAACAAGGTTCCAGCCGACAAAGACGAAACAGGCTGTTCGATGGCCGAAGTACTGGAGGACGTAGCCGGTGACGATGGGGGCGATCACGGATGACAGCTGATCAATCGTTGTCAACGTTGAGTTTCGGCCTACAAGGTAAAAGTTGAAAAAAAGAGCGAAAATGGCAAAAAAAAGACTAAATATTGTAAAAATACCGTAACGGTTAGAAAATGCAAATTTTGAGCAGATATAACCGATAGACTTTTAATCTTACACGGTTATAGTGCAAAGGGTATTCGTGATAAATATCAGAGTTTGCTCGAGGGATTAATCGGCAAAAAAACGCGCGCCAAAATTAGCATTTTTGAAATTTTAAAAACGAGTTTTTTAAAAAACCACGGCACTTACAGGAATGATGGACATATCATTTGACTAAGTTTTTTGATGTAGAATCTGTTAACAATATAAAAAAAATAGGGGTTACCACTTGAAAAAGTGCCGAAATTGAAAGTGCCATTTTGACATCTCGTGTTTGGCACTTTTTCAACTGGTGACCCCTAATTTTTATGTTTTTAACAGATTCTCCATCAAAAACTGAGTCGAATGATATCTCAATCATTCAGGTAAGTGCTGTCGTTTTTTGAAAAAAAAACAGTTTTTTTTTAATTCTCGCAGGTTTACGATGTTTTAAAAAATTTCAAATAATTTGGCGCGCGTTATTCTGCCGGTTCTGCTTTTTTTGTATCTGCAGCATTTTTTTTGTTGTTTTTGATTACGTTGATTACCGATCGTGCTCTGCAGCCTCAAAAAAAAACAGAATTATTGTTTTTTCTAGTCAAGCAGCGGTCACATCGCCTTCGCCAGTCTGCCTCTTCGTCTTCGTCGAGTCAACTTGTCTTTAATTTTCCTCCACTAACCCAACCATGTTTGGCAGCTCTCGCGGTGAGTCATCCTATCCGACTGTTTTTTCGGCCCCCAACAAACAGAGTGATCTTTTAGCCGGATCCATCCTCAACCTCTCCTCCCGAGTCGATGCACCCATGCCACCTCCCGGATACAATCTGCTAGCGAGTTCGGCGTTCAATCGATCATCGCGAATTCCTCCTTCAACGCCGACTCCTCTTGCACGCAGTATCGCATTCCAGGCCAATTCGGCTGTTGTCCAGCAGCAGAATGTTCCAGCTGCCGTTCCACCTGCAACTGGTCTCTACTCGAGCAGATTCAACCTGTCCAGGATGAGTGTGGGGAGTGCAGGTGCCGGTAGCGAGACGAAGCGGGTGGTCTCGTTCGACGATCCCGGCCTTCATCCCCAGAACTTTGGAGGTTTTGATCGTCAAAGTTGGTTTTTGGGGGTTTTACGATACTTTTGAGGTTTTGTTTGGGGTTTGCGAACAAATTTTGAGTGAAACAGCCGTTTTTTTTGTGCGCGAACGATTACGAACAATTTTTTAAAATCGTTCGAAAAACCGAACGAACGTTTTCGATTTTGTTCGCGAGCAAACACGAACAAAAAAATTGAAGAAAAATTTGTTCGCGAATGAACACAAACAAAAAAAATCGAATTTGTTTGCAAACGAACACGAACGAACACGGACGTTCGCTCAACCCTGTTTACGATGCTATTTGAAATTTTTTGGGGTTAACGATGTGTTTTGAAGATTTTTGGGGTTTCACAATGATTTTTGGAGGTTTTATACCTAAATTGTTGTTATTTGTTACATTTTTTGTTTGTGGATCTAAAATAACAAAAAATGTTTGCAGTAACGAAGCGTCGCTTTGACAAGCAAAAGGCCATGATCGAGAAGCAATTTGGTATTGGCTTGCAAAAACCGTAACCTCAACCTCTGCAGTCCCGTTATTCAGACTTTTGACTTTTTTTTAACCGTAACCCGATATCGATTGTTATTTTGTTGATGATTGTTGTTGTTATTTTGTAACCTGTACCCGAGCAGCGATAAACTTACGCGAAAGTGATCCAGCAGAGTTGTCAGTGCCGGCCATGACGACAATCCAGTCTTTCGTGAATGCGAGTCTCTCGCCTTCAGACGCGCATTTGGAGATCGCGCAGAAGAGTACGCTGAGGCCGAGGAGAGTCGTGTACCCGAGGCCTGGGCCCATGGACAGGCAGATAGCGAGGAGACTGGCAGATATGGCGACCGAGACGTTGTTCACGGTGAGAACGGAAAGCATGCCGACCCGGCGATCGTGTTTGTCGAGCCAGTGTCCGATGAAGGACACAAGCACCATCGCGGACACCGCTTCGACGAGCTGGTTGATGCCGACGAGGCGAAGACCGCCGAGGTCTTGCAGGACGAAGACAATCGCGAATGTCCAGATTCTGTCACCCTGGAAAATTTGGAAAAAAAATTTTTTTTTGTTTGTTTACGATCAATTTTTTATTTTAATTTTCTTACCACGCAGGAAATCGCATAGGCCAGGTAGAGCAGCCCAAAGGAGGATTTGGAAACGCCGGGAGGATTTTCTTGGAGTTGAGAAGCCATGTTACACGTTTTTCAATTTTTCTGAAACCTTAAAAAAAAATTTTTTTCTGGATCGGGGGGAAAATCAATCTTTAGTCAATCAAACAACAAGGTACTGTCTCCGGGGACACTCGGAGCAAACGAATGAATGATAGGTAAAGCGCTTGGTTTTGTCTGTCTCTCTCTCTTTTTTTTTATTTCCTTTTCCATCCGCGAGACTCTCGGACTCGTTATCAGCTTATCACGGTAACTCAGACACGCAAAGATGAGCGAAGCGAAGGTACAAAAAGACCGTGTACATAAAAAACTACGTGTTATCTTTGAACGTTGAAGGTTGAAGCAAAAATTATTGCAGAAAGATGTGTGCGTGTGATTTTGGGTGTTTATGCGGGACTGGTGGGGGCTTACATTAGACTGCAAAATAGGGGAAACATTGATTCTTGGAGTTCTATAATAACAAGGAATGTGGCAGTGAACTTTTGAAAATCTTTGATTAAATTTGGCACAAGGGTTGAAACATTTTTTATCGTAAACTTTATCGGCTTGATGCGTATCTGCCAAAAATCGTTTTTTTTACCATTTTTGAAATTTTTTGGCACGTTGTAGGGAGAAAACTACGGCATTTCCGAGCCAGGGTACGTTTTGATGGACGTGTTTTTTGATAGAGAATCCGAGGAAAATACAAAAATTTAGGGTTTTAACCTTAAAAATTGCCAAAAATGGCATTTGAAAATGACTTACAATGGTAACATTTATTTTAGCGTTTTCAAAGCGGTAACCATATATTTTTATATTTTTCTTGGATTCTTCATTAAAAACGACGTATGTAGCTTGGTTTTTGAAATGCAGCATTTTTTAGCTACAACGTGCCAAAAATTGTCAACCATTACAAAAACGAGATTTCCGGGAAGCGCACATTTTTTTGTATACGGTAAAAAAATTTTTTAGAAAATCTATCTTTTAGCAAAAATTTCATGAAAAATTTCCAAAAATGTTCACACATTTTTTTAGAAACAAATGACAAAAAAATGTTCACGTACTTTTTTTTGAACGCGTGCAGACCAAAAAATTTTACTTAATGAAAGAACAAAAAACTGAGGTAGCCACAAGTTAATCACATTTTATATATACGCACAAAACTGTTCAAGATGTCACGAATATTTTCTGTTCGAAATTCAAATCACAAAAAAATGTGAAAAACCCGTGACTGACTGTGAACTTGATTGTTGGGTGGAGGCAAAAGGCGTCCTAAATAATTGACGACGTTGGAACAAACCTGTTGTATTACATGCGTGATCAAAATTGGTTGGTTGTGCAAGAGGTTTTAATTTGACAGACCAGACAGGTAAAGTGAGGTTAATTAACACGCGCAAAACGAGGAGGAAGAAAATCAAGAACAGCAAAGATGGTTGGGCAAAAGTGAACATACAAGATCTCTGATCGATCTGTTCTGGGGTAATTTATTTGGAAAAAATGACGTTTGTTATTAGTCAGTCAAAAAGAACTCAGTCAGTCAAATAAATAGTCGGAGGACGCGCGGGATGGACTTGATCATTTCCTTGTTGACTGAGCACGAGGAAGGTCTTAGGCGGTCCTCCCCTAGGCAAGATCAACGTCGGTTGATCGAGCGCCATCTGACTGCAGAGGTTGTTTGGAGGAAAACTGACTACTGACCCAGGATCCGATCTTTGGGGGGCGGGGGCGGGGGCTCCAGCCTCGTAGGATCAAAGAATATTTATGTAATGCGTGCATGACGTCCGTCAGATGATGAATCAAGCCTGTTTGACACGAAATTTGACAGAAGACAGCTCCGATTGTGACTAACACTACGGAGGCCGTTCGGATGCGCACGTTTCGTTGAGAGGGAAACAATGGACTGCTGCCTCACCGGTCTCTTGGCTGGCTGCAGCGGCCGCGGTGAGCTGGCCGGCTGACTGCGGCAGGTGAGGGTGTTTTTCGATTTTCGTTTCTCTAGTTTGTTTTTTTTTTCTGCTGGTGAGTGTTTTCATATTTTTTTCTAATCCTTTGTTTCAACTCTGCACGGAGGGAGGGGACACTGTGACAGAACACAAAATATTTATAATACATTTTTAGAAACCCTTTAGAAAACAAAACAGCTTGACCCTGACAAGAGGGAACTGGGAACAAAAAACTGGTGTTGTAGCCTTCTGAAAAATTTCTTTTGTTTCTTATGATGCAAGAACGACAAAGTCCTTCGAGGACAGTTGGCGTAAATCTTTGAACTTGTAAAGCTAACGCTTTTGTCTGCGGATGCGTGCTAAAGTGCACTGAATGAAAAAAAATGAACACAAATCTCAGGACAGACAACTTTTTGGATGCAAAGTTGATCGGATCAATGTTATGATGCAATTAAGAAAACCTAAGGCTTGGCTGAGGTTTCAAACAATTTTTTAAGTTTTACACCTTCAGATCTTTGATTTGACCGCCCCGCTTAGCCCGGACATGTGCAATAAGTTTTTTGATGCTTTGCAAAAGTTTAAATATAAACAAAGAAAGCCTAGCCTACAAACTAAACAGAAAGTCAGCACTCCGTCCACGTCCGTCGTCAAGGCAATCAAAAATCATGCAGCAGCAGAAAAAAAAAGAAGAAGAAAAAAAAATTAGGCGGTTTCAGCACTTTTCTGGAGATTATCGACACCCGTGCCCCTGTCAAGGGCCCGTGTCTTCCCTGCAGCACGTCAATCATCCATCTTGTTACTACATGTATGTACGCGCACGCAATCAAAAAACCCGTGAAAGAACAAGGGCCCCTCAAATATGGAAAAGGTGACGATGATTTCATGGAAACGAACGGACCAGAGAGAAACCACGAGTCCACGACAGACACGCCGCTCGATTCGAAGTCATCGCGTTTGATGACTCGTAAAATTGATAAGCCTTTTGCGTTGCGTTGCTGGCGAGCGGAGAAAATCAGAAAGCATTCATGGTCAATGATTGGAAGAAAATTGATTTGTTGAATGAACAGGTACACAAGTCTGGAGGAAGAGGCATGCCTGATCGATGCTATCGAAAAACGATGGGCCTTAAAAGTACGCGTCGAGAAACACTTTTCAAGGAATATTGATGTACAATTGGTGATCGCATGTTCAGAATCGCGTGTTTTGAGGGGGTACAATTTTGAGCAATGCTCCAAAGAGTTGCGCAGGGGTGACTGCGAGATTCGGGTTTGGTGGAAAAAAATGAACAGGAATTTATAAAAATTTTGAATTTTTTTTACACTTTTAATTATTTTTTGAAGTGAATCATAGACACTTGAATCACTCGGCTGATTCATGGCAGGTTTATATTTATTTATCGATCGAAACATTGTTCGCTTGCAGCCAATGGCACAAAATGGTTTCGCGGAAACAAAATGAAATTTTTTGTGTTCGTTCATGAACATTTTTTTTAAACTTGTATGTTTGTGTTCGTTTGCGAACTTAATCAAAAATATTAGTGTTTGTTCGTTTTATCGAGCATAATTTTAAAGTTTTTCATTTTTGTTCGCAATGAAAAAAATGGCTGTTCTGCCAACCCTGGTCGGCAGCCATGTTTATGACCGTGAAGACGAAATTATACACGGATAAATTTTCTTTTTCCGACCAAATCGGCCTTCCAGACCCCGAAATTACCGCTCACATCCAATAAAAATCAAAACAATTTATCGTGCCAAATTTGAAAAAAAACATATCACGTTTTTCCAATAACACCGTAACAATGAATAAAACTTTGAACTCCTGAAAAACCTGATCAAATTCTTCTCAAGACAACTTTGAGAAGGTAAAAGGCATAGAGAGCGTTGGCCGCGAGGACCGCAGCCATCGAGACAAAAACAAGCAGACCAAAAGTCCTCGGATCTGGCAGAGCGATGGCGAGGAGATCCTTGGCGACGCTGAAAAACTGCTGAAGTGCAGTCGAAACGCCAAAGACCGTGCCTCGATGAACGTCGGCGACTGATTCCTGGAGAATCTGATTGATAGCCAGATCGGCGAGCCAGAGACCGTAGCGGGCCATGATGATGCCAATGTACAGCACGAGCAGGCTGGTGAACGCGTCTTTGTTGGGGCTCGCGGGCGTGGATGAGGAGTCGGAGAGGCGGAAGGTGTCGATGAAGTCTGACAGCCATTCCTGAAAAGGTAAATTAGGGGGGAGGGGGTATGAAATTACGGTACGCTGAAGGTTGTGGATGAGAAGTATCCGAAAATATCGGCTGGACTGCCGGGGATGAACACGGAAGCCACGCAGATGACAAGGGCGGCGGATTCGGCCTGAAAGAGTCAAATTATTCAAATTATTTTTAAATTTTCAAATAAATAAAATTTTTAAAATTTTTAAAATAAAAAAATAAATAAAAAAAAGTTTGTGAAAAAAATAAAAAAATAAAAAAAAATTTTAAAATTAAAAAAATAAAAAAATATAAAAAAATTGTTTAAATTTAAAAAGAATTTAAAAAAATTTAAAAATTTAAAAAAATTTTTAAAAATTTAAAAAATTATTTTTCGGTTTGATTGAGCTTCTGCTTTAATTTTTTTTAAATTTATTTTTGTTTGTTCATGTTTTTAAATTGTAGATTTTGTTTTTTTTACAATCAAAAATTTGCGTTCGTTTTTCTCCTGTTTGAAAACAAAGCGATTTCGGGAACGGAAAAGAATCCTGATTTAATGGGTTTCTGCTGAAAAAGCTTACAGCAAGTCCAATAAAGCCGGCTGTCGATAGGCTGAGCTTGTGGACGAGGATCGGGAAGGAAAGAGCTCCGATGAGGCCACAAACCGAGCCAAGAGATTGGAAGAGACCCAAAAGGTCGACGTTGAAGCCCTCGCGTTCGCCGTAACTCAATGAGATCTAAAAAAATCCTCATGAATAAATTATAAGGCTCCATAAAAATCTTCAAAAGCTCACTCCATCGAAGGCCAAAACAGTCATGTAGAGTAACGCCAGTGCAACAGCAGCCGGCCACTGCAGAAGGCCAAAGAACGTCTTGAACATGGCCACGTGCCCCATCTTCTGCCCCTGCTCGTTTTCAGCCAACGGCACAACCTGTTCCGCGGCTTCCTCATCAATGACAGCGTTTTTCTTGACGCTGAGTTGAGGGACGGCTTTGAAGATGAAATACAGCACGATAGCCTCTCCGATCCAGATTATGACGTTCCAAGCGACCGCGAGCCAGCAACACGTCCTCAGATCCACGTGCTGCAGGACGAGACCCGCAACTGTCGGCGAAATTATGTTCGCGGCCATGTCGATGACCGTAAAAACCGAATTTTGCACGGATAAATCCCCTTTTTCGGAGGAAACCAGGACAATGAGCCAGTCTTTAGACAGTGCCATTCTTTCGCCGTTGGAAGCGACAATAGAGACCGCGCAGAAGGCGATGGCCCCGACGAGGCAGACTGCGTAGGCTATTTTGAGGAAGGAAGACGGGCTCATCTCTGCGATGGTCAAAGCGGAGCCCAGCAGAAGAGATGAGACAGCGACGCTCATGTTGTTCAGCGAAAGGAATGTTTGGATTCCTGGAAAAGGAGTTGATCTGGGTTGTTCAATTTACTGTTTTTGCTCGCTTTAGGTTTTAAAATCTGTATCGTTCCTATTTTTATAAAAATTTTGGAAAAATATTGGCACCGCTCCCAAAAAAATTTGTTTCTGATCAATTTTTCCAAAAAAATTTTAAAGAGAAAAAAATAAAGAACAAACGAAAAAATCTGAACAATTATTTCCAAGAAAAAATCTAGGTTCTAAAATTTTTATTCGTCCTAAATTCTAAAAAAATAGTGCGCACCGCTCCCAAAAAATCTCAAAAAATTTGATTCGGTGTTTAAAAATTTTTTAACAGAAAAAACTAAAAAACAAATGAATTGAAAAAATCGGATCAATTATTTTCAAAAAAAATCAAACATTTTATTTTTTCGAAAATTTTTCTAAAAAATTTGACCGTTAAATTGGACAAAACTAACAAAAATCAATTTTTTTTTTGCTCTGAATGCCACAGATTTTTTTTAATTTTTCCAAAAAAGAACACACCTCGAATCCGAGTAACCGTGTCATACCAGTTTCCAGCCTTGGAAGCAAAAACCATCTGGCACACGGACTGGAGCAGCTGATTGATCGTAACAAGCCTCGTTCCGCCGAGTCTTGCGAGGATGAAGATGATTGCAAACGTCCATGTCCGACTGCCCTGACATAAGACCACCCGCGTTCATTTACTCCAATCAAACTCAAGTCAAAAATGAAACCAACCAAGCAGGAAAACATGTACGCGGCGTAGAGGCCGAAGAAGCGAGGATTCAAGCTCAGTTTCCAGCCGGAATTTGACATTTTTTGATCAATCAACAAGTAAATATATTTAATTTTCCCGGACTTGGTTCGCTATCTGAACCCTCGGGACAAAACCCCGAAATGATCCTGAACAGTGCGACAATGCGGTGCACCAATCATTGATTGTAGCGCACGCAGCTTCCTATCGTCGGGAGAAAAAAAAAACAAAAGCAAAAGTATGTTATGTGTATGTAGTTTTTAGTTAGTGCGGGACAAGCAATAAGCTAATGTGCGGCAGGCAGCAACCGGGTCCAGGGCCGCAGCTTGCGGCGCGTTGACGTGCTTTTTGCTTTTGCTTTTTTTCTTACTCTTTAGTTCACATAAATTTTAGACGCATGAATAAAATATCAAAATTCGTCATGCAATCAAATTTGAATTTCAAATTGTCATCTGATTCTCAGGTGTAAAAACAAGTTTCAAGGACAAATTTAAAAAAAAAACATTTGGTCGAGTGAACTTTTACGAGACCTATAGTGTCGGATGTTTTGTGAAATTCAAAAGTGATTTGAGTTTTGAATCAAACAAGGAAAAAAATCGACAACTGTGTGGTCGGTTCCGAAAATTTTTTAGAACCTTGAACCGGAACTGAAACCGAAATTTGGTTTTTTTTGGTACCCAAAAAAAAACTGAAACTGAAATGCCAAAATTTAGACCAAACCAAAATCGCAAAATTTTTTTACAGAACCAAAACAAAAAAATCTGAATGGAAATCGGAATTTTCCGAAAATGCGTGAGTAACAATTTTTGAAAGATTTTTCGATTTTTTTATTCGGATACCAAAAACGAAAGCATTTGTATACTCGAAACAAAATTGAAAGCAAAATTCAGTTTTTTCAACAGAAATTTGGTTTGGTTCAGTTTGGTTCGTTTGTGTTCGTTCGCGAACAAATATGATTTTTTTGTTCGTGTTCGTTTGCGAAAAAATTTTTCCTGAATTTATTTGTTTGCGTTCGTTAGGGTTTTCGAACAATTCGGAAAAATTGTTCGTGTTTGTTCGCGAACAAAAAAAACGGCTGTTTGCTCAACCCCAGTTCGGATATTCGGTCGGTTCCGGTTTTTGGTTTGAGTTTCGCTGTCACATTTTTCATGAAAATTTTTTTGCAGAAAGATATAAGCAACGTACACAGAAATATTCTTGCGATCTCACCGAACGCAACCAAAACTATTTATCTATGTATGCTTACCTAGGCACTCCCCCGCGAATTCTGTGTGCATTTCTTATCACAAATTGTATGGCGATTGTCAAAAAAAAAGGCGCGTTCGTGCACCTCGAAAACACCATCATATCACGTAGGATGACACATTCGTTGCAGGATTGATTGCACGATGCTGTATCTGTTCTTCGATGTCTAACAATTCCGAACACTGTGCGTCTACCTTTCTGCAAAACACCACCTTTGTCTGACATGAGTTGACAAGACGCTCAAATCCTACGTGTTGTATCTGTCGCTCATCGATTGCTACGAGGAAAACGAGGCAAAACGCAGTGACAAGTTGTCCGTCTGTTCACTTGGCTGTTGATGAACGTGTTTTCGTCGTCGTTGAACGCCGTGCAAATGTTGAATTTTGTTATCTTTGTGCTTTTTGATCCTTTGAAGTGTTTTTGAATGTGTGATTTTGAAAAGATTGTGTGCTGATTGGGTTAGTCAATTTTTGTGTTTACAGACAGACGCATTCATTATTTGGATTTCTGAAGCTCCACTTTTTATCGAAAATTTGGAATTTGTCAAAAAAATTTTCTTGATCAAACATAAATTTTTGTGATAAAAATGTCTAAAATTTTAATCGTATCAAGAAAAGTTTTTTTTTGTAAAACAATTAAATTTAAATTTAAAAATTTACTTCGGATTTTTTTTAATCCAACATTTTTTGGATCAAAATTGATTTTCTCCAAAAAAAAGTATAAATTTTTTTTTGATTAATTAAAATTTGTTTAATCTAAAAAATTTTTTCAAAACAACAAATTAAAATTTTTTTAATTCATTCAATAATGCAACACAAGAATAATTAATTTTTGTTTTTTTGTTTATTTTGTTATAAGTACAAAAAGCACAGGTAAACCCGTAAACACCCATAATCTGCTTGGCACAATTTACTGGAGATCGTATTCTGTGGTTTTTGGACAATTTTTCTGTTAAACACGCTTCTTTTGTCTAAAATTGACTTCCTGCACGCAGACAGAGTTCACCAGAGCGCTCATAAATTTTTATTTCGTGAAAAAAATGTTCATTTTGCAACCAATTTTTTTATTTGAAGAAAAACAGGTCATAAAATTACCGGCAGGTGATGTAACAAAATAACAAAATATTTAGAAGACAATTTGGAAGAAAAAGCAATTCAAATCAAATGCGATTGATTGTCCATTTGATTTGACGCATCGCATTGCACCTGAATGCGCGGCGTTAGTCACCTGTCAGGATGAATCGTCTTCGATGCTCGTTGCTCGTTGCATTCCTGCAACCTGGTTGCCATTTTATTCGTACTTTTTGTTGATGTCTTTCGTTTTTTATTTCTTCTTTGTTTTTTTTGTTCGTCATCGACGGACGAAATCAGTCATCGTCGCGCTTCGCGGTCGAGCAAAGTGATTCAACTCCTCGATTTCGCGTGTGGCTGATGCGAGTTTTCGGTTCGGTTACGTTGGCTCGAAAAAAAAGGATTCCCATCTGCAGACTCATTTTTTGTTAGGCAGGTTATTCACGCCGGCGCGTGACTACGTTTGTCACCGGGTTTTTTTTGAACGCTCCAGCCTGTACAGACTGTTTTTTTTTGAATAAAAACAACCTGCGGGAAAATGATTCGATTTCATGTTGTGGATGCCGATACATCCTGCATCGGTTTTCTCATCCGAACTGACGTTGATTGATCCGTGACCTTGCCAATTTTACAATCAACAAATCGAAAAAAAGCGTACTATGGGAACGTAAAAACTGAAAAAAAAAGAAAAAAATTTTTTTTCACCAAACGTGAATACTTTTCGAAGAAACCCAAAAATTGTGCTTTAGTCTTTTTGTTTATGAACATATTTGTAGCCCCCTTAAAAATGATAATGAATTCGACTGGTGTAAAAGCTGCTGGCTACGTCTGGTTTTGTTCTTTCGACATCTTGGAAGTCGTAGGTCACGCAATCCTTGACCATGCATACTTTTTTCGAGTTTTTTAAAACAATGACTTTCTGGGAAACTAATTTTATTGCCTTTTCACTTGGCTATAAATTAGAAATTCCTTTGAAGTATAAAAATCTCACGCAATACGGTTATTTGTTTTTTCTCGAGTGGAATTTTTTTGTTTGATTGCAATTTTTTAACGGTAAATTTTGAAAACGCGTTTTTCAAGTTTGATTTTTTTTGAAATGAAAGAAAAATTATTTTGTAAATAATAAGTTTTACGAAATTTGAATAAAAACACGTTTTTTGAAGGCAAAAATTTTTTTTAATTTTTTGAGTTTTTTTGTACTCTGCGATACATGTAATTAGTGTTGTTTTTATATTTTTTGTGCCTGTCAAAAAAAACTTCCGGTCGATGTCAGCAATGTCAGCCCACCCAGATGACAGACACCCTCGTATAATATTTCCCCCGTGTCCCCGAAGAACTCGATCTCTGAACGGTCAATTTCTGTGTGCACTCATCTGAATAAATATTTTATCATCCCAAAAGCCACATAAAACATAAAACATCCAAGAGCACTGAAATAGGCCGGCTTTGCGCGTCGCACGTCATAACACCCCGCTTATTCTGCTTTTCTGTGCCGTTCTTTGCTTCCACCGTCTTCATTAGCCTCTGTTTGATTTTTTTCTTTTTTTTTGTTTTTTTTTTATTTCGCCGGGTGCATCCCATGTGGTTTGGCCCCCCTACTTAGCCGTCGAACGCGGCGCGGCGTGTGAATTTCCTCCCCCTAGTCCAAGAAATCACACAGCTATGACGCGGGCTGCCGGGGGGGGGCTCTGCAGCAATGACGCTTTGCACTGACTCTTCAAAAGGCTTCTTTGACCTTCTTCTTTTCAGCAGTTCCGCGTCTTCAATTTTCGATGGGGTCGGTCTTTCGACCAAAAACACACGAACCTCACCGTGGCCATAGTTGTGGTTTCTCTGGCCTCGGAGCAGTCAATTAAGGCCTGTTGTCGCCGCCAGCATCCTTGCTGCGTTCCTGCGAAGTCATTATGCCATTTTGGCCTTTTTCTGTTTTTCCCCTCAAAAAAAATCTTGTATTTCGCTGAAAAGCTGCTTTTTTTCTAAGTAAGTAGGCGCTAATACTTTTTTTTGTGGTCCATGAACCGGAGGCCAGACTGGCTGGCTGGTGTCAGCAGGGAGACCATTTTGGCACTTTGCGTCGGGGCCGAAACCCGTGTGTGTATGTATTGTGGACCTCTGAGGTCTGATGATTGTTCGCTAAAAAAATTTTCTTTCGGAGTCCAGCAGAAATTGCATTGTCAAGGACCCTGCACTGCAAGTAGAATTTTTTTGTGCAGAAATAGTTTTTTTCTGTTTTTTTAAACATGTTTGGCCATAAAATATTTTTTTACGTTTTTCGCAGTTTAAAATAAAAATTGTTTTTATTACTCTATCATTTATTGTTTAAAATTCATTTTTTAACGATAAAAATAACTGTCAATAAAAAAATGTGTAAAAATGTCCAACAATATTTTTATAACATTTCTAAACATAAATATATTTTTTAAAACAAAAAAAATAAACTCGTAATATTATATTAATCGTAATCACCCCCCGTTCTATCTGACGACAATTTTTTGAACCCTGAGGCCAGTTGACTTCCGACTTCCTCAAAGAAGCTCATCTTCATGTGTTTCCTGGTGTCATTGTTCTCTTATTTTTGCCTTCATTGGCTGGATGACTGAATGACTACGTGCGTTACCCCACGGACTCGCCAGTCGTCCAAAAAAATAAATAGATATATTTATTGGCGACAATAAACACGGTGGTTTTCTGTTTTTCTGTGCGTACAAAAAAACAACACCGGGCATCACTGTGCTCAGATGTTTACCACCAGCTTCCCGCTGATTTCTAAACTTCACACGGAGATTTGAAATTTTACAGTCCGTCTCTTCTGTGTTTTCCCATTTTTTTCAAGCAAATGGGGTGTTTTTTGAACTCACGATTTTTTTCGTTGTTGGAAAACAATTTTTATGTATTTGTTTTTTTATTTATTTTACGAGCAAAAAAATGAGTGAAAAAACTAACGTTGTTTTTTTTGTCTCCGAGACCGATGTTGGTCGGTCGGGTCGGGTCGAGACTGAACTCGTGTCTCGAGACAGAGTCCTCAAACGCCTTCGGTCGGTGGTCTGTTTCGTCACCAGACTTCATAAAACCTATTTTTGAGCTGAATGAGCTGTTGACGATCAAAAGACAATAACCAGCTCGTATAGCTTGTGTACAAAATATTGTTTTTTGGCCATCTTGACAAAGCTTCTGCCTGGAGGTGGTCGTGTTATTGTTGTTGTTGATGCTGGTGCTGTGATGGATTACGTATGTACAGTGCGTGGGGCTTACGAGTACAGTTTCAGGAGCAGCCGGGTGGTTTAAAAAATTTGAAAAAAAATTTATACGCGAAAAATATTTTTTTAAAGATTTTCTGAAATTTCTGATTCGAAAAAAACTATTTTTTCGAAATCAATTCGAAATTATTTTTTTTTAATTTTCTAGATTTTCCCATTCAATTCCTAATTTTTGTCCGTTTTTATTTTTTTCCTTTGCGTTTGAATAATTTTTATATAACAGTTTTAAAATCATTTAACTTTTTTTCTTTAATTCGCAACTCCAGACGATTATTTCTTTTTTTTTCATTAATGTTTCCTGAAATTCAGGATTGTTGCTGGGATGTGTGCTTACCCTTCCTCCAAGTGCGTTTGTTTGTTTGTTTTTTAGCCGAGTAATGCTGACTTCAAATCTGCTAACTGTGTTGTGTATCTTTCTTCCAACCAACCTTCGCAGACAATTTTTAGTTTTTTTTCGCAAAACAAGTCCATTTTTGTCATCAGACCTGCAAACTATTCTGAACCGAGTCCGAGTCCGCGAACGAGAACGAGGTTGATCTATTCATGTTTTTTGTCCCCTTTTCTCTCGATTGCACCGCACCCTCCAACTTTCCAGCACACCACCGCACACTGCGCTCCCCTGGGAAGGGTACCAAGTGCGCGGGACTCAAAAAAATTGAATACAAATATGACAAAAAAAGAAAAAGAAAAAAACGAGTATGCACGCACGCATGCGCTAAGCCTCGGGGCTGTTTTTCCGGGATTATAACCACCTGTCAGAACACAACCCGCGAAGGGTAAAGGCGATGATCGCGGTTGTATGTCAACTTTGTCTCGTCTCGTCTCGTGTTCTGTTCTGCCTGAACAACAGGCAGAACCGTCATCAATCAATGGAACGACCACGAGAGCAGATGCTAGCACAACGCCAGGAAAAAAAAAACTGTACCCTGGTGTGTTTTCGTGTGGATGGGTCAGTCAGTCAGGTCGATCGACTGACTGACTGATTGTAAAAAAAGGCGGGACGATGAAGGGCACCTGTGTGGTGGTGGTGTGCACTTTTGCTCGATGATGGACAGGTAGAAGACGACGACGACAGGTGAACGTCGTTCGATCACGATGTTCATTTACTTTGATAAAAATCTGACTAATAAATATTTTTTTGTCAAAAACGGACAAAATTTCGAATTGGCAAATTTTTTGTTAGCAAATGAAAACATTTTCTTTCAGCTCGTTAAGCTGTGATTTATTGTTCCAGTTTTTTTTTGTTTCAAAATATTTTTTCTTGATGCTTTAGTCTGTTTTTAGCGTTCTGAAAATTGATTTTTTTGAGTTTTAAAATTTTTTTTCGAGATTATTTTTTATTTTTGGTAACAAAATTTTTTCCACGAGTTCAAAAAACCCATGTGTGCGTGAGAATTAGCCCTGATAAGGAAAAAAAGGCTTGGCCAGACGCAGCATCGCCCGAGAGCAGCACTAAACTTATCAAGTGGAAACAGGTGTTTTGTCCCGTGACGTAGCCCATCGCTAGGGCAGGGATGTAAAGCAAGCCTGATCAAATATTTATTAGCCTAACCAGAGGAGGAGAAGCAGCTTTTGAGTGCGTGGCTTTTCTTCTTTTTCTGTGCGATTACTTTTTTTGTAACATTATTTTTTTTGTGAGTATCTACAATTTGACTTTTTGGTTGATTCTGCCCCAAAAAAAGTCATGTTGTCCGAAAAGTGCATTGCATGCATGCATGCATTTTGATGGTTGACGATCCAGTCTACATATCTGTCTGGAGGGGGTTCATCCTCGGATTTTGTAATTTCATTGCGATGAAGGACGTCGAAGGGGGATGACGGCACTGGCACTGGCGCGCTGTCTCCCACCCCCTCCTCCGTCATCCGACGGCTAATGCACATCGACGTGGACGTGGTCGTGGACGAAACGAAACGACAGACGTCGGAGGGAGGGAAGATTTTGGGGCACCGTTGGGAGGCATTCTGGATGAGCGTATTCAAGTACGATTCATAAATTTTTTTGGCATTTCGGGCGATTTTAAAAAAAAATTTTCTTATAAAGTCAATTTTTTTTATACAAAAAAATGTTTTTTTACAGTTGCAAAAATATAAAAACCTAAATATTATAATGATTTGTTTTTGCATTTAAAAAAATGCTGAAACAAACCAACATGTCTAACGTTTTTTGCAAAATTCATTGTTTTTGACGAAAAATGAAATGTTTTGCTTTTTCAAAAAAAAATCTGTTTGAGATTTGCTCGCTCTTCTGAATTTTTTCTCGTTTCCAAAAAAAATCTTTTATTTGGATTGTTGTTTTTTCTTTTTTTTTCTCGTCTGTTTCGCCTACAAAGCACCCGCCGGTTTCGCTCTCGACTTTCGAAGAACTCAGGGAGTTCCCGTGAGTTTATTTGTATAATACGTGCCTCTACGACCTCAATTTTTTTTAATTTTTTGCTTACGTGCTTACTGGGAACTTTTAGGACTCTGGAAAACACCTTACTATTTTTTCTTTGTTTTTCGATGGATTTTAGGGTTTCGTAACTTAATCTGAAATCCAAACAGTATTTTTTTGGATGGATTAGTTTTCAGTTGAAAAGAGCGAGGTGGTCTTTCTTTCTTTCGTGGACGACCTTTGGTGTCAGATGTTTTTTTGTTTTGCCTAATTCCCTGGGGTTCAAAATTCCGAGAGCGTTAACAACAATGGAGGAATCGAATCGTTTTTTCATTGTTGTTCTTTCGCGTGACAGAGTTCATTTGAGCTTACGTTTGCGAGGGGGTTGAAGCGGAAGTAATCTTCTGTTGTTCATCCGGGAAGTTTTTTTTGCTTGCAGGTATTTTTCTTTGCGCGGGGTTCATTAAAAAAAATTTATCTTTGCTTTTCGTTTTTTTTTCGTTCATTTTTTTAAATTGAGAGAAAAAAAACTTTTAACTTTAATTTTTTAAAATTTTGCGCGAAGTAATAACTTTGTTGATTTTTGGTTTTTTCGTTCAATTAGAAAATTTTTTGAAATTTAAAGTTTAATTTTTTTGTTTTAAAATTGTATGTTTTGAAATTTTTTGTAACCCCGCAAATAAAAAAATGCATTCTACGAAAAAAACGAAAAAGTTTCCGAGCCCCCCAAAAAAATGCGGAAATAGTTGTTTTACGATGATTGCGTGTGTGCCATCTGGGGTCACGTCCACCACCATTGTTTGCTTAGAATAAATTATCGTGAGGCAAAGAAAAACACACAAATTGTAGTTTGGCATTAAACGAAAAGCGAAAAAGGAAAAACAAAAACGAAAACACATTTGGACGAAAAAAAAGTGTCATTTTACCTTTTTCTTGGAAGTTAGGGAATACTTTTTTTTTCCTGATGTACTTTATTAGTGGCTTACATCATCGCCAGCCCCCACACACCGCCTCAGGGCATACATACATACATCGACTGACTTTTTGACATCGGACACTCTTAAAAAATTCCTATGAGTGTAAAAAGTCTCAGGAACTGCTGTTCTCTCCGCAGTAGTCTTTGTTGGGCATTCTGAGTTCTGACTGACTCACCAGGCAGGCAGGTCGTGGCTTACGTCATGCCATCCATGTTCGGGAGGAAATCGGAAGCAGCAAAAAAATTCTAATTCTAATTCGTGACTTTTTGTAATTTTTTTTTGCTTTGCTTTTCGTTCCTCATTCAAATAAAATAAATATTTTATTTGAATGAGGCAAAATATTATTCAAAATTCAAGTCATGTAAAAAATTTTGTTGGCACTTTTTTATGCTATCCAGAATTTTTTTTGTATCATAGCTTGTATTGACTTTTTTTTGCAAAAAATGACGAAGTTCACCTGAGGCAAAAAAAAGTGACGCGATAAATTTTTTCTTTTTTTTGTCAAAAAATTTATTTTGTTGGTTTTTTGGTCTGAGGGGGAGGAAAAAGTCGGGCATGCATCGAGCAAAAAAAATTATAATAAATTTTTATTTTGTGCCACAAAGTTTTTTTTGGAGTCTAGCGGGCATAAATTACAGGTGCACGTTTTTTTGGGCTGTCGTTAAAAATCAGCTGGCTGGGCAATATCAGACATGCATGGAGGGGAAAAAAAATTTTTGTATGTAGGGGCTAACATAAAACATGTGAACATGTGTACCAGCCGGATTTGAAGAGCATGGTGGCCGCGGAGGGTGGTCTAAATACTATGCAAAGTGTGTATTTAGAACTGCTTTGACTGCATTGATCGGGGGCAGGAAGACTGGCTGGGTTGATGGATGGGTAGACGGATGGATGTTGGAGGGGGGGGGGGGCACTGACGAGCGAACGAGCTACAAGCAAGCGTCGAGCGTCAATCAATAGAGCGAGCCGGCCAGGACAGGCCCAGGCGGCAGCCCATGCAAGCTCCCAAAGTGGTCATGCATGCCGTTTTGCCCCGGTTAAATTTATGCTCCACAGCTGCTCTCGTTTGTGTCTGTCTGTGAAATGGTTTTGCACTCTTTAGACTTTTAGGTTTTATTTTGTTTGACTTTTTAGAAGGACAGTTGTCGTCTGAAAAGTCAAATTTCACGCAACCACCCAACAAAAAAAGTTTAGACATGCTTTTTCGATTTTCTTATTTTTTCTTACTTACCTGTTTTTTTTTCACGCGGCGCTGGCACTCAACTCACAGTCGGTTGCGTACACCCCGTGCCTGTGGCAGCCATTTCCTTCACACGTGACCATCATCCAGCCAGTCAGTCGGTCCACTGCGACTAGTTGCTGCGCGATAACTTTTATTTATTGCCCGCGCATGCGCAACCACAAAAAATATTTATATATATGTATGTATAGAATCAATTCCTTTTTTTTCGTCACGGGTTCGTTGCATTTTGATGTTCTAAAGATTTTTTCTTTTTGCATGTACGCGTTCTATTTTTTGCCTACTCTTTGAATTGTTTACGTTTGTTTCATCAAGTTTTCCGTTTTCCCGCTGTGAAAAGCAAAAAAGTTTGTTGAGAATTGTGTCGACTGGGTTTTTGCCATTTTTTAGAGACTGAACTTTGCCGGGAGTCATGTCCAGGAAGACTTTTTTCCTTCCTGGGTTTTCTAGACCGTTAATAACGAGTTTTTTATTCAGAAAAAAATTTTGACATTGGAAACAATTTTTTTGAAGTGTTTTCCGGCGGGAAAAAAAGTTTACCGTGTGATAAATTTTTTATCGTGTTTTATCAGTTTTTTATGGCAGTAAGAAATTTTTTTATCTATGTGTCAACAAACTTTTGAGACTAAACTTTTAGTACTTTGACTCTAAAAAGTACCAAAAAAAACGTTTTTTGAGACTAACAAAATTTTTGAAGTTGTGTGTGCAAACCGAAAAAAATTTTCGTATGATAATTTTTGTACAGAACAATTTTTTGCAATCGTAAAAAAATTGTATGCCCTAAAAATTTGTGATAGTACATTTTTTGTACTTTGACCCCAACATTTATTATGTACCATCGGATCGCACAACACAAGACCCCGAGCCCGGAGATCGATTGGTTATCAGCACACATGCACGCACGGGCAGCCACCACCACCACCATTGCTATCATCATCACCAGCTACCACTTGTCTTTTCGGTGCTTGTTATCAACACCGAACGCTGTAACTGTCACTGGCTCTCCTGCCATCGATATTTTTTGGTGACAACTTTTTTTTCTTTTGCTGCTGCGAAGATGAAGAAGAAGAAGAAAATGAAGACGAAGAAAAGTGTCCAAGACGTGCACCACGCTCATCATCATCATCATCATCATCGTTACATTGACTAAACAGCGACGAAGCGTACGTGTTTGCGTGTTCGGGGACAGGTTGACGCGTCTCTCCCACTCCCCCAAGCTATTGATCGTCTCTCACGGAGCACACACAAAATCAACGAAATCGACGAAGACGAAAACGAGGAGGCGAGGAGACGAGGCCGATCACCACTACAAACACAAACACACCGGGTCTCCTGTACCAATTTTTCGAGTTAGAAGGAGTTTAGATAGTTTTCCACTTACACTGGGGCTATAAATATCGTACACATATACATATCCACCTGCCCAGGGTCCGAAGTGGTGCGCGGGTAATGGGATGTTTCTCGACCGGACTCAATGGGTATCCCCCCCCATAAATTGGTTTTGGTTATCGTCGGTCACGCGCGTTCGTTGTTCATTCGTTTTTGCGTTCGACTCTATCGTTTCGTTCCCTGGGGCGACTGGCGATTCTGTCTCCGTTTCCAACCGGCAGGGTAGCCAGCCCGCATTGATTGAATTACATATACATACTTACCGCCACTACCCCCTCCCCCCCTCTGCAGGGGCCCTGCACTCCAATGCTGCCTGCGATTCTGCCGGCGGGGTTGGTTTTTTTTTCAAACCAACCAACCAACGGATTGGATTGGCCCGACAAATTCTTTTTTTGTCAACGCTGGCCCGGCCGGTGCCTTGTCAGCTGATTCCAACGAACGAACGAACGAACATCCGCCTGGCCAGGCCAGGCAACCGGCGCACGTACGCAAATAAATAAATTTACACCCGACTAACGTATTTTTTTTTCAAAATTTAATTTGAACATCCTCCTTCTTTTCCTTCTGGTCTAGTCTGTCTAAGCAACCCCCAAAAACTGTTCAATTATTATGAAAACATTTTTTGTCTCGCGTCAAACTTTTACGTCACTTTTTTTTCATCATCCGGCTGGTTGTGCTCGTTGAACCGCGTTCAGCAAAGCCGGGACCGACTTGTTTACGCGCTCGTTGTTTTTATACAATTGAAACACCGTTTATGGCCGTTGAAAAAAAAAAGTTTACCACCCCCAGGACTCGAACCCTATCCTATAGTCCCGTATCATGTGATTTCACCCCTAATTGACCATTTTCCCAAAATTCATCCTCTCAACGCGAAAATTTTTGTTCAGTGTGTTTTTTTGTGTCCACGAGGTCGGATTTTGTGAATCGTTTACTTTTGAATTCGAATTCATTCATTTCTAAATAGTTCAATTTTGTTTCAGTGGAGCAGCAGAGCACGAAGAAAGATCTAAATTCGCTATCCACGACCACTCTCTCCTGCGTGCGCCATATTTGCCCGATGTCCGCCCGAAAACGAATCCACAATAACAACTACTACCGATAACAAATAATACTACCATACTACAAATCATGATACTTGAATTTCGTCGAATTTTTGTGTCTTCAATATGTTTTTTCGCACTTGCTGCATCACTGCCAGGCGGAAGCTTTGATGCACAATATGTCGTCGAAATTGTAAGTTTTGGGGTTTTTTACGATAAAATTATTTTATTTTGTTTTATTTTTAAATATTTTACTGTTTTCCAACGAAAAAAAACGTGAAATACGGATATGATAGGGAAAATTAACGTTTCTTTATTCATATGTGAATTTCGCGATGACACATGTTGGAGGAACAATTTTTTTTAGCGATTTTTGTTACTTTTTGACTGATTACTCACCAACGATGAAATTGATCGTAAAACTGTGCAATTTTGTTGTCAATGATGACTAATATCTCGACAGACAGCGACAGTGCTGAATTTTTATTGCTCATGCATTTGGAATTTTTTGTGAATCTGTTGTTTTTTTAGGCGGCCTAAAATTTTTTTATTATTCGTAATTTTTTTAATTGAGCAGATTTTTGGGAAATTTTATGGTGGCAAGTCATAGGAAAAAATCAATCTGCAAATCAATTGCGCAACGCATCGATCCCCGAGATTATCTGATCACCAAACAAGTCCCTGACGCAACAAAATGTATTATATTTTTCATCTTTCAGCTCGAGCCTACGGCGATGAATAGCCACCGGTTACTGCGAAAATGCGAAGCAACGGGTGCGAATTTCGGTGGAGAAGTGCTAGCCTTCAGCTTTCGGGCAACTTCTGCGGGCTGCGCGATAGCCACCGATCCGGTGGACGCGTGCACCCGAAATGTCACCCTTCCACCCCCGAACGGAACCGAAACCTCCTGCTCGACGTTCTACGCTGTCGTCCCACGAGGTCCATGCAATTTCTCAGAAAAGGCCTATTACGTCCAGAACGCGACTCCGACTCCCTACAGCGCGCTCATTGTCTACAACTACCAGGGTAAGCCCATCGAGCCAATGGGTGGCTCGATGTACGCTGACAAGGTTACGATCCCGGTTGTCATGGTCGAATGGGAATGCATGAACTACCTCCTCCACGAGTTTCCCTACGATCGGGGATACGTCGTCGCAATCAAGGCCGCTCCCGGGTACTACGACCTCTTCAAGTACCTTGTGCCCTTTGGCGCTGTCATCTCCTTCTGCCTCATTGTACTCCTCATATCTCTCGTCATCCGGGTCTGCCGCGAGCGAAGACGGCTTGCGCGAAAACGACTTTCAAGGGCTAATCTCAAGAAACTGCCTTTGATCAAGTGGAAGAAGGGCATGTACGAGACCTGCGCTGTCTGCCTCGAGGATTTCGTCGACAATGAAAAACTCAGACAACTGCCATGCAAGCATCGTGAGTTTTCTTTAAAAAAACTGAATATAAAGAAAGTTATGTATAATTACGATAGGAAAAACGATAAAGAAAAGTAACATTTTGTTCATCAGCAAATTTCGCGATGAGAGTAACATTCGTTTTTTGGTGATTTTTGTTACTTTTTTACTGTAAAATTCGCATTTTTTGTTTATCTTTGATTTTCGCTTTGAGACAACGCTGAAGTAAGATTACTTTTTTCTGTAATTTGTATTACTTTTTACTGTACAATTGTCACACCTAACCTATTTTTTGATTTTTCAATGTTTTTTGGTGCAAATTAGTTTCCGGATGATTTTTGAAACCCAAAACTTGTCTACTTCCTCGACCTCCTTTTCCGGGTCATTATTTTTTTTTGTTTTTCAGTGTATCACACTCGATGCGTCGATAAGTGGCTTCTACAGAACCGTAAAGTGTGCCCAATTTGCAAGAGGAAAGTGGGTCCAAGCAACGGCAGTGACTCATCTGATTCGGATTCCGAACAACCGACCACGACTTCCACAACGTCATCCATCAGCACTGTCAGTCAGAGTGCGGCTGCTGCCATCGGTACATCCAGCACTCAGCCGATCAGGGATTCTGTACCTCTTCTGAGATACGAGCAGCCGGTATGTTTTTAAAATTAAAAGTTTTCGATGAAAAAGATGGAAAACGGAGGAAAAAATGCGAAAACTGACTCAAAAACCGTAAAAAAAGTACAAAACGTGTTTAGAGGTTTTTTTCGTTTCGGGATTTTTTATGAGGGTACGTACGGTATTTTTCTGAACGAAATGTTACTTTGATTACGTTTTTTTTGAACTTTCTTTTTTGGGTTTTTTTCGTTTCGAGATTTTACTACGGCAATACGGTATTTTTGGGCATGAGCTGTTACTTTGGTTTACGATTTTATGAAACCTTTTTTTGTATGTTTTTCGTTTTGAGATTATTTTACGGGTTTACGGTATTTTTTGGAATGAAATTTTAGTTTTTGAATTAGTTTTTTTTGAAAGTTTCTTTTTTTTCACGTTTTTGATGTTTTTTCCGTTTTCAGATGGCAACGGCCTCGAATGCGTCCGATTATGTACACACAGCCGTCGCTCCTCCCGCGACAGTTATCTCCGGTTCATCACGAGTCATGAGACTACCGGTACTCGCCCTTCCCCGTTCGAGAACACGCGGTATTCCCCGATCGTCCATCGAAGAGCCCGACGACGTCGACGATTCCTCATCGAACCCCGCCACCCTCAGCCTGCAGAGCGAGTCAACCCAAGCGACACCCCGCTTCCTCGGTCGCGTGCGATCCGCGTTCCGACGCTTCTTCACCCGAACCGACTACAACCCACACACCCGGCTCAACAACGACTTTGGCAGCGTTACCGAAGAAGACGTCGAGCAACAGCACAACCAGCAGATGGACAGCATCACCGAGAGGGAATACCTGGCTGCGCTCGGCGCCCATGCCGAGTCGACCGGTGACGCCCCAATCATCCGGCAACAACCCGAACCCACCGGCGCTGCCCCCGTCGTCTACGCAGGCATTCCGCCGAACGACGGCGAAGCAGCTCTCCTCGGACAAGCGTGACGAAAGCAGTTGGTCGTCTTTTTGGTTTTGGTTTTGATTTGAAGTCAATTATCTTCGAAACGGGCTCAATCACAGGTGTTCTCTCTTTTTGCTGCTTACTTTTCTCCTAAACATGCCAATACTGCTGCTCTTTCGCCAAAAATGTATCAATCACACCGATAGGCCTTATCAACGTGCCAGATTTCGTTATTTTTTGGATTTTTTGTATTCAATTGTTTTTTGCTGTTGCGTCTTTGGCGTTCGAGCACACAAAAACCGGCGACAACGATTATCTGCGTCTGTCGGGATTCAGTGGCTTGTGAAGACGATCAAAATTTCGGATTTGGTTGACAATGTGAGTTTTTTGAAATTTTTTTCAAAATTTTAAATTTTAAAATTTTAAAAAAGTAGTTTTTTTTTTAATTTTTTTTGAAAAATTGTTCCTTTTTTTTCGATTTTTTTTGCAAAATTTAGAAAATTTAGTTTTTTTTTGAAAATTTTAACAGTTTTGTAATTTTGAAAAATGTAGGAAATTTTTTTTAACAGTTTTTTTAATTTTGAAAATTTTGGGAAAGTTTTTTTTTTCGATTTTTTAATTTATAAACAAAAGTTAGAAATTTTTTTTACATTTTTAATTTTTAAAAGAAAAAAATATTCCATTCTTTTTTTTACTAAATGTTTGTAGATCACCGATCCGTGTTTTTCTGCCTTCAACATGTGGTACAGTTCGTCGCTGCGTCGAACTACACACTCAGATTCAGGTATCTATCTGACGGCTCCTGAAAGACATGTTCATATTGTATCATAGCTCACCTCACCCATCCATACACACACACACACACACAAACACCCTAGCTTCTCCTACCTTTTTTTGATGATGATGATGATGAACCCCAGGGCACGTCAAATCTTGCTGCCTTCGGTATTTTGTTCAATTCGTTGCACGCCACTATTTCAAAGCCGTCTGCGTCTTCCTCTGCCGTCCATTCCCCTTGATTTGATTTTTTTTTGTTATTGTTTCATATTTTACATGTTTTTACCCTCGAAATCACAACACATCCATGTCGATGCCGTTCTCTTCGGACGGAACGGCATGCGCCTACGAGAGCCTTTGCGCGCGGTCAACAAATAAATGGCATAACGATTCATTTGTTTTCGGTGAGGGATGAAATTTTTTGACGACTAAATATTATTTTTTACCATAAAAAAATTTTTTATGGTTAAAAGTTTTTTACGATAATTTTTTTTTCGGTATAAAAATTGTTTCCTAATGCATCTTTTTTAGGTTCAAAATTTTTGGTTACAATATTTATTCAAATTTTTTAATGATAAAACCAAAAAAATTTTTACGGGTAAAATTTTTTATTATTACGTTTTTTTAATTTTTTAAAGACAAAAAATACTGAAAATTTTTTTACAGGGGAAAAAAATATTACCAGCAACATTTTTTTACGGTAATAATTTTTTTAGATCGAAAATATATCGAATTTGTTTACCGTATCAAAACTCTGTTACGATATTTAGGAACACCTTTTACGGCAGAAAACGAATTTTACGATACAAATTTTTTTGATAGAATTCTTTTTTTTTACGATTTTTGATCGAAAAAGGTGCCCGAACTTTTCGAGCTCCTTCGTGTGCCAAATGTTTTCCTGCAGGGATAAACAAAGTTCTGGTTCATTGAATTTGTCCTTAGCGTGACTAACATAAGTTGTACAGGCCGACAGCGCGAGGAGCTAGGAGAAGCAATAATTTGCCGTTCCTTTCAAAGTTGCCGGTAATAACATTTGAGCGTGCCGAGCAAAATACATTACCCCTGCTAGCTTCGCTTCGCTTCCCTCATGCTGGCCAACAGGTAAAAGGCTCGGCCAACAGGTAAAGAAGGCGCGCGCGAGAGACACACGCGACCAGGTAAGCCAGGTGTCGTAGCAACCACTGCAACCCGCAACGAGCTGTTCCCACACCGGGCACGGAAACGTTCTCAGAGCCCCGTCTGCTGTAGCTGTACGCTGGCCGGAAAGCTTTGCGGAAAGATGTCAGACTTGGGTGGAGTCGGACGAGACTCAGTCTTGCCGAGTTATTCATCGTCGTTGCTTTCGGGGTCGGCAGTGATGGCGCTTCGGACGCCACCTGGCTACCTGTCCCACACCATCGGCGTCGAATACTACGTGGCATTTTTTGCATCGGTGGTGGCGTTTTTTTTATTCACAAAAATCTTTGTCGACCATATCGCGCGTCGACGACCGACGATCATTGAATACACGCCAGCGATCGGACTGTATACCTTTGTCGCCATCCTCGTCACTCTCCTGTCCAGCATCCACCTGGGATACATGGCCATCATGTGGAGGCTGAAGGAGAATATCTACGACGCGAGGATCCTTTTCTGGACTGGATTCATCCAGCAGATGACCCAGGTCGTGCTATCTTTTACTCTCTGCGTCCAGACCGTGGACCAGGTTCTCGACACGACAATTAAGAAAAGATATGGAAAAAGGATTCAGAAAATTATCGCTTTCGTGGGATTTATCGCGGTGATCGTCGGGAGCATTCCGATTGGCATCAAGGCTAGTAGGAATCAGATTCCGAAGACGAGTGTTACTAGTTGGTTTTTTTTTTGAATTTTTTTTGTTGTTTAAAAAAAATTGTTTTTTTGTTTTTTTCAAAAAATTCTTTTTTTTCTAGAATGCCGAACAACAGGATGCCAACTGTACCACAACTCGGGACAACTTCTCCTGGACACGCGATATTCGATGGCATTTGTCAACACGATTGCCGGGATTGTCTATTTTGTTGTTTTGAAATTATTTATCGTGCGAATCAAGGAGTTTCGCCGGAAGGAAATTCATCGACATCGGAAGGCGGTTGGTCATTTTGAAATAGTTGGCGTTTAGAGCCTGCAAAGTTCCACAAAAAAATTGTAGATACAAAAAATTTGAGATATAATTTTTTTGTACACTTTTTTTCATCAGACCCCAACTGACCACGACATGTAATTTAGTATTTATTTCAAAATATTGTAAACATAAATACATAAATTGCATGATTCAGAAATATGTACGAGACCTTGACACTAATCCTTTCTTTGTCAGCTGCCAATTCCCACGATTGTTAATTGAAAAATTTCTGGTGTTACTAGTTGTTAAAAATTGTAGTCAGCAGAATTGATAGCTTTTTACTTGAAGTGAATTAGGTTTTGCATTGTCCCTCGAAAGCGCACAACTACAAAACTTTTTCTGTTGTTCCAGACAAAAATCATTTTACAGTACCCAACTTTTTTTAAATCACCAACGGTCACTTGTCCAATTATTTAAATTTTTTTTCAGAAAGCACAGATGATCTCGTGCGCCATTATTTTTGATTCACTGTTCACATTTGTGCCCCACCTGACGGCATTCTGCCTGTACATGGTGAGTTGCCCTCTCCTGTCCTGTCCTGTTCCACCGTTCTGTTTTCTTATACTTTCCGGTTAATCCGGCTTAATCTCCTTATTTACCTCTCCCGACATGCACGTTCACTTCCGGCTTGACTCGTTGTCTCATTTTCAGTTTAGCGATATCAACGCTTCCGAATACGCCGGACCGTACAGTCAGTTTTTCGTGTCTACGCAGCTTTTTCTGACTGCCATCGTTTACTATCGTAAATTCAAGGGCATCAAATGGCGATCCAAGGCTCAGGACAAAGAGCAGTGGGCCTTCTCGCTCCAGAGACCGAAGACAACCGTCAACAACGCCGCCGGGCCTAAAAATAACAATGTCTGGGATAGGGGTGCTATGGTTGACTTACCGTAACCCATCCATGTCATAGTGCATTTTTGTAAATATTTAATTTTTATCAGGGGATCAAGCTTGACTCAGGTTCGCGATTTTATTTTTTTAAATGAAATTTATAAACAAATTATGTATAATATTTACTTCCGTGTCATTTTGTTTGTTTTACTCGTTGCAAAAATGAACAGGAACCAAGGACGCATCTGTTTCGCCGAAATCCGGATCGAGTCCGGCTTTGAGCGAAGCTATGGAATCAAAATCGGTAGCCATGGTAGTCGAAGGCGGTGAGGAGGCATCGATGTCTCCTGGCATCGGGAAAAATCCAGAGAAAAACAACGCAAAGAACTCGATAAAACTGATGCACGAAATACCAGTCCAAAGCGCCAGAGCTCCGGATAAACCGTTGAAGAGACCCCTTTTCTACAAAAACAAAACAGTAATCCAAACTACCGTAAACCTTAACTCACAGTAACACTTTCTCTCTCTCTCACCCCTCACTGCTGGCTGTCTCCTCTGCGTCTCTGCCAGGCCGCACTGGGTACATAAGGGATAACTCTTCCAACAAAAGGGGTGGCACCCATAGCGCAGTCGGTAGGTGCTTATAGTCGTTCGACGACAATAACAAGGTCCTGGGTTCAATTCCGGTGGGTGCCCAACTTTTTGCCTTTTTTGTTTTACTTACTTATTATTTTGGTTTTCACAGTCACAGAAAGCCAAGAAATGGAAAGTAGAAGCGTTTAACACAAGTTTTTAAAATTTGTTTATTATTAAATGACTACTTTTGGTCTCCGAAAAGACCTGAAGCCATTAACCAATCTAGATCTCCTTGAGCTTGTAAATGTACTCGAAATCAAGAACTTCCGAGGTATTTACATGCGAGACACTTTACCACCACAAGGAATTGGAGAAAGAGAAGAGAGGGGAAGTGGTTACACCTACACGGAGAAAGTGAACGCTGATGACCTTTGTACGTCACACCCAAAAAAAGAACTCGACGAGTTTGGTCACACTCTAAACCTTCTCGAAGGTGCTGGCAAAGAGGTACAAGAGGAGAGCGAAGTGTCTCATTTGAGAACGATTCGTGTCGCAGAATTTCTTCAGTTTTGCTTCATTTTCTTGCATAAATTATCTCAATATCGCTTATAACTTGCTTCAAAGTTGCTTCCAAGACTTGAAATTTTTAATTTGATCTTTTCAGACAAGTCCTATTCTCATTCAATCTTTCACTCTGATAATGAGTGGAATTCTCCCAATTCCTATGGATGTTGAAGATCCTAAGAAGACTCCTAAGGTTTCGAAGATAGAAGAACTCGATACTCAACGAGAAGAATTTCGGAAAGATTCAGAGAGTCTTACTCTGGAACAGCTTCAACGAAAGATTGGTTTCATTTACATATTATTTTAGAATTTTGAAGATTCTTCAACGAAAGATTGGTTTCATTTATATATTTTTTTGAATTTTGAAGATTCAATGACCGAATTCAGGCTGAAATGCTGGAAGATAAGGCTGCAAAAGCAACTGCAAAAGCTACATTTGCAAGAGCTTACTATGAAAATGAGAAGAAGTTAATTGAGAAGAGACAAACAGCGCATCAACAAAGAAAAAAGGTGAGCATTCATTTACTTAACTTGATATCGATAACGAAGTAAAAAAATATCTTCAGGGGAAAATATCATTATTACAATGTGCTTGCAATAATGATTTCTTACTATCTTTTCTCATTATAATAAATAAATGTCTAATCAAGTATATTGTTTCAAGTGTAAGATAAAGACGAATACTCTTGATGTTTCACACGTGTTGACAAAGAACAATAGATCAATGATAAAGGGAAAGTGTGAAGTTTGTAATACAACAAAGTGTAAAATAATTTCTAAAGAAGTGAAAAGTAGTGGATCGATGAAGGATCTCTTAGAAAAAATTTATTACTCTCCTGAATCAGGATTTTGTGGAGTCAATGAATTGCAACGAAAAACAAAGTTACCAATCAAGGAAGTCAAAGAATTTCTGAATGAACAAGATGTTTATACTTTACATAATCCAGCTCGTAAGAACTTCAAGAGTCAAAGAGTTTACTTTGATGGTATGGATGATCAATGGCAATATAATTTTAGGAATTATCCATTGAAGTTTATTAATAGTCATCTTAGCAGTAAATTTAGTAGGATCTGTGGACGTAATAGAATTTTTATTTTCTGGGGATCTGTAAAGTGAAAGAGTGTGTTTTCTTCCGTAAACTATTTTAATATAACATTCAGCAAAGCCAAAAATATGAGTCATTGGAATACAGAAGGTAAGTAAGCCTTTTCTATTTTTAGTGTATTTATTTATCTTATAATTCATGATATCCTTAGTCTCGAGGATCCAACCAAAAGTATTTTGTTTATTCATTGTGGGTAACCCATCCATGTCGTAAATATTTAATTTTTATCAGGAGATCAAGCTTGACTCAGGTTCGCGATTTTATTTTTTTAAATGAAATTTATAAACAAATTATGTATAATATTTACTTCCGTGTTATTTTGTTTGTTTTACTCGTTGCAAAAATGAACAGGAACCAAGGACGCATCTGTTTCGCCGAAATCCGGATCGAGTCCGGCTTTGAGCGAAGCTATGGAATCAAAATCGGTAGCCATGGTAGTCGAAGGCGGTGAGGAGGCATCGATGTCTCCTGGCATCGGGAAAAATCCAGAGAAAAACAACGCAAAGAACTCGATAAAACTGATGCACGAAATACCAGTCCAAAGCGCCAGAGCTCCGGATAAACCGTTGAAGAGACCCCTTTTCTACAAAAACAAAACAGTAATCCAAACTACCGTAAACCTTAACTCACAGTAACCGAAGGAGTCTCAGTCATGACTTCGTACTCCATGTCGACGTAGTTGACGGCAACAAAGACGGCATTCTCGGAAAAAGCTGTGTAGCAATCCACACCGCTGTTTCCGTAGGTGTCGTAGCAAGACGGGGTAACCGCAGGCTTGGTTGTGTTCAGAGGCCATAGAGAACTCGAAACAGATACTTGGTAGTCCGGTTCGTTGCAGCCGGTTGTACAGGTGCAGTTTGTGGCGTTGGAGTAGTCACCGTGCTCCAGGATGTAGTTTTCGTAGCACTCGTATGTATTTCCTTCGTTCACGGAACACCATACCGTGGATTCGTCGGGTCGTGGAAATCTGGGATCTGCGCAGTCGCAGGCAGCAATGACGGCAAGTTGGAAACAGCTTCGAAAACAGCCCTGAAAAAAATCACACTTTGCAGGTGAATTCGAATTTTTTCCCAAAATCCCCATTTTCCGTTCCCAAAAATTCCATAGCAAGCCCGACTTCATAGGTATAGTAGCCAGAATAAATGTAGGTACTGCTGTCTGCGATTGACGAATGACAGTCTCCATACGGACTTCCCAATCTCGTGACATTGGTATACGACACTGCAACGTTAACTCTTGTGCCAACAGCAGCGTAAACGCCATCGTCGTCAGGAAAAGGCTCAAATCCCTGCTTCTGAACGGTAACACTCAAACCAGCTTTCGAAGTCGTCGAAAGATACTCGGAGACGTTGCTGAAGAGCATCATGCGAAGACCACCGGAACCGCCAAGCTTTGTTATGTACTTGATTCCCGCGTAGTTGTACGTGTAACAATTACCGTACATTGGGTCGCTGATTTGTTTAAAGTCACTGAAATTATTTACTTATGAATTTTTCTGATTGCCAAAAAGTAAGAATAAGAAAAACACGTACGATTCTATGCAGGGAATCAGGTCGTAAGAACAACTGATGACAATCTGTTGCAGAGTGTAACTGTAGTTGCTATTGCTCTCCACAATCGGTAACAGTGAGGCCAAAGTCTGCGAATTGAGGGCGATTACCGACGAGTTACTGCTCATACCATACTTCGCCATGAGTGCTTCCAATTCGGTTATCTGCATTCCTTCAAAAGTTGCTCCTTCGGCTGTTGTTCCGGAGACGGTAGTAGTTCCTTGACCATCGCCTCCGTCACCGTCACCGTCACCATCACCGTCACCATCACCATCACCATCACCGTCACCGTTACCATCACCGTTACCGTCACCGCTTCTGGCAGTAGTAGTAGTAGTACGTGAACCAAGAGAGTCATTGTAGGACCCCAGTGATGTCGTTGTCCCGCCATTACCACCTCCGCCCCCTGCCCCCCCGCCGGCCCCGACGGTTGTAGAGCGAGAATTAAGAGAATCGTTGTAAGACCCAAGTGACGTAGTTGTTCCACCATTACCCCCTCCACCACCTGCTCCGGACCCAACGGTTGTTGAACGAGAATGAAGAGAATCGTTGTAAGACCCCAGTGACGTAGTTGTTCCACCGTTTCCCCCTCCGCCACCTGCTCCGGTCCCAACAGTTGTTGAACGAGAATTAAGAGAATCGTTGTAAGACGCAAGTGACGTCGTTGTTCCCCCATTTCCCCCTCCGCCCCCAGCTCCGGTCCCAACAGTTGTAGAACGAGAACTGAGAGAATCGTTGTAAGACGCAAGCGACGTTGATGACCCACCGTTACCGTCTCCTCCTCCATCAGAAGAAACAGTCGTCGCGAGATAAGACGGGGGAGTGGTCGTCGTAGTCCGGCCCAAAGGATTTTCCGTGGTATCGCCCGTGGTTCCTGTATTTGCACTGTACCCAGAAAGAAGAGTTGTAGCTTTGCCGTTTTCATTTGTCAAAGTTGTCGTCGTTAACGAACCATTAGATCCGATCTGCGTTGTCAGACTGTCGTTATACGATGGCGGAGTGGAACCTGCGGCTACAGACCGTGCCGTATATTCAGGTGGCAAAGGCGCTGCGGAAGTTGACTGTTCTCCAGAAGCCGAAGTCGTCGAAGCGACATCTGCTGTAGTAGTTGCCTGTTCAGTTGTTGTCGGTAATTCAGTTGTCGTCGGTCGAAAAGTTGTAATACTGACTATCGAAGTCGATCTTTGTACCGACGTGGTCGGAAGATCAGTGGCCGATGCCGTTGTGGATTCTTCAGTTGTTGTCAAAATAGGAGTTGTCGAAGGCTTTACCGTAGAAGTCCTAGTTTCTGTTTCTGATTCCGTTGTTGTCGAACCTTCTGTCATCAACTCAGAAGTTGCGGACGTTGACATAGATTCCGATGTTGAAATAGGTGAAGTTGTCGTTGGGGCAATAGTCGTCGTTGTTGTCGGTGCATCGGTCGTACTGCTTGCAACCGTTGTCAAAGTAGACGCCATGGGTGAAGTTGTTGCCGTTACTTCCGGAGTCGTATCAGAAGTTGATTCTGGCGTTGTTGAAACCGTCACCGAAATGGTTGACGTCGATGCAACTGGTGTAGTTGTAGCCGTCGCGGCCTGTGTCGTAGATTCTGACGTTGTTATTGGTGTTGTTTCCGAACTCAAAGTTGTTTCCGATGTAATAGGTGTCGTCGTCATTTCGGTTGAAGTCGTTTCGAAAGTGGTGGCGGTGGTGGCGGTGGTAGAAGTGGTTTCTGAAGTAGTCATAGTCGTATCCGTTGACGTAGATTCTGAAGTAATTGTTGTCGTAGAAGTTGATTCTGGTGTTGTTGTTGTCGTAGAACTCGGTAATTGTGTAGTCGTAGTCGTCGTCGAGGTTGTCTCCGGTGTAATTGAGGTTGTCGAAGTCGGTTCCGGTGTTGTAGTCGTTGTCGAAGTCGGTTCTGTTGTCGTTGTGGTCGTCGACGTCTGTTCAGGTGTCGCTGTGGTCGTCGACGTCTGTTCAGGTGTCGTTGTGGTCGTAGAAGTCGGTTCTGGTGTCGTCGTTGTCGTCGACGTCGGTTCTGGTGTCGTCGTGGTCGTCGAAGTTGGTTCCAGTGTTGTCGTTGTGGTTGAAGTTGGTTCAGGTGTGGTCGTCGTCGTCGTCGAAGTCGGTTCCGATGTCGTAGTTGTCGTCGAAGTCGGTTCCGGTGTCGTTGTCGTCGTCGACGTCGGTTCCGGTGTCGTAGTCGTCGTCGAAGTCGGTTCCGGTGTTGTAGTCGTCGTCGACGTCGGTTCTGGTGTCGTCGTTGTTGTAGAAGTTGGCTCCGGTGTCGTCGTCGTCGATGTCGAGGTCGGTTCCGGTGTTGTAGTCGTCGTCGACGTCGGTTCTGGTGTTGTCGTTGTTGTAGAAGTTGGCTCCGGTGTAGTTGTCGTCGATGTCGAGGTCGGTTCAGGTGTTGTTGTCGTAGACGTTGTTTCAGTTGTACTCGTAGTCGATGTACTTGTTTCCGTGGTAGTAACAATAGGACAAGTCTGTCCCGCTGCTCGATAATACGAAATCGAAGCAATTGATGACGATCTTTTCACTCGGTTACTCGGTCCTTCGTTATAATCAGATTCCCAGTTGTAATCCGATTCCGTTTCCGTTTCCGCATCCAACATCGCATCTGTTACGCTGTAGCTCTGACCATCGATCTCAACAATGCTGCGTTTAGCAACAGCTTTTTCTGTTGTTGGGGATACTGTAGTAGACGACGATGTATTCACAGTTTTCAAATACATTAAGTAACGGTACAGAGTCATCTGTAAGTGTGGTAAAATGTAAGAGCACATTGTTTTTTAAAAACAAACTTACGAGGTCCTTCAGTTCGCTGATGTAATCTTCGTTTGAATTTGACATTGGATTGAGATTGCACACCGTCACGGTCGGAAAAGTTTCGTTGAAAGCGCTTTTGAATTGCATAACGGTGTCCTTTCCATGTCTGGCGTACTGCTTACAGAGCTCCACCGACTGCCAGAAAAACCCAGCAAGCAAACCGCAGATAACGAGTGTCCAAAAGATCCTCCAATACCAAAACGGCGATCGAAAAACAAATCCGAGAGTGTGAAGAGACGAAGTTCGGAGAAAAGATCTCTGTGCGACTCTATCGTACCGAACCATGGCTTTGACGAAACAAAAAAGCCAACCAAACTTGTTTTATAGCATGACAATGATGGAGACATAATGATGATATTATTTTACGCTTGATTGGGCAATTCAAACGCTGTTGCTAAGCTATTGCCCTATGCCCCCCGAACGAACCTCACTGATGCACCCAAACGAACCTCGTATGTATAGGGACCGCTGTAGATGTATCCAGGCGACGCTTCGTCAGCGTGACAGTCACCGTAGGGTTTGCCCAAGCGATGAACTTCTTTCTGCAATAAAAAATTCATAGATAGACACAGCATGTGAGGGCACTTACAAATGATATACCAATGTTGATATTGCTACCGACAGCGCCTAGGATGTGATCATCATTGGGAAAGGGCGCGTAGCCGGGATACGAAATCCCTATGGCTACTCCATCCATAGACGTCGATGAAAGATACTGAGAAGTGTTGCTATAGAGCACGAGCTGCAATCCATGCCGAAGACCGGGATTAGTCAGCATTTTTGTGCCGTTATAATTAAAAGTGTAGCAAGTGCCGTAGGTCGGATCGATAATTTGCTGAAAGTCTCTAAACAAAAAAAACATATTTTGGATGAATAACAAAAAACGTACAGATCCAAATCACAAGGCAAAAAGTCGTAAGTGCAATTCATGAGAATTTCTTTCAGGGTGTACCCATACTGACTGGCATAGGTCACAATAATGGCACCTAATTGATTCAATACTTGAGCATTTAGCGACACAGTGGTCGAAGAAGCATTCAGAAGGTACTTATCGATGAAAGCGTTGATTTCAGCAATTGTGTAGTTATCCAAATCATAACCTGTGATATTCAGCAAGATTGCGTTTAGGGTATCGTAGTCGTAATTGTCAGTTGAGTTCCCATCGCCATTGTTTCCTGAAGAATCGTCTGTACCATTGAGGCTTCCCGATGATCCATCTCCGCTGCCGTTATCGCTACCATCTTGACTGTCGCTACCATTACCATCAGCATTGTTGCCATTGTTGCCAGAAGAATCTGAACCGCTACCGTTGTTGCCGGAAGAATCTGAACCGTTTCCGTTGTTGCCGGAAGAATCCGTGCCGTTGCCGTTGTTGCCGGAAGAATTCGTGCCGTTGCCGTTGTTGCCGGAAGAGTCCGTACCGCTGCCGTTGTTGCCAGAAGAATCTGAACCGCTACCGTTGTTGCCGGAAGAATCTGAACCGTTGCCGTTGTTGCCGGAAGAATCCGTGCCGTTGCCGTTGTTGCCGGATGAATCCGTACCGTTACCGTTGTTACCGAAGAATCCGTGCCGTTGCCGTTGTTGCCGGAAGAATCCGTGCCGCTACCGTTGTTGCCGGAAGAATCCGTACCGTTGCCGTTGCTACCGGAAGAGCCCGTACCATTACCGTTCGTACCGGAAGAGTCAGCACCACTGCCGTTGTTTCCGGAAAAATCCGTACCGTTGCCGTTATTACCGGAGGAGTCCGTACCGTTGCCATTGTTGCCGGAAGAATCTGAACCGCTACCGTCGTTGCCGGAAGAATCTGAACCGGTACCGTTGCTACCGGAAGAATCCGTGCCGCTACCGTTGTTGCCGGAAGAATCCGTATCGTTGCCGTTGCTACCGGAAGAGCCCGTACCGTTGCCGTTATTACCGGAAGAGCCCGTACCGTTGCCATTGTTGCCGGAAGAATTTGAACCGCTACCGTTGTTGCCGGAAGAATCCGTGCCGTTGCCGTTACTACCGGAAGAATCCGTGCCGCTACCGTTGTTGCCGGAAGAGCCCGTACCGTTGCCGTTACCGCCCGAAGAATCCGTACCGTCACTGTTCGTACCGGAAGAGGCAGTACCACTGCCGTCGTTGCCGGAAGAGTCTGTTCCATTGCCGTTGGTGCCCGAAGAATTTGTGCCATTGCCGTTATTTCCAGAAGAATCCGTGCCATTACCGTTACTACCAGAAGAATCCGTGCCGTTACCGGAATTTCCCGTGCCATCAGTGCCGGTATTACCAGATGAATTTGTGCCATTGCCATTACTACCCGAAGAATCTGTACCATTCGTTCCTGAACTACCAGATGAATTTGTGCCATTACCATTACTACCAGAAGAATCAGTGCCATTAGTGCCCGAATTACCGGAAGAATCCGAACCATCACCAGACGACCCGCTACTATTTCCACTACTGCCATTATTTTGAGTAGGAGCATTTGTTACTTTCTTATAAATAATCGTTTGTCCGTCGCTACGAATAACAATAATGGTGCCGTTTACCTCAATAATTTGCTGACCAACATTATTGTCGTCAGAGTCATCATCTGCTGACGATTCAGATGATAAGTCACCAGAAGAAGCTGTTGCACCAGAATCCGTTGAATTCGATGAACTATTATTTCCGAACAAAGATGTCGACATTGAACCAAGCGGATTTTCTGTGATTGCAGTTGAGTTACTTCCATCTGCTGATGAGTTAGACACTGTAATTGAAGTATCTGTATATAATGTAAGAGTATCATCAGAATTCCCCGACGATGTAGAATCTGAATTAGAATTAGTCACTGCGGTAGCATCGTTAGAATTCGCTGTAGAATTATTAGATTCATCAGAGCCGTCTGAATCAGCTCCAGATTCATTTGAATCAGTGGAATCTGCTGAGTCTCCGTCGGAATCGGAAAAATCAGTTGATTCCGTCCCTCCGCTACCAGATTCGTCGGAATCAGTGGAATCTGTTGAGTCACCGTTAGAATCCGACAAATCAGTTGATTCCGTCCCTCCGCTTCCAGATTCGTCAGAGTCAGTGGAATCTGTTGAGTTGCCGTTTGAATCCAAAAAATCGGTTGATTTCGTCTCTTCGCTTTCAGATTCGTTCGAATCAGTGGAATCTGTCGAATTGCCGTTAGAATCCGAAAAATCTGTTGATTCCGTCGCCCCGCTGTTAGTATCTGTAGATTCAGATAACCCGTCGTCGGATGAATCAGAATTTGTCGAGTCAGAATCCGTAGAGAAATCATCAGAATTCGTCGAATCTCGTCGATCCACTAACATTGTCCGCTGAATTCGTTGACGATTGACTACTTTCATCAAAATTTGTCGATTCTGTCGAATTGTCATCTGTTGTTGCTGAAACCGACGTATTCGAAGTTGTTTCTGAAAACGGAGTAATCGAAGACATGAAATCCGTTGAATAAGACGAGTCATCCGTCGACGTCGTTGATTCACCGGAAACTGACGAACTCGAAATTGTTGAGAATGCCGAAATCGTCGACGTCCAATTTGAAGTTTGAGATGTCGAAGATTCTGTTGTCGTTGAAGTGGAAGTCGGCGGAGTTGCAGAAGTGATATCTGTTGTTGTGGTTGATTCTGCCAAAGTTGTCGTTGGTTCTGTCGTAGTCGTCGTGGGTTCCATCGTTGTTGTCGTTTGCATGGCAGTTGTGGTAGTCGTAGTACTTGTCGTGGTTGTCGTCGTGGTTGGTTTCAACGTAGTTGTTGTTGCAGTTGTCGTTGGTTTCGCAGTAGTCGTTGTCGTTGTAGTTGGCGTCGTCGTTTTTACTGTCGTTGTGGGAGTTGTCTCGGTTGTGGTTGTCAGATCACACTCCATAGACAGATTCGCTGCGGTAATGTTCGTGAATACAACTAACGGCACTGTTGTCGTCGGTTTCACCGTAGTTGTAGTAGTTGTTGTAGTTGGTTTCACCGTCGTTGTTGTCGTTGTAGTTGGTTTCACAGTCGTTGTTGTCGTTGTAGTAGGCGTCGTGGTTGTTGTCGTTGTTGTTGTAGAAGGCGTTGTGGTAGTCGTTGTCGGTTTCAAGGTAGTAGTTGTCGTCGTTGGAGTTGTGGTTGTCGAAGTAATCTCTGTTGTTGTTGTCAGATCACACTCCAAAGACAGATTCGCAGCGGTAATGTTCGTGAATACAACTAATGGCACTGTTGTCGTCGGTTTCACCGTAGTTGTGGTAGTTGTTGTAGTTGGTTTCACCGTCGTTGTTGTCGTTGTAGTTGGTTTCACCGTCGTTGTTGTCGTTGTAGTAGGCGTTGTTGTAGTCGTCGTGGTTGTCGTTGTTGTTGTGGTCGGTTTCACCGTTGTTGTAGTTGGCGTTTCGGTAGTTGTTAATACAGTTGTAGTTGGTTCTAAAGTAGTCGTAGCAGTTGTCGTTGGTTCCTCCGTAGTTGTAGTGGACTCCATGGTAGTTGTTGACGCAGTTGTAGTAGATTCTACCGTACTCGTTGTAGAAGGCTCCGAGGTGGAAGTTGTCGATTTCATCGAAGTCGTTGAAGAAGGCTCCGAGGTGGTAGTCGTCGATTCCATCGAAGTCGTTGAAGAAGGCTCTGATGTGGAAGTTGTTGATTCTACCGTACTCGTGGTAGTTTGCTCCGAAGTGGAAGTTGTCGATTCTACCGTACTCGTTGTAGTAGGCTCCGAGGTGGTAGTCGTCAATTCCATCGTAGTCGTTGTCGTAACCGGTTGCGTCGTGGAAGATGTTAAATCAGTTGTACTACTTGTTGTTGGTTCAGAAGTCGTTTCAGTTGTTGACTGCACCGATGTCGTAGATAAAAGCGTTGTTGTTGCAGTATCCCTTGACGACGTTGTGCCTTCCGCAGTTGTTGTTCGCGAAGATGTCGATGACAATTCCGTCGTGCTCGGCGTTGACGTCAATTCGATAGTCGTTGACGTACTTGACACAATATTGGTTGTCTCCGGCGTTGTTGATGCTGCTTCATTGTTATCAGTTGTTGCCGAAGTTGATGGATCAGTTGTCGTTTGTGATGTTGTAATTGGATTAGTAGTAGTTATAGTCAAATCCGTAGTTGTTGTTGCTGTATCCGCAGCTGTTGTCGACGCTGCCAAAGACGATTCAGTGCTATCAGTTGTTGTAGTTAATTTATCAGCGTCAGTCGTTGTAAAAGAGTCCATACTAATCGTCGTCGTAGATAACTCCGGAGTTGTTGACAAAGATTTTTGACTCATTTCCGTTGTTGCTGTTAATGATTCTGACACTGTTGTAGATTCAATGACGGATGTCGTTGTCCAAGAATCCACAGTTGTAGTCCACATCGTTGATACCGCCAATGTTGTCGATCTATCACTTATTGCAGATGTTGACGCACTCGTCGCCGCTGTTTCCGACACAGTTGTTTCCGGTGTAATCGCAGAAGTCTGTACAACAGGCGAACTTGTAGGTGCAGAACTTACCGTGCCACTTTCAGTCGAATCGTACGCTTCAGCATCTCTTTTGTATCTTTTCTGATCTTCGAGAAACCATCCGCCACTATCAATGGAAACAGTTGCAGTATCAGAATCGTTACGACTACTGATTGATTTTAAATACAATATGTATCGATACGAACTCATGAGTTCTGATAGTTCCATAATATCTGCTTCGTAGCTACTTGAAATAGGATTAACGTTGCAAACTGTGACGGCCGGAAAAGCCGTGCCATAAGCGCTTTTTAGTTGAATGTTCGTAACACGGCCGTACTAAAACGGTATGTAAATAAGCCAGTGTAAACAACAACAACATCCTACCTTGAGATACTGTTTGACAAGTACAGAACAATGCCAGCCGAATCCCGAAAGACATCCTATCAACAACAGAGACCAAAATAATCGAAATCTAAGATTTTGACTCTTTGCGATATCAGCGACCAGGGGAATAAAAGATTCCTTAGCTGCAATACGAAAAGCTGGCAGCGAAAAAGGCATCTTACGGTGACCCTCACGGTAACGTAACTTCGGCGACAAATGAGCATCCTGCCAAGATGTACGCTAGGGGACATGTCAAAAAATCTGCGGCAAAGGGTTGCTCAGTTACTAATAACAAAGTTCAAATCAAAACGAAAAATAACGTCGTTAAGTGCCACCGCCAGCAACAACCACTAAGATGTTAGCATTTTTTTTTGCATTTCATAAATAAAATAAAAATACTGATTGACATTGTGCCATTTGGGCATGTATAATTTATTGTTGCAAAACAAAAAGAGAGGTGTGTACCAAAAGATACAGTATGTATACATCTTGACAGTGTTTCAAAGTCGAAAATGGCGAAATGCGTTAAGCAAAGACGATTTACGTTCAGTGTAGCTTCGAGGAGCACCAAATTGCCCGGATGAAGCGAGTAATGCCAGTGAATTTTGTACGAGTGTTTCGAGTTTTTCCCGTTGTTCAAGCTGTTTTAGTTTACGGAGCATTAAAAGATGATTGCAAGAGACGAAAATTATAAAAGTAATAACGACGCCCAGAATTACAAAACTCATGTAAAGTGAGTATATTGCCCTGAAAATTGGCATCTCAGACAAAATGATGTGTACTTTAGAGCTTTGATAAAAAAAAATCTCACCTCTCGTACGGATCGGCACCTTTGTATCCCTGAACTTTGCCATGATTATGATGAAACTTGCTCTCGACACTCCAAATAATTTCTTTTTCACCCGTTGTATAGTCAGCAGGATCGTAAAATTCGTTACGAATAATTTGTGAGACGCTGTACAAGACTACATTTCGATCCTGATGATAAAATGTTTTTGCACGAGAGCGATGCTTGAGTGTTGATGGAAAAAAAGGAGGAGCAAGCGAGAAATTAAAGCCATCCGTAGCCGATGTCAATACGCATAAAACCAAAGTCGTACGCACCATTGAATGCATTCGACGACCGGTATACCTCAGACATCTAAAAAACAACAGACAACAGTAGTCGATAGGTACATAGTATGTATAGGATCCACTACCGAAGGCTAAGCTAATTGCAACTGAAAAAAAATGGGAAACAAAAAGATCTACTGCTAAAAAAAAACTCCGAAAACTCGAGTAGGACAAAAATTTGCCTCTGGTGCAACAACAATGGTAGTAGCACCCGAAACGAATCCAAAAGACAGCGAACCAAGTTAATGACTTTCAATGGCTGTATTGCTTCTTGCAGGGACTCGACTCCGAAAGCCCCCCGATTGGGAAGCAAAATTCATTGACACGACATCCACAACGACAAGGTTTGCAGAATGAAAAATTGGCAATAAGAAAAATGAGTTAGCCCCCGTAAATGGGCCAGTAGTAATGAAAGGACGTCTGGAAAAAGATATGGCAGACTACACGCTGCCACTTTTGTTCCAACGTGGTCATCTTGGAAAAAGTCATTGTATTATAAAGTGCACGATAGCCGTAAAATGCAAGGTTGCAAGGCAACCGAAGCTAAGTATTCTAAAGTGGCTCTTGCAACAATCAAAACATAAATATAAAACACAACCAGACAACGGCAGCGCCCCCCCCCCCCCCTCAAAAAAATAAAGAAGCCATGACATCGGCGTATAAAAGGTTGTTTTCAAGTCTGGTTTGGCTGAGAG
The DNA here is from genome assembly GCA_963969345.1 of Turbatrix aceti. NCBI lineage: Eukaryota > Metazoa > Nematoda > Chromadorea > Rhabditida > Panagrolaimidae > Turbatrix > Turbatrix aceti. The sequence goes on from OZ017768.1 coordinate 7,664,060, forward strand.
CTGACTCCAACTTTCGGTAGCACATATGTATACCTGTTCGATTATGCAACGGCATGAAAAACGATGCTGCTTTTTGGGCGAGGAATAAAAAATAATGTTTTATCCATGCGACCGTGTTTGACTCGTGTTTTTTTTTCTGTTTTGGTGGGTTATTATGTGTTGACACGAAAACGATGAGGTAAAACATTTTGTTTACAACATGTTGTAAAATTACTTCTGCCCTTGATCACACTTACTATGTCAGCGTAGATAAAAACAACGCCTACGTACGCCAAAAACATAAAACATAAACGTAGTATGTACCCTTAGTTTTGGATTTTAATAAATTCTGATAAATATTATACATAAATTCTCCAGTGTTCAAGAAACACAGATAAATAAATAGATACCGTATTTAAAAATATATAAAAAAATGATTGATGTCATACAAAACGGTCGTCATGACAGTCAATGTTGGCACAACCCATCTTTGGGATAAAACACAAACAATAACATAAATACTCCCACATGACAGCCAAGGTTGTAACTATGACAGAGCCCAGACCATCTTTCAAGTACTTTGGTGAAGGGGAAAAACATACAAAAACAGGCAAAGTTATGGGCGTATTTTGCAATCATTTTTCCAACTTTCAAACAAACTTACATTTTATGTGAACGTGAAGTATCGGTGTTGCCGATGTTGTACAACGCGTTGTATCCGAAAAATGCCGTTTTAGAAAATATCAAAAAAAGTATCAAGTACAAACAATAAAAATAAAAATAAAAATGTGGATCAATTAAAATAAACCAAAATTTTAAACAGAACAAATCGACTCAAAATTGGAGCGGATTTTATTTCAATGTTTTTTCGCCATTGGCAATACGGCACGATCTGTGCTCATTGGAACATTATTTTGAATATTTATTTGGTCGCCCTGTGTTCACGGAAATGACATCTTTTTGGCTATAAATTACGTGAGAATACAGTATGAAGACACGCATTTGAAGATTACACAGAATTTTTAAAACACAGAAATCAAAATTTAGTTTTTTTATGTTTACATCATCGTGCTTACCAAAAATGCTAAAAAATACATAAACGGCGTCCAAGAAATTAAAAAAAAAAGAAATATGGTTTAAAAACAAAAAAAATGAACGGAAATGAAACAACCTATCAACGAATAAACGAAAGAACGGATAAACGAATGTCTACATAGGATAAGAAAATGATGAGTGACCTGTCTCTTTCGATTTTTAATAAAAAAAAAAACAATAAGCCAACTATAACGCCAAAAAACAATGAAAAGAATAACGATTGGACTGCGACATTGCACAAACGAGTAAGTAACACTACTATTGCAAGTAAGTAACATGCATGAAAAATCGAGTAAAATCGTAAAAAACACACAAATACAAACGGCAAACGTAATCAGAAAAAAAAGCAGCAAAAAACCGAGTTGGATGTACTGTACTGTACATAGACATTGTAATTGTAGCTATGATTAAAAAATGCAGTAATTTTGCAACACCCTGCCGAACCTGAACTGATCATGCACACCGCTCTATCAACCATGATCGACTATTATGTATATGCGTTTCAGGTAATGCCAACGCGTTCCAAAATTTAGGGATATTCAGCCACACGCTTTCGCATGGGCGGAATTCAATGTTTACCTCAAATCTGGGTAATTAAACCGACGTTCGATCCGTAGATACTGCTTTTGTTAACCTGCTTACGCAAAAAAATTGAATGACCAAGCGATATCATACACATTGCAGTTTTTAAAGAGACGCAGAGAAAAAGAACCTATAAAGGGAGGGGAGACGTTTTGGGAAGTTAATCCGCAGCAGCACTGCAGTCAGCGGCGAGCGCAGGGTGGTAGCTTTAATAGAATAAAGCTCTTTGCGCAGTTGATTTTCGAGCGACAAGGAAGTATACTACCACGCGGACTAAATCGGCGTTTTGGCAGCGAAAAGTAAGGGGAAGGTCTGGCTGCCCAATGTCAGTCGCTACTGCAGTAAAAAAGAGTTTATTGCTCAGCAAGAATGGTCTACTAACAAGTTGCAATAGTCGTCTAGTCCGTCTATTATTGTCCTTCTGCACACTTTTTTACCATTTTGAGACCCCGGTTCAATTCTATGCACGTTCAAAATTTTTTTATGTTTTTTCCGTTAAACAAAAAATTAAGAATTTCTCTGTAGAATCTCCGGAGATTCTCCCAGGTAAACAAATTCTTCCGGGAGATTTAAAGATGATGGGAAACAAAAAATAGAAAATCCGTGTTTTTATAAATTGCTGTAAACAAAAATGCGTTAGCAATGTGCGGAAACGGTACAGAACTGTCCGTTTTGATTTTTATGTCGTTAATTAATTTTTTAAAAAATAAAAACATCATTGGACGCTTTTTGGCAAGCTGGGTCTCCCGGGAGATTTTCACCCAGGATTCAATCTCCCGGGAGATTTCGCCACCCTGGAAAAATGTTGGCATAAAGGCGGATATTTTTGAACAGTTATCAAAAAAAATTTGTTGTGGCTAAACCGATAGATCAATAAATTGTCTAAGCCGCTTAAAAATGCACTCGAATGTTATGCACTGCCTCGGGCAGACAAATGCCACAGACTATGCATGTGCGTTTAAAAAATTATTTTGATCCATCGGCGTTTGGCAGTAAGGGGAAGGGGAATCTCTGGCTGCCCAATGTCAGTCGTTGCTGCAGTAAAAACAGTCTAAAATAATCTCTAAAATAATTGTATGTAAATGTAATTCCACAAAATTTGTGCTTGCATTTCATTTATTCTCATCACATTATTTAAACAGTTTGTTAGTCAAGAATCGGAATCAGTCAAGTATGTCAACTACGTCGTTAACAACTTTCAGAGTCGCGCCTCCGGCATTAATAACATCACTGAAAATATTGCCGGCGACAGTCGTTGTGAAGAAAGCGACGAGAAAGAGGATGGTGTACAGGAAGTTCATTGTAGACAGGATGTATCCAAAAGATATGGAATTGTGGAAACTGAGCTAGTATTTATGTTCGCAGAAGTTCAACAATTTTGCTGTCAGATCCGCAAAGTGCTTTTTCCCAGGTACAAAACTGATGGGATTTTTACAAATTATACAGAAATCAGAGTGCTTTGATGAGAAACTCTCAAGTTTACAGTAGGGTTTTTCCTGCAAAAAATTATTTCTCATATTCTGCAGGTTTTGCAGAAGCTTGTTTTGTTTTGATGTACTGTAAACTTGAGAGTTTCTCATTAAAGCACTCTGATTTCTGTGATATTTGTAAAAATCCAAACAGTGTTGTACATGGGAAAAAGCACTTTGCGGATGTGACAGCAAAATTGTTGAACTTCTGTGGGCATAAATATGAGCTCGGTTTTCACAATTCCATATCTTTTGGATACATCCTGTCTACAATGAACTTCCTGTACACCATCCTCCTTCTCGTCGCTTTCTTCACAACGACTGTCGCCGGTAATATTTTCAGTGATGTTATTAATGCCGGAGGCGCGGGTCTGAAAGTTGCTGAAGACATCGCTGACATATTTGACTGATTCCGACTCTTGACTGAAAAAACTGTTTAAATAATGTAATGAGAATAAATGAAATGCAAGCACAAATTTTGTGGAATTACATTTACATGTGCGACTGCAAACAATTATTTTAGAGATTATTTTAGACTGTTTTTACTGCAACAACGACTGACATTGGGCAGCCAGAGATTCCCCTTCCCCTTACTGCCAAACGCCGATGGATCAAAATAATTTTTTAAACGCACATGCATAGTCTGTGGCATTTGTCTGCCCGAGGCAGTGCATAACATTCGAGTGCATTTTTAAGCGGCTTAGACAATTTATTGATCTATCGGTTTAGCCACAACAAATTTTTTTTGATAACTGTTCAAAAATATCCGCCTTTATACCAACATTTTTCCAGGGTGGCGAAATCTCCCAGGAGATTGCATCCCGGGAGAAAATCTTCGGAGATTTTACGGAGAAATTCTCAATTTTTTGTTTAACGGAGAAAACATGAAAAAATTTTGAACGTGCATAGAATTGAACCGGGGTCTCAAAATGGTAAAAAAAAGTGAGCAGAAGGACAATAATAGACGGACTAGACTATTGCAACTTGTTAGTAGACCATTCTTGCTGAGCAATAAACTCTTTTTTACTGCAGTAGCGACTGACATTGGGCAGCCAGACCTTCCCCTTACTTTTCGCTGCCAAAACGCCGATTTAGTCCGCGTGGTAGTATACTTCCTTGTCGCTCGAAAATCAACTGCGCAAAGAGCTTTATTCTATTAAAGCTACCACCCTGTATTAGCCGCTGACTGCAGTGCTGCTGCGGATTAACTTCCCAAAACGTCTCCCCTCCCTTTTACACCGTGCGTGCATAGGTTCTTTTTCTCTGCGTCTCTTTAAAAACTGCAATGTGTATGATATCGCTTGGTCATTCAATCTTTTTGCGTAAGCAGGTGAACAAAAGCAGTATCCACGGATCGAACGTCGGTTTAATTACCCAGATTTGAGGTAAACATTGAATTCCGCCCTAGCGAAGGCTTGTGGCTGAAGACTACTAAATTTTGGAAAGCATTTGCATAAGCGGATGCACAAAAAAAATCTATGGATTCTCCTTCTCTTAGTGATGATGGTGAAGGACTAGTGTTGTATGCATAATCAGGTCCGGTACGTTGTCGTCAGTCATTCTGCCGACTTTTTTACCATTTTGAGTTCCGGTTCAGTTCCGAACATGTTCAAAATGTTTTTTCGACATCAAAATGTTGTAAAACACTTTTTTATTACTTTTTTGTTCTCAATCGTTATTTTTGTGCGCGCTCAAGCTTACTATAACGTTGCGAGGGGTCACAAAGTGGTGTATCACAAAATATTGTCATTTTGAGTGATTACATGTATTTTTTCATTTGCATGGAAACGCCATGTCACCATGATTTTTATAGTAAGTGTTTCAAATGTAGCCTACCTGAACACCTGCAGGAAGCCAACAAAACGATCCAAACACCCATGTAGAAGTCGTACAACCAATACAAAACGGTCTGTATGTCGTCCAGTGTGTATAAAACCGGAGCGACTACAGAAGCCCGCCCAGCTACCGTAACGAGGACTTAAAAAATGCAGCCGACAATGAGCACGCCATAAAAAGAGAATAACTTCGCGGGGCACGTCTTGGAATACACATTTCTTTTTACTGAGCAGATGACACGAATCGCCATGGTGGCATTGCACACCTGGAGGACGTAGAATGTGTACAAACAAAAGGAGAAAATATACATCAAGCAATTTTCGCTTGTTGCAAAATTTTCTATTAACTATTACTAAAAAAAATTTGTTCCCGCACAAGTTTTTTTTACGTTCAAAACTAAAATTTACGGCGTCTGTGAAGGACCTCTATCGGTTCATATTCTGCAGACAGCTCAGTCATTCATTACGATAAATATTTTCAATTGTTTCCGATCTGAAAACCATTTTTCATTTCACAATTTGTACCTGGGAAAAAGCACTTTGCGGATGTGACAGCAAAATTGTTGAACTTCGGGGGGCATAAATACGAGCTCGGTTTTCACAATCCCATATCTTTTGGATACATGCTGTCTACAATGAACTTCCTGTACACCATCCTCCTTCTCGTCGCTTTCTTCACAACGACTGTCGCCGGCAATATTTTCAGCGATGTTATTAATGCCGGAGGCGCGACTCTGAAAGTTGTTAACGACGTAGTTGACATACTTGACTGATTCCGATTCTTGACTGACAAACTGTTTAAATAATGTGATGAGAATAAATGAAATGCAAGCACAAATTTTGTGGATCGACATTTGTATATAAACATTGGTTGTAGAATAGTATAACCAGTATCATCGGATCAGGGTTGGGGTAAACGTTCGCATTCATTCGTATTTGTTTGCCAACAAATTTGATTTTTTATGTTTGTTTGCGAAAATATTTCGAATTATCAAACATATAAAATGGACACAAGATGTGGCAACTTTGGCCAGTGATAAAGTTTAAAACGGACCGGTGATTTTTAAATCAAAAAAAAAGAGAGAGAGATCCGTTTATCGCCGAGAAGCGTGGTGCCGCTATTTTATCTTGTTGCCCATGTTTTTCTCCATAAGAAATTCCCGATGAAAAAAACAGCCCAGTGTCGCCCATGAAGGCGCGCTTTATCGATGCTGCAGCCAAAAATTTTTTAAAACGCTCAAATCAAAAGAGAGTAAACCGTTTGAGTAGAGGTTGTGTCATCGCCTGTTCCATATTCCTAAATCGGCACGCATACTCTCTCTTAAATTACCGATCCGTTTTTGACTTTGTCATAGACCAAAATTGCCACAAGTTGTGTCCATTTTATGTTTGATAATTCGAAGTATTTTCGCAAACAAAAAAAACCGGATTTGTTGACAAAGAAATACGAATGAATACGAAGGTTTACCCGAACCCTGATCCGAAGATACAGGTTACACTTTTATATAACTGTACATCCACAAAATTTGTGCTTGCATTTTATTTATTCTCATCACATTATTTAAACAGTTTGTCAGTCAAGAATCGGAATCAGTTAAATATGTCAGCGATGTCTTCAGCAACTTTCAGACCCGCGCCTCCGGCACCAATAACATCTTTGAAAATATTGCCGGCGACAGTCGTTGTGAAGAAAGCGACGAGAAGGAGGATGGTGTACAGGAAGTTCATTGTAGACAGGATGTATCCAAAAGATATGGAATTGTGAAAACCGAGCTCATATTTATGCCCACAGAAGTTCAACAATTTTGCTGTCACATCCGCAAAGTGCTTTTTCTCAGGTACAAGTGATGGGATTTTTACAAGTTTCACAGAAATCAGAGTGCTTTGATGAGAAACTCTCAAGTTTACAATAGGGTTTTTCCTGCAAACGATCATTTTCTCGTATTCTGCAGGTTTTGCAGAAGATTGTATTGTTTTGCTGTACTGTAAACTTGAGAGTTTCTCACTCCGATTTCTGTGAAACTTGTAAAAATCCCATCAGTGTTGTACCTGGGAAAAAGCACTTTGCGGATCTGACAGCAAAATTGTTGAACTTCTGCGAGCATAAATACGAGCTCAGTTTTCACAATTCCAAGTTGCTGAAGACATCGCTGACATATTTAACTGATTCCGATTCTTGACTGACAAACTGTTTAAATAATGTGATGAGAATAAATAAAATGCAAGCACAAATTTTGTGGATCCAGACGTTACCCTTACTTTTTGTCGCCAAAACGACGATTTTTAAGGGTGGTAGTCATTAATTCTTTTCGCCCAAAAATCAACTGCGCAAAGAGTACCAACATTTTTCCAGAGTGGCTAAATCTCCCGGGAGATTGAATCCCGGGAGAAAATCTCCGGTGATTCGTCCGAAATCCCCGGAGATTTTCCTAAAATCTCCCGGAAGACCCAGCTTACCAAAAAGCGTCCAATAATGTTTTTCTTCTTTAAAAAATTAATTAACGACATAGAAATCAAAACAGACAGTTCTGTTCTGTTTCGGCACATTACACACGCATTTTTGTTTACAGCAATTTATAAAAACACAGATTTTTTATTTTTTGTTTCCCATCATCTTTAAATCTCCCGGGAGATTTTTATTTACCCGGGAGAATCTCCTGTGATTCTCCGGAGAAATTCTCAATTTTTTGTTTAACGGAGAGAACATAAAAAAATTTTGAACGTGTATAGAATTGAACCGGGGTCTCAAAATGGTAAAAAAGTGTGCAGAAGGACAATAATAGACGGACTAGACTATTGCAACTTGTTAGTATACCATTCTCGCTGAGCAATGAACTATTTTTTACTGCAGTAGCGACTGACATTGGGCAGCCAGACCTTCCCCTTACTTTTTGCTGCCAAAACGCCACTTTAGTACGCGTGGTAGTAATTTTCTAGGTGCGCTCGAAATCAACTGCGCAAAGAGCTTTATTCTATTATTGCTACCACCTACCACCCTATACTCGCCGCTGACTGCAGTGCTGCGGATTAACTTCCCAAAACGTCTCCCCTCCCTTTTACACCGTGCGTGCATAGGTTCTTTTTCTCTGCGTCTCTTCGAATAGCAATGCAAATGATGGCGCTTGGCGGTACAAGCTTTTTGCGTAAGCAGATGGACAAGAGCAGTGTTTGCAAACCCTTTTTCATAGTTTTTTGCGTAAGCAGACTGACAAAAGCTGTCTCCGCGCATCTTTCTTCCGCCCTTGCGAAAGCTTGTCGATGGATCCAAATAATTTTTGAAACGCACGTGCATAAGCTGTGGCATGAATAAAAGTCGGTAATCCAAAAATTTTGTTTGCATATATGCATTTGTCTGCCCGAGGCAGTAAATAACAGCAAAAAAATATACCAGCGTTTGAAAGACCGTATTCGGGTGCATTTTTAAGTGGCTTAGACAATTTTTTGAATTATCGGTTTAGCCACAACAAATTTTTTATGATAACTGTTCAAAAATATCCGCTTTTATGCCAACATTTTTCCAGGGTGGCTGCATTGCATCCCGGAAAAATGTTGTTTTGCATCCCGGGAGAAAATCTCCGGTGATTCATCCGAAATCCCCGGAGATTCTCCCAAAATCTCCCGGGAGACCCAGCTCGCCAAAAAAACGTCCAATAGTGTTTTTCCATTTTAAAAAATTAATTAACGACATAAAAATCAAAACGGACAGTTTTGTTCTGTTTAGCCACAACACGTTGTTATTCATAATAGGTTATTCAACCAGTGCTGTCGAGTGCCGAAGACCCAACCCGGACCCGCTAATTTCGGGTACCCGACCTGACCCAAACCCGAAATTTTTTGAAAAAAACCTTTATTTTTTGTGCTTAAAAAAAATAAATTTTCTATACATTCTAAATTTTCGCATTTATAAGCATTTGAAATCTGCATACTGCTGTTTTGAGAATAAAAATGTAAAATATGGAGAATCCGTTAAAAACAAAAATAAAAGAAACGCAAAACTAAAAATTCGATTTTTGCGGCACGGTGTCGCAAATTGATTAAAACTTTAGTTTGGGATTTTTTGATCCGTGTTCATTTAATTTTTTTGATGTCCTACTTGTTTATTTAGAACAATGATTGATTGTGAGTACGTATTTATTAGAAACGCGCACATTTTGAACGCTCGAGTTTTATAAAACCTTGGCAAAGTGTCCCCAAACCGCCAAGGTTTTTTCCCCGGCTTTCTTCCTTTTTTTGTGGTTTTATTCCCATTTTTAGCCGGATCCGCTTATTTTGGCCTATTTCACTTCTTTTTTAGGCAATGTCGTCATCATCGTCAGAATACACGTCATCCGACGAGGAAGAGCAGGTCTCGACGACGCCCGGATCAACCGCGGTTGTCCGCCAGGAATGGACGGATCGCGCACGAACTCTTCTTACCATGTCTCGTGGCACCGTTGCCCGCATTCGCTACCTCGCCAAGGACATCCGTAGCATGCTGCCTCAGTGCCACATTGAGCACAAGTTTGACAAGAAAAACCGGCTTCCTATGCTCAACGAAATGGCCGAACTTTCGCGTTGCAAGCGTGTCATCTACTTTGAGGTTCGTTCGGGACGCGATGGCTACATGTACCTGTCGGACGACGTTGTCAACGGTCCATCGGTCAAGTTTCTCCTCCACAACGTGCATACCGCATCTGAGCTGAACTTTACGGGAAACTGCCTCAAGGGATCTCGGCCGATTCTCGTTTTTGACGCTCAATTCGAGAAAAAGCCTCATCTGCAGCTTCTCAAACGCATTTTTGTTGATGTGAGTTTTTTTTTATGACTGTTTGCCCTTGAAAATGGACAATTTTGAATGTTTGTGCTTTTTTTTGGGATTTGAGTTGAATTTTACAATTTTTAGGTATTTCACGTCCCGCTCAACCACCCTCGCTCCAAGCCCTTCTTTGACCATGTCATGAACTTTGGCATCACTCCGGACGGTCGCATTTGGATCCGTTACTATCAGCTCTTTGACGACAAGTTTGAACTCCAAGAAATCGGTTTGTGCTTGATTTATAATTACAAAAATTGTGTCAGTGAACATAGAGGAAATTTTATTGCCAAAAGGAAATTTTTTTTTCGTAAAATGCATTTTCCGGATGCGTGATCTGGCAAAATTATGAGTTATGCGTTTTTATCACTTTTTGACGATTTTTGACACCTTGTATATATTTATGTTTTTATCGAATTTTTTTATCCTACGTTTTTTATATTTTTTTCAAGCATTTTTTTTTTATCAAAATTTACGTCATTTTAGGCCCCCGATTCGTGCTGGAGCCGGTCTGCATCTTCAGCGGATCCTTCGACGGCCCCCTGCTCTACAACAACACCGAGTACATCAATCCCCGAGCCAAGCGTCGCATCGCTCGTCTGGAAGCCGCAGAAAAGAGCCAAAAACGCATCATTGCGAAGACGAAGCGTGTGGCCAAGGATGCCGTCGTCAAGTCCGTCAAACTGCCCGATCCAGTCGGCGAAATCTTCGACGAGGTCATCGATGAGCCTGCTGCGAAGAAAATCGCCCGCGAAATCGACTCCAAGAAGAAGTCCAAGTCGAAGAAGACAAAAACGAAGGCAACGATCAAAGCTACCGCTTGAATTTGAATTTCGAAGAATTTTGGTAACCTTTTGTTGATTTGATAAAGTTTTTTGTTTACAAAAAACACACAGATGGAACACAAATTAGCAAAGTAGTGTGCATCCAAATTTGGTTGAGATTTAAAGAAAACATCGTATTCGCGAATTATGAACAGCAAAGATCAAGAACATCGTATTCGTCCATCTCGGCAGATTCGATCGCAGCCTGGATGGTATCGTTATCGTCGAGTCGGTCGCCGTCGAATCGGAAGACTGATTTACTCGCATCCAAGCTGTTCGCATCGCAGATCCGCTTTTTGAAAGCGGAAATGGGTTCTGACTGAAAAAAAAGTTGATAAAATATCGAAAACAGCAAAAAATCGATGAAAGAAGGTTAATTTTTTTTCTGTTTCCGAATATTTCGGATCGACATTTTAAAAAACGCGTTTCCATACAAAAAAAATACAAAAATGAACGAAAAACGACAGAAAATTGTTGAAAAAAAGGTAAAATCCCAAAAAGAACGTAAACAAAAGTAAAGTTTACGTTGATCGTAAAAAACAGAACAAAATACCGTAAATTACGAGTAACATACAAAAGTTACGTTCAAGTTGTAAAAATATTACTTCTAGCCCAAAAAATGTTATTTGTACTCAAAAAAGCCTGTTTTTCTTCTTTTTCGATAATTTATGACTGTTTTGAAGCAAAAAAGTGTCCAGAAACGCGTTTTAACTCCAATTTCGTCCAAAATACTCCTCCAACCCCCATTTTTTTCCAAAATAAGAAAAAAACGAACCTTTAGGACAGATTCGGTAATGGTGTGCCCGTTAGGAAGATTGACGCGAACCCGCATGTCGCCTTCCTGCCTGACGACCTTCTTGGCGCCTTCCTTCTCCACCATGATGACCTCGATGATGCCCTTGCCGATGAGTCCCTGCTGTCGAGGCGTTTTGAAGAACTGAAGCTTTTCCACCTTTTTGCCATCCGTGTAGATGAACGTGATGTCATTCGGATCGTCGTAGCCCGCTTCAGCCGTGTACTTGAGAATCATTTCCCGGAAAATGGATTCAGAAGGCCACAAAACGAGCTTTTTGAAGCTCAGATCTGGGGTTGACAAATCGAATGGAACATTTGTTTCGATGATTTCTTCTTCGACGTCTTCGACGATCTCGACGTCGTGAATGGTTTCGGGAGCGTTGGCTTCTCGCAGCAACTTTTTGAGCTTGTCTTCCACCATTTTGTGACGACGGTCCAACGATTCATCGCGTCTGAAAACTGGATTGAGGAGGATAGGCAACAAGGTGTAAGAAAAAAAGAAAAAAGTGCAAAAACGAACGAAAAATGGCAGAAATGGTTGAAAAAAAGAAGAAAAAGACATACAATCCCCAAAAAACGTAAACAAAAGTAAAGTTTACGGTAATCGTAAATAACAGAGCAAGATACCGTAAATTACGAGTAATAAGCAAAAGTTACGTTCAACTGGCCAAAAATGTTATTTCTACCCCAAAAAATGTTATTTCTACGCATCAAAAATCGGTTTTTCTTTTGTTTTCCAATGTTTCCTACCGTTTTGAGGCAAAAAAGTGCCAAAAAACGCGTTTCAACCCGAATTCCGTCCCAAAAAACCCACAATTTTTCTCGCATGCTATCGTTGAGGTTGTCGGGCGACCTTCTGCGCCGTAAGTCTCTCTTCTTCACCACGGGACTGGCGAATTCGCTGCTACTGCCACCAGCGGACTCCGAAAGTTGCTTGCGTTGTTCGGTCGCGATTTTGTCGAGTTTCTTCTGCCTCTTGGCTTCCTTTGCTGCAGCTCGAGCGACGACGTCCTCAATTCTCACATCGGGATCGTCAAGCTCATCATCGACCTCGACATCGCTGTGATCAATATCTTCGACTGAAAATTGAGCAGGCGTGACTTCGAAATCGAAGAGATTGTCAAATAATTCAAAAACCTACCAGTCTCTGGCAATGGCTTTATCTTGTGCTTCTGCTTGTAGCGTCGAAAATCAAACTTTCCCTTGATGCTATCGTCATCTGACGAAGAAGATGATGACATAACAAGATTAGTGAAAGACGAAAAGTCGACAACGACACGTGAAGTTGAAAAGTGTCGAAAGCAGGGAAGAGAAAACGCAATTTTTTTATCGCATTCATATTTTTAGGGTTCTTGGCACGAATTTGTGAAGCCTGCGTGCGGGTTTTTTTGAAGACAGTTTTTTTTTGATTTTTATTGTGTTTGCATTTTTTTGGTTTTTTTCGATGTGGTAACATATTATTGTTGATATTGGATGCAATTGGTTGATTTTGTTATGCTTGGCGGGTTTATTAATCAAAAAAACAAGTAGTTATTTTTTTTACTTTTTTACGGATATCGTAACCAAGGTTTCTTACGTTATTTATACTTCTGGTTTTTACGATGCAATATTTGTATTTTTTTTGCGCGCACTCCGCTCGCGCAACTCTTTTGAGGTGCTGTGCGCATCGGAGCGATTTTATGTAGCAGCGCAATGACAAAGGCCAGTGCCACTGCATGCGCCTTCCCCTTATTTTTTATCAATAGAGCGCGCGCGTGCATTTTCAGAAAGAGTCATGTTCAAAAAAACGCCCTGAAGCCCGTAATAGAGTTTTCAGCTTACGGTCACTTCGGTAGGCTTGGGCATGTCCCAAAGATTGTTTTAAGCCACTCGCGGCTCCTGTAGGATTTTTTTGGGCAATGCTGGAGGCATTGAAAGATCATGAAACTTCGAAGTGCCGTAACTCACCAAAACCCTTGCCGATTTTAAAAAACTCTCTATCACGCTTTTCATTATGCCGAAAAGAATCAGTATGCAAAACACGTGGCACCAAAATATGCGCGTATTCGATTTACATCAAAAATTAGATTACCACTGGTTCACCAGCTTAGAAATGCGCACGCGGTGAAATATTAGTGAAAAAAAGTTTATTATGATCATCGTAATTAAGAGCCACTCTGCGAGCAGATTTATTTCCGACTACACAGCCATTTTACACTTTCCGATGTTTTGTGCCAAAGTTGTAGGCACCTATAGGGCGGTTCCAAATTTCCATACCAAAATTTTTTTAGATGCCGGATTCTGGAGTTTCGGCTTCTGCAATTTTTGACGTCAAATTTTCAAACTGTTTCAAAAATTCTGATTTTTGGTATACAGGGGTATCTTGGCACGAGAAATCGACTGGTGTATTTAGTTTTCTCAAAAAACATCTGACTTTTTTGAAAAAATGTGATTTCTGGTTTTTCCGCCCGTTTTTGTCCGTTGCTTGGCTCCAGCATCCGTATATTACCCGGCGAAGTGGTTTTCGCAGGCTAATCTTGTAGCTTGGTTTCTGCTCTATCGGGAAAAGTGAAAGAAAAAATATATTAGCTCCATCAATTTTCGTTTCGAATTTTTTTATGACGCCAACTCGATCTAAAATGGTTGAAAAAGCGCACAGATCTTCCCCGCTTTGTGTGCGCGCAACGTGCGAGCGCGCGCCGTGCTGCAGCGCATGCGTTTCGCACGCGTAATCTCTCTTTTTTCGCTTGTTTTTGATCGAGTTGGCGCTATAAAAAAATTCAAAACGAAAATTGATGGAGCTAATATATTTTTTCTTTCACTTTTCCCGATAGAGCAGAAACCAAGCTACAAGATTAGCCTGCGAAAACCACTTCGCCGGGTAATATACGGATGCTGGAGCCAAGCAACGGACAAAAACGGGCGGAAAAACCAGAAATCACATTTTTTCAAAAAAGTCAGATGTTTTTTGAGAAAACTAAATACACCAGTCGATTTCTCGTGCCAAGATACCCCTGTATACCAAAAATCAGAATTTTTGAAACAGTTTGAAAATTTGACGTCAAAAATTGCAGAAGCCGAAACTCCAGAATCCGGCATCTAAAAAAATTTTGGTATGGAAATTTGGAACCTCCCTATAGGTGCCTACAACTTTGGCACAAAACATCGGAAAGTGTAAAATGCCTGTGTAGCGCCCTCCACCTTATAAATAAATCGGCTCGCAGAGTACCTCTTAATAAAAACTAAAAAAAGTCAAATAAAAACAAAGAAATCAGAAGGTGAAAAAGTGGTGCCCCTCCAGATTTGGACTGATCGCCGAGTTTATTCGTTGGCGGAACCCCAAGAGAGTCCGCTATTGCAAAGCGCGTGCGCATTTCTAAGCTGGTGAACCAGTGGTAATCTAATTTTTGATGTAAATCGTATACGCGCATATGTTGGTGCCACCTGTTTTGCATACTGATTCTTTTCGGCATAATGAAAAGCGTGATAGAAAGTTTTTCAAAATCGGCAAGGGTTTTGATGAGTTACGGCACTTCGAAGTTTCATGATCTTTCAATGCCTCCAGCACTGCACAGAAAAATCCTACAGAAGCCGCGAGGGGCTTAAAACAATCTTTGGGACAAGCCCAAACATATCCAAGTGATCGTAAGCAAAAAACTCTATTACGGGCTGCAGGATCTTTTTTTGAACAGAACTCCTTGCACACTCGCGCGCGCGTCATTTTCTCTTGTTTGATAGAAAGGCGCATGCAGTGCAGTGCCACCCGAAAACCCGGCGGAACGTATACTCTACCCGACCGTACTTGGTTTTCGGACTGTCAGGTATCCCGAAAATTCAGGAAGCAGGTCAGGTACCCGAAAATTCGGGCTTCGGGTCGGGTTTTTTGGAAGCACTGCTCAGGAGCAATGACAATGGCTATTCTATGTGCATTCGCCACATTTTTCTTGTTTTTTTTGCTGTTCTTTGTTTTTTACTTCTGGTGGATTTTGTTTGTTTTTTTCACCCTTTCCATTATTTTTTCAATCTAATTTTCTTTTCTATTATTTAATTCCAGTGTGCGTTTGTCGACGCTTTTCTCTACAGTATCCAGCTAGTCATCTGAAAGTCATTCATGCGGTATGCACTTTTTTTCCAGATATGTATCTCTATTTAGACCAGAATCTCGAATTGCGCTTGTATACGTAGATACATTCGAGACTGCCAGGGAAAGTAAGTCTTTTGTCCGACGATAAAACAGTACAAGTAAGTGAATAGAATTCAATCTGTGCTCTGTCATCTTTGCCGTTGCTGACGTAGATAGATGAAGCATGTTGAAGCTAATTTAGACCTATTTAAGGAGAGTTGACTTTTGGTTGTCGTATACAACATGCATGCAATCTGTAGAGATCCAGCGATACCCTTTCACGCCAGAGAACAAAAACGAACTGTAGCAAGCGTCATCAGGGGTTTTGTCATTCATTATCTTGTTTTTTTTTTGCCCGTCTTGAGTCACGATAATTGTGGTGGCAGAGTAGGCGTTTGCCTACGACTAAGAGCCTAGTCATGATGACTTCAAAAATAGTTTTGTCGACACATTGTCTTTTTTCCTGTTGCGCGGAACACACTTCCGCTACTAAATATTTATTTGTAATGTGGTGGCACTTCTCGTATTTCATTAATCCTTCGTAAAGGACTGTTGTTTTTGTTGTTTTAGTCGACCACCGCTTGAGGGGATGTGTATTGTGACAACAGGAGCCACGACAGGGCTATCTTGTCTCCAAAAATAGCCTTGTATCAATCACATACAGGGCTGCTTTTGGAAACAAGCAATCGCTCGCAAAGCCCCGAGTGTTTTTCGAGCGATTGCATCACGGTGTCCAAATCCAGAAAGTGCCATGACATGACCAATGCCACGGTGTGCATGAGGGGACATTTCACGCCCTGCAGAACTTTGGTACCATATTATCCCGGGATTTTTTTCGGAGAATGGAGTAAATGTTCGCGTCACTTGTTCTGCATCATGCTGCTGCTGGCCTGGATACAACTTTTTTGCCCCCCCCCCGTTCGAGGATTTTGCAGAGAGTTGGTCGGTGGTAAATATGTTTTTTTTTGTTGTAGTTCTACAGTGCCCTACATCCGGAGTAGGCGTGTAGCTTGTTGGGGTGGTGGGTTGTTGTGTGAACTTTTATCAGTAGTAAATCAGTATGAAAATTGGAACTTCCCCTCTTTTTCCTGCAACTTTCCTGACACTCGGCATCCATCGTTAGGCATCAAAACGGTCATCAGGGGGGCTGTTCTCTCCCTGAGGGGCGAGGAAATTCCAACCGACCGCCTCTTTTTCTCCCCTGGACTGCCCCTTGTCCTCGTATCCAGCTCTGCTTGACTGATATCAACCGCCAACCGCGACAAGACTTTATAATGTCCTTTGCATTCACTCTTTTTTGCCGTTTCAGCAGTCGGTTTGCATCGTACACTTACTTCTTGCTTGACATTCTTTTCGAAAAAAATGCAAAGTTCAGCTTTGTTTGTTATCCCAATGGCCGTGTTATTCCTTCTGTCGTCCTCAGTTGTGAGTTTACTTTTTATTGGGCTCTTAAAGTTGGTCGCACTTTTTTATGCCAACTGGTTGGTGTTTTACAGACAGCTGATCCCTACGACGAGTTTGGCGCTGTTGACAGCCAGCAGCTAAAGGCTTATCGAAGTCTGCTCCGGAGTATGGCACCTGTAAGTTGGGGGGACTTGGAGTGGCTATTTTTGTTTTGACTCGAAATCCTGGACACAAGCAAGCGTAATTATTTTGTTCTAATTGCCTTGACGTCAATCAGGAACAATTCAAAGAAAGTTTGAAATATTTTTCTTGCCAAACAGGAAAGATAACTATTTTCTTTTACGTTTCCAGAAATCCCAGATTTGAAACGTGTCCTGAAAATTCTGGAAAATTAATTACATTCGTAGTACGAGCCTATGGTATACTGTATGACCTGCTATAAAAATAAAACTAATTTTTGTAGCAAGTCATTAGCCTTGTAGGGATAAGGATACGTCCGCATAATTAACTAGCTCCTTATTTGGTATGGCGGGCGATAAGGTCAATTGCACCCCCTTCCCCCTCGTAGTGGCCGGTCACTAAAAATAGATTTGCATAATCTATGTGTATTCCGGTCATATTGGCATTTAGGTATTCAACTGAACGCCTGAGGGTTCAGACATTTTTTTCTAGCGTGATCCCCGGCATAGATAATCACCGGTTGCCCCCCACACTAGGTTTAATGATTTCTGATGTCTTGATGACCACATCATTTCTATTTTGTTTCAGCAATTCCGCTTCCCACTCGTCGGCGAAAACACGCTCCGCAGCATGCGGCCATGGCGCCCACTCCGTCGTTCAGTCCCCGTCTCCTGAGGCGGTGTTGTTCTCCCTTATCCTTACTATGTTAGTGTCGCTGTGTCGACTGACCTGCACATAAACTGGCGTGATTTTTGCTTTTTTTGCCGGCACTTTTTTATTTCAACGTTAATCTTCCATGGTCGGGGGAACATTGGGATCAACTTTGAGGGAAACAACGCCGCGTAGTGTGGAATCGCCTTCTTCGACGTCCTCGTCATCAGTGCCCTTCCCTGTAGGTTTTGCTGAAGGCACTACCGGAGAAGAAGCTTGAGCTGGGATAGTCTTAGTCTTTTTCACTTTGTGCGATTTCTGAAAGGTAGTTCTTCGGTTGATAAGGAAAACAGGTGACTTACGTGTATTTCAAATCCCCTTTGTAGTTGCTGTTCTGGGGGTGGAGCTGATTCTGGTGGTGGAGCTTGATTCTCACCGGCAGCTGGAGCTGGAGCTGGAGCCGGAGCCGGAGCTGGGGTTGGAGCTGTGGTTCCAGTTGTCTTTTTCGTGGTGGTAGTCTGATTCGTTTGTGTTGTCGTATGGGCAGGAACAGTCACCGTTGTTACTGCGGTCTAAAAGTTTTCGTCTTGCTACGTGGTTTCTCTCGTTCAAGCCAAACTCACATTAGTACCCGAGCTAGAAGCTGATGATGCTGACTTTTTTTTAGTCTTTTTGCATTTTGTTCGAAAACAGATGAAAACCGAATAGATGGCTGTTGTGATCACGAAGCACACCGCATTCCAAATCATGGCCGTCAGTAACCGTTCGTCGCGCATCCTTGCTGTTGTCGTCAACGCAGATACAAGTGTGATTGGCATTAGAGTCTGCACTGCACGCACGCGCCTGTCTGTAATCGCACGCTGTGATCGTTGCCGTCAGAAGTAAATCGCCTAAAGCGGGGGTGATTTGCATGGGGTCGATGGCAATAAACGTTGTGTTGTTTTTTACGGTGTGACAGTGAATTTGTTAGCGCTGGTCAGAGTTTTTTTGTTTTGAACAACAATGTTGGAGTCCCCCACGTTGAAGATCCTCGTGCTTTGATGATTTATTACGTTACTGTACTGTAATATTACTGTAACATGTTTTGACAAAAATTATGTTTTTGCTTTTTACAATTAGTTTGAATTTCTTTCTTTTTGTTACTTCTGTTATATTCTGATGCTGTTATTCCGGAAGGACATAAGGATTGTCAAAGAATATATCCAACTCATCAGCATACCCTGACACATTGCTAGCAAGCTCTTGATAAAGCGTGATTCCCAGCGTCAAAATAGAATTAACCAAAGTTGAGTTGTTCTCGATGGTGGTCGTTATCGGATAGTTGAAAACCAGCCAGGTAAGTCCGTACCCGACATATTCAAGGAAGTTGACGTGAAAGTAATCAAACAGACTTGCAATCGCGGCGTTGGTCGTCTGTTGTTCATCAACAGTCGGAGTTTGGTAACCCATAAGGTACGGTAGACCCGCGATAAAGTCTACGTACGCCGAGTAATAGGCTCCATCGGAGTAAAAAACATCTGCAGTCGATGGAAACAGAGCAACAGTTTTTGCTTGGGCTTTTTCGTTGAGGCTGAAGTTTCCGATAGCTCCTTGAACCGTGGTCATGTCAACCACGCTCGCACTGATGTTTAGGTATCTGTAATTGGCGGCACCTATAAGACCGTAAACAACTGCAACTCGTAGCTGTAAGGGAACATCTGTGAAGAGTGTTGCAAATCGCTTAAGCACTCGGGTCAGTGTTTTAGAATCTTCGAACTGAACAATCATTTGGCCAGCCGCATTGGAATTATCATTTCCGTTGCAATCCTCGTTGATGATACCCGGGATGCGAGTGAGATCATCGCTGTACAGAGAAAGGAGGTTGACAATATCTGACAGGTTGGTAATAGCGCACATCATTACGTTATATTCTGACGATACGAGGTAGATGATTGAGTTGGCCATTGTTACGTCAACTGAAAGGAAAGTGAACTTTTAAGGATGGATTCTTAAGGGAACTTTCCAGCAGCCAGGTGCTTCAGGTAGGTGTAGCTCTGGGATGAAAAGTTGCTAGCCAGGGTGCTTATA
This sequence comes from Turbatrix aceti, assembly GCA_963969345.1. Classification (NCBI taxonomy): domain Eukaryota; kingdom Metazoa; phylum Nematoda; class Chromadorea; order Rhabditida; family Panagrolaimidae; genus Turbatrix; species Turbatrix aceti. The sequence continues at coordinate 7,683,835 of OZ017768.1, forward strand.
ATGTTGGTTGAGGTATCACTTGCGGCATTTGCGATGTTGGAACAGAGTAGGAAAATCAGGACTAGGCAACATTTGTGGTATGAAAACATTTCCATCATAACACAAATGATGTTCTGGCAGAGGGATACTTCATGAGAGGTTATTTTTATGCACCTGGTGCACATTTGGAACGTTAATCTTGCGCCCCTGTGTTGTGGTGTTTGGCTCGGCCATTGGAGCTAAATTTTGGTCTGATTTTGATCCCTGATTGCAATCAATATTTTTCAAAGCGATGAACCTAATATGCACGTAGCGATTTGGTATGTGGTGAACAACTCACATCAGACCTTGTTTACAGGACAATTGTATGTTCATTAAAAAAACTAATTAGAACCCCAAAACAACATCTCTGCATCTGGTGATTTTTTATCGTATCACAAATATCACATCAACAGTTGGAATAAGTACAGCTCAGACCGTCGATGAAGCGTTCACCGTGTAAGGATCGTTGAAAAAGGCATCGAGCTTGTTGGCTATCGTATTCGCGCCCAACGGCAGGAATTCAGAAACTTCGCCTGCAAGCGACGAAATCGAAGATGCCAGGCTCGAGTTTCCGCTGACGGTCTCCGTGATAGGGTGCTTCGACACCAGCCAGTTGAAGACGAAGCCGATGTAGTCGAGCAGGTTGGCGTGCAGGTATTCGTAGAGGCTGGCGATGGCTTGGTTGAGCGCGGTTGCGTCGTCCGCAGTTACGTCTTCGACTTGCAGGAGGTAGGGCAGGCCGTCGATGAAGGCATTGTACGCAGCGTTATACGTGCCATCTTCGTTGAAAATCTCTGCAGTTGACGGAATGAGCGCAACGATTGCTTCGATGGAGTGAGAATCGTTGTTGAAGGATCGGATGGAAGACTGCACGGTACTGAGGTCTGTTTCGCTGACAGAGTTGTTACGGTATTGGACATCAGCGACACCGATGAGGACGTATTCAAGGAAAACGCGAAGCAGAAAAGGCACGTCCCGAAAGAGATTAGCAAATTTGTGGATCACCTGATCCATCGTTGTGGTGTCTTCGAATTCGACAAGAATCAGGCCGAGTGCATTTGTTGTCGAGTCGCTGTTGCAGTCGCTATTGATGAGTGCCGGGATGCTTGTTGGTGAATTACTGTACTTGATGAAGAGGCTGATAATGTCCGATAAGTTGTTAACAGTGCAGAGCAGTTGGCTGAGGCTTACGTCTGGCAGGCGGATGATAGCATCTGCTACCGCTGGATGGACTGAAACGAAAAAAATGAATAGGCTGAAACGATAGGTAAAAAACATACTCGTAGCCAAGGCCTCCAGGTAGGCAGTCGTCTGAGCAGTTGTAAGATTGGCTTCCAGGGCATCGACGATAGCCGTCGATTCCTCGCTGGCAGCACCTTCCGCCTGGTAGACCAGGAAGAAAACCAGAAACAACGCTGATTTTAGAATCATGATGGGGTGAACAAAAACAAACGAGCGACGCTAGTCTGGTGAGTTGTCGAGAATGAAGCGTAGGGCCTTCTACTAGTTTAACCCGTTGATAGGTGTGGATGATGACATTAATCTGAGCGAGCGTGGGGGATTACTTACGTTTATGGGATGTATGATTGTTCTGTTGCTCATCTACGATAGCTTCGTTGCGTCTGGGTGGATGATGTGATCCGTCCTTGTTTTTTGTTTTTTTGGACTATTAAATTAATAGGTTTCTGGCATGTTGCGGGCAACGTTCCGGAGTTCATGTAAAGTTTAAAGGACATTTTGTGGTTTTCAACTTGAGGGTCCGTCCTTTCCCGCGTCACTTACGAAGTGACAATTTCCGCCGAGAAAGAGGAAATGCGTTTTTCCTGTGTCAAAAATCCTCTTAACGAGGAAACGTAATTTACGGCTCCCCTTCCGTTAATCAAGTCCAAATAAACTTTATAAATATGCGTCTCATCAAAGCAAAAAAAAATGCGATAAAAAAAAAAACATGCGGGATGTGTAAAAGAAAGCAGCTGGGTATAAGTTAAGTGCAGTATGGGTTTGTTTTCGACGGACTAGTTCAATTTTCAGGCGGTTGATATGAAAGGAAGGCAGTTAGTAGTTTAGCGATAATGTTTTTGTTTTTTTTTTGGGTCCCAAAAGTGCAAAGCTTGTTTGTTAATTAACGCTGACGTGAGTTGTTGTTGTCGGACGGACCCAAGCTGGGAGGGAACTCAGAGATTATGTAAAAAAACTTCAAATATTGGACGGGATGATAGCGGAGTAGACGCGAGCCTTTGAATTGGTAGGGGATCGGATTAGGGATTGCTGACGCGGTGGTGGAGGAACGTCGTAGCGGGCAGGTGGCGGTGGCTGGCTGCGGTGGCGGTAGAGCCGTTTTTGACGCGACAACGCGGGTGTTTCGGGGCATTGTTCGATGTCGGCGATGATGGATACCGAGAGGATGAATTTGTCGCTGAAAAACAAACGTGATTTTTTGTAAAATGTTCAATTTATGGTCGATTTTAGTGCACAAACATCGAGTTTGAAATTTTAAACTAACTTGTGCTAAAAAATGACGTTTTTAAAAAATGGTGTCTTGTTAAAAAAAATGAACACACTCATTAGGAATCATTGTGCAAAATGATTCCAAAGAACGCTCAAAATGTATTTTAAGAAACAGTTCAAAATTTCCGTGTCAAAAAAGTTCAAAGATGTCATTACATTTCAAAGTTCAGAAACCGCGCTAATTATTTTTTTCGTGCGAAGACCAAACTTACTCAGGATTGTACTTCTGGCAGAGCTTGATCAACGATTTTTCCTTATTTTGATCAATGAGCGTCTGCACTGGATAGTAGAACAACAACTTGGATCGATCGACTCCGTCGAAGGCATTCCAACCGTACTCCAGGTAATCCTGTGCCATCGAGCTGTTTTCGAATCGAATGTTAACGCATCCCCGGGAGTAATTCTGGTAGCCATCCCTCGCGACACTCGACATGTGATACTGCGTTTCTGAATCCTGGCGGACCTTCATGATGACCTCCTTGCACAGCGTGTTCACCCGCGCGAACGAGCAAAGATCTTTGTGTGCGGACCAGGCAAACTGCCGACAGGTCTTGGTACAGTAGTACGTGTAGCAGTGCTTGCACGACACGTAGAAGCCTCGCGCGGTGCGGAGGGACTCGATTCGGTTGCAGCGACCGCAGCGGACGAAGAGTGGCTCCCGGTTGAGAAATTCTTCCGCCAGGTGGGGTTCCTGGTTGATCCGGTCCAGTACGTAGGGGTCCTTGGGGAAGATGCCATAAGCGTCGGAGCCGGATGGCAGTGTTCCCTTCGCCGGTGGTGCGTAGTAAAGGTCGGTAGCCCCCTCGCTAGGAGGTGTTTTCTCAAAAATGGAGTCCAAAATTTCTTCCATTGTCACACGACCACCGTATTTTATTGCTAAATGCCGTTGTTTTTTAACAAAGCTTTTTGTTTTTAAAAAATTTACCTGCACTGTGCTTCGGACTGATAAAGGTGTCAGCGACCTCGATGACCTTCGAGCTTTTGGACTTTCCCGTATTCCAGTCCCTTGGAATGGTCGATACAGTATACCCGCCGGCAACTTTTCCCCACTTAGAGTCACGCTTGAATAAAATCTCCTGCGAGTATTCCCTCGTCACTTCCTGGATGCTTGCATCGTTGGTTGCAGTTGCAACCGTGTGAGCGGAACTTGGTTCCGGTGGAAGGGGTGCGTAATGGAAGGGTGGCAGTGGTGCGCGATCCGTGTTTGTGTTCGTGTTCGTGTACGTGGCTGGGGTCTTGGCGTATTGCTGCAGATCCTTCAAAGCGGGTAAGCTCTCCCTTCTCGGTTAACGCGCCCTTCCCTTTGCCCTACCGACACCTTCCATCGCACCTTCTACGCCGCGGCCACAGGACACCGGCGAAGAAAAGCGCGAAGAAAGCACGATTCCGCTAAAAAAACAAGCAACAAAGCGAGGAGGCAAGCGATCGGCAGATGATGTTGAAAGCGTGAATCGTGGCGTTGCAAAGTATGAAAAAACAGCTCTCGACACGAAAAAAAAGTTTCAAACCTTCAAAAACGCGGGAAACGCATTTTCCAGTTGGGACCATCCAACTTTTCGTTGTGAGAGAATCAACGGGTTGAAACTGCTTTTTTTTCGTGTCAAGACCTTTCTTGCAGTGTGTGTGCCGTGAAAGTGCGTGAATGTGTTGTTACGTGCATTTGCAGTTGGTTACCTGTTTTTTTTCTTGTCAATTTTTCGAATCATTTCCGATTGCTAGAGTTCGTAGAAGTAAAGCTATTTATTTTTTTGTTTGTTTGAATAAGTGAAAAAAATAATATCTTCAAAACACCATAAAAATTTAGCAAGTGATGAAAAAGGAGAGAAACGATGTTGTCGGATATGGTACGATCGAAATAAAAAAAAATGTATAAAAACAATTGACAGTGAAACGCAGAAGAGAGGGGAGTACAACGGGTCGGGCTGCTGCACGGAAGTTGTTAAAAAAACGTAAAATATATATGATAGTAAAAAGATACAGGTGTAACAGGTGGCGTGATACTGATACAAAACGAACGACAACGTGTCAAAAAAAACAGAAACAAATAGTGGGAGAAGTTGTCCAAAAAAATTATTTTTGTAGGAGTAAGTTGTTGGCAGAATCAGAATCACTACAGTGCGTTGAGAAGTCAGCTCAGCTGGCAGCAGTTGCAGCAGCGGCAGCGGCTTCTGGCAGGGAAAAAAGGAGGAGGAGGAGGAAGAGAGGAATCGACATGTTACAAGACACAGACCTTGGTATGCTCCTGAGGCTGGCCTAGTTGGTGCAGGGAAGTGCGTGACCGACGCATGTCCTCGATTTCGTCCTTGTACTTGTCAAACATGCCAGGTGGAAACGTGATGCCACCTACCGGTTGCTGCTGGGACTGCTGGCGTAGCCCGGATGTATAAGACCACGGCTGCGATGGCGGAAGGTCGTAGCGGGGTGGAGGCGCCGTGTACGATGACTGCTGCTGCTGGTGCTGGTGGGAGGAAGACGTCGTCGTTGTTGTGGTCTGCTGCTGACGGGTGGCAAAGTCGCGGTACCAGTCGGGGACGTTGAGTTTGTCTACGGATTTTCGGAATCGTAACTCGTGGTCTGAGATTTCGGCAGCCAGGGCTGACGCGTTGGTGTACTTCTGAAGCTCGTTTTCGGGGGCCAAGGTGCTTTCACGGGTCCTGAAACAAAAATCGGGTAAATAAAAAAAAATTAGAAAAACTGTATCTTTTTAAATTTAAATTAAGTTAAAATTCTGAAATACAAACGCGCCAAAAAATTTCCACTTGAGAGAACCAAAAATTTCATTGTATGAACCTGTACGATTTTAATTTTAGAAAAATGGTAAAGAAATTCGAAAAAAATAGAATTCAAAAATTGCGTAAAAATTTTGAAAAAAAACCACCAAAAATAGAATTTTAAAAAATTCGGCCCTGAAAATTCCATTCAAGACAACAAAACTTTTGTTTTAGAAATACTTTGTGAAAATTTTGAATTCAAGAAAACGAGCCAAAAAATTATTGAATTGAAAAAAGTGCGCAAAAAATTTGAAAGTTTGGAAAACGCGCGAAAACATTTTCCATTCGAGACCCCGAATACATTCGTTGTGAGAACCCTGTGCGTTGGATAAAAATTGTCCTCACCTTTGATCCATGAGGATATCGGCGGACTTGGACCTCGAATGACTCTGCTCCAACTTCGGCGAGTATGGCCTGCGCGTGGTTGTCGTATTGTGTTCCTTCCTGTCGTAATCCAGCACGGATCTCGACCTGCTCGTGACTTCAACATCCTGGTCCTTCTGAAAACCTTTTCATCAACTTTTCTCTTCACACAATTTTTTTTTAAATTAGTCACAAAAAAAAAGTCTGTGTTACTTTCAGGACACGACATCTGATTAACGAAAGACCCCCGCTCCGGGGTGGTCAGGCAGGAAGAGGCCTACAGCTGTTATCGTTATCGTAACTCAAATAAATAAATAAATTTTTAGCAGCACTGGTCAGATATGTCAATGCACACGGGCGGTGGTTATGGGTAAAATAAATGTCGGGGGCGAACAAAAAGCGTGCCAAACAGGACAGATAAACATAGGATCAAGGCTGGAGGAGCAGGAGCAGGAGCAGGACAGGAGGAGTGGAAGTTGTTCAGATCTTACCGAGAACGCTTGGTTGCCATCGGATGTCACCCGTGAGCGAGGAACACTGTGCGCGCGATTACGATAATGCGAGAGCTGCTTTTCGGCCTTTTCGTACAGACGTCGGTATTCCTGGACATGCACAAATGGTTTTGAAGGGAAAATAAAAAGCAATAAAATAAATTTTATAGTTTGAAAATTTTTATAATAAAAAAATGAAATTTGAAAAAAAAAATTGTTCCCAAATCAAAAAATGTTGAAAATGAAAGAAAATTATTGAAAAATTTTATAAATTTATAAACACAAATTTTTGCATTTTTAAAAAAAATTGAACATAAAATAAAAAAAAGAAATTTTTTTGTATTCCAAATTGTAAAAAAAAATTCGAAAAAAATTTATGAAAAAAATGCTTCTTTTTTTTCGTTTCGAAACCCACGTTTTTCAAGAAAAAAGCAAAAGTGATCGGCAATTTGCCAAAAAAGCGTGAATAGGCAAAAAAACGAGACAGTACAAAGGGAAGTGTATAACAGTTGATGTACACAGACCCGTGCACAGGTGCCATCCCCTCCATGGCCTAGAATCCCAGGCAAACGAACCAACCTTCTCATACGGACTCGGTCCAACTCGGGGGTATTGGGTATCACGGTAGTCGGTCCTCGACGTGTCGCCAAGACCACCTACGGGTCTGTACGACGACAGGTAATCTGTGGTCTTTGTTGTCGTTGTTGCCGGCGCCCGAGCATTGTCGAGGTCGTCAATCGAGCGTCGCGTGTAGGGGGCGTCTGAATTTTAGGAATTAAAAAATACTTTTCAAATTGAAAAAAAATTTTTTTTTTGAATTAATGCATTAAAAAAATTATTAGATAAAAAATTAGCAACCACCACTGGCTGCCGATCACCTAAACAACTCACCACTGCCACGTTCTTGCCTCCTACCACCATCACAGATTCTGGGTTTTTTTAAAGGGAAATGCAACTTTTTTTTTCCAATTTTTGTACTTTTTCACAGGACACATTATCACCATCACCGTTACCGTAACCGCAACCGTTACGGTACAAACAAACGACCAAGCAAGCCACTGATCAAGCAAAAAAAATAATTTTTTTTTCGAAGCAAGTCGAACAATTTCTTATTTCCCTGTTTTTTTTTCAACGACACTTCCGAATTTTTTGTATTGCTATTATACGAATTATCTATTTCACCGTGCTTCCCGGACTGGACTTGGACAGAGGAGAGGTGTGGACTTGATTCACAAGAGGCAGAAGACGGACTGGACTGGACATTGGACGATGCACAGAAAAAAAAATGAAGGAAGGCGAGAGGCGCAACACTGCTGATGATGGACACCGGACGACACACATAATATTTATTAATCCTTCTTTACTCTTCTTCGTCACAGGATACATCAAAAAATTCAAAAATTCAAAAAAATGCACTTAGCTCGGCAATAAAAAATAAGAAAAAAAGCGAATAGATATATAATATATCGGCACTATCATCGAGTGAGTGAGAATATTCACAATTGGCAGTGAAGTATCGTTCAGGGCTTGCTCAGGCTTTTTTTGTAGATAAATACACAAAAAAGCCCGGTTGTTTTTTTTCACACTTTTTTTCCGCTTGCGTGTTTGTTATCTTGGGGGAGTTTGGCCAAAAAAAGCAGGTTGAAAAAAAAACGCAACAACAGATCAAGCAAGCAAGCAACATGGAAAAAAGCAGTCAAACGAGCAGAAAAAAACGAAAAACAAAAACAACACAAGCTCAGCCGGTGTGAATTATTTAAATAAAGCCCGGCAAAAAGTGAAATCTTGGCACATATCAGGTGAAAAAGCATTTCTAGTAAATATGTAAGTTGACTAAATTTTGGTCTGTAAAAAAATCCCTGGTGTTTTTTAAAACTTTGGTTGGGTATTTTAAAAAATTCTAAAATATTGGCAGTTTTTTAAATTTTTTTTCTAGCCTTGACTAAATAATAAAAAAATTGTTAAAATTTAAAATAATTTTTTTTGGCAGTGTTGCTTGTGTTTTTTTTAAACAGTCCAGTACAGTACAACAGTCCGTTGCGGCACCACACACTAACACACGAAGAATGCGTCCAGGTGAATGGATTTACAAAAGTGCAAGCGAAAAAAAACAATTGTTAATAAAAGCAAAAAAATTTAAAAAATCCAAGAAATCCAGGTGAGTGTGTGTAGGAAAAAAAACGGTGCGTAAATGTGTTTGTGGAGTGAGAAGAAAAAGCACAACCAACAAATGAATAGAATGATCCTCTATGATGCAGCCAGAAATTTGAAATTTTCTAGAACGGCCATCTAAATTTTTTTTTGGGCAGGTAAGCCAGGTAGGTAGGTAGGTACGTAGGTAGGTAGATAAGTGTGGCAGTAGCAAGACCGCGGCAGTGGATGGAGCTGGTGGCAGTGGTGGTGCTTGGCGTTGTTGCCGGGAAGGAAGGAAGGCAGGTAGACAGGTGTTTACAGATCAATGCTCTCACCGGTCTGGCTGATATCGCTGAAAAAGTCACGACGTGCTTTGTCCGTATCCGGGCGTACTATGGCATCATACCGAATGCGATCGGCACGAGATTGGAAGAGACGGTCGCGGTTGTAGCCCAGCGGATCGTCGTCAACGACGTTGCCGGTGTAGTAGGACGTCGAAGTCAGCGGGTGTCCGTCGGATGAGTAGAGTGTGCGATCGACGCGTTCGATCACCTGTCGCTCGACCTGGAACCTCAGAAATAATTATTTTACAAAATTTTAAAATTTAAAAAAATTTAAAAAAATTTTAAAAAACTTAAAAAAATTTTAAAAATTTTAAACATTAAGAAAAAATTTTTAATTATAAACCAAAAAAAATTTACAATTTAAGAAAAGAAAACAATTATTTAAAAATTAAAAGAAAGAAAAAATTACTTTTAATTTTTTTTTTAATTTTTAAAATTTTAAAAATTAATTTATAAAAATTTTTAAAATTAAAAAAAAAATTATTATTATTAAAAATCGAATGCTGCTACAACTCACCTTTGTGGTAACGTCAGGCTGGCTCAAATTCTCGCGAGAGTAGTACGGACGACGTGTCAGGCGCTGAAGAGTTTCAGACGAAGTGAGATCCTTGCGCCGACGATCCTGGGCGTCACGCTCGGCGAGAAGACGCTTGCGCTCGATTTCCATCTGCTCGCGGGTCTCTCGCTCGCGGACGATCATGTCGAGTGCTTCGCGGGAGCGTCGGTCGTCGCGGCGACGCTTGGCCTCGCGTTCGGCGGCTTCGCGGCGTTCGCGGTCGCGAAGTTCGGCGTTGCGGCGCTCGACTTCGCGGATTTCGGCCAGGCGGCGTTCTTCCTTCAGACTAAAACCGTTTTCAAATCAGATAAAAATAATTTTATAAAAAAAAAATTTTTTTGACACTCACCGCTGACGTTCGCGTTCCTCAGATTCCAGGCGCTCGGCTTCGCGAACTCGCTCTGCTTCACGCGCGATGGATTCCAGTTCGCGCGCTCGTTGGTCCTCGATCTGACGCTGTCGCTGCCGATCAGAAGCGAGCCTTTCGAGCTCGATGATGCGTTCTCGGTCTCGTTGTTCTTCGATCTGTCGCAGACGCTCTCGCTCGATGGCTTCGCGACGCTCGCGTTCACGTCGTTCACGTTCGGCGGCCTCCTGCTGGAGACGTTCACGCTCGCGGAGTTCTTCTTCAATGCGTTCCTGCTCGCGACGCTGCTTCGCGCGTTCCTGGGCTTCGAAGAGCTCCCGTTCCCGGCGTTCTTCCTCCAGGCGTTCACGTTCCCGCCTTTCTGCTTCGATGCGCTCGCGTTCGATTCTCTCCTGCTCGCGTCGGATGACTTCGATGCGTTCAAGCTCAGCGCGTTCAGCGAGTCGGCGTTTGCGTTCGTTTTCGGCTGCTTCCTGCTCGGCGGCTTCGAGGAGCGCTCGGTCGCGGGCTTCCTGCTCGCGACGCTGGGCTTCCCTTCGCTCGTCTTCGCGGCGTTCGCGTTCGCGTTCCTCCGCTTCGCGACGGGTCTGTTCGATGAATTCTCGCTCGATGCGTTCGCGTTCGATTCTTTCGCGTTCCAAACGCTCGGCTTCGAGTCGTTCCTTTTCCCGGCGTTCGGCTTCTTCGGCCTCGCGCTGTTTCTGGATGCGTTCTCGTTCGATTTGTTCGCGTTTGATGCGTTCGATTCTCTCGATTTCGAGTCGTTCAATTTCGAGGCGCTCTCGTTCACGGCGTTCTCGCTCGGCGCGTTCCCGTTCGATGCGTTCGATCTCGGCGCGTTCACGTGCGATGCGTTCACGCTCGATGCGCTCTGCTTCGAGGCGTTCGCGTTCAAGTCGTTCGCGTTCGAGACGTTCGATTTCGCGTCTCCGGGCGAGTTCCTGCTCTTCACGGGCCCGGCGTTCAGCTTCGATGCGTTCCCACTCAAAACGACGCTTTTTCTCGACTTCTTCGCGCTCGATGCGTTCCTGTTCGATCCGCTCTCGTTCTGCTCGTTCACGGTTAATCATGCTGGATTCGAGTTCTTTCTCCACGCGGAGTTTTTCACGACGAATACGTTCGAGGCGTTCGTTTTCCTCGATTTCAAATCGTCGTCTGATTTCTTCCTCTCGTCGACGGCGTTCTTCTTCCTCCATACGACGACGCTCCTGTGACTCACGGATTCTGCGTTCTTCTTCTTCGACGGATCGAGTGTACTTGGTCGTGATGTACTCATCGGTCGTGATGACGTCATCGGTCGGGGGAGCAGCGTAGCGCTGGACGTCGAGGGGCGATACACGCGGAATCTGCTGCGTGAGAGCCTCGTAGGACCGAGAGACCAGTGTCCGGGTCATGACCTGCAAATCCTCAGGTAGGTAGGTAGAGTATGATTTCCTCATCGGGCTGACAGGTAGACAAATGGATGGAAAAAAATATTTTAGAGGCAGACAAATCCTATTTTTTTTCTTCTTAATTTGACGAGACTGACAAGACAACAACTAGTAGCGCTTGTTCTTCTTCTTAGGATCCAGGTTGGTTGTTTCGTCTGCTGGGATGGTCTAGGCCTTAACAGCGTCGGGAGGAGAGAGTACTGAATGCGTGCTTGTGCGTGTATGGATGGGTAGGGGTAGGTAGGTTCGTATAGTCAATGTCAGTCGGTAGCAACCAGAACAAACGTTGTTCCAGAGCATCAGAGCATGCGAATATCCCTCCTCCTCCTCCTCCTACCTTCCGAGCAAGCGAGCGAGCGAGCAAACGCAGCTTGAGAGTTTCTGTCCTTTTCTCTGAACCTTTTCTCTGTGATGGTGTACCTGTGAGGGGACAGGAGACAGACAAGCCTCTCTTCCGTTCGCCTGCTTGGAATTTGGCTCGCTCGACTGTCCTGTGCTTGAGGCCACCACCACCATCGCCGCTGCAACCGCCGGAGTCCTTTGTTGACAACAACCTCCTCCCCGCTCCCCCCGACGGACTATGTACTAATATAATACTATGCAAGTCCATTCTGCGCATCGCCGCCGAAAACCAATACCGACGAAACAACTGAGGAGACGAACAAGTAGGAGGGCTACTGCTGAGCTGATCTCGGTCACATCCAACTTCAACTCTATAATATTTTCTACTACAGCCAAGGTTAATCCATAAAGGCATGCGCTGGAGCATGAAGGGCTTTCCCCGACGACGACGACGATGATGATGATGAAAAAAGAAAAAAACCCGCCGCGCTCGCACGAGCGCGTAAGATCTAGATCCGGTCCAGTCCAGGTCGCGAAGAGGATCAAAAAGTTTTTGAGAAAGTTACAACAAACAACACTGCAGGTCATCATCGTCATCATCAGGAGCAGCATGATGGGTGCATGTTTGTGTGGATGGATGGAATGCGCGATGGGTCGTTATCGTCAAAGATGAAGAAAAAAAAGTATTTTTGGAAGAAAACAATAATTTTTAGGGCCAAGGAAAGAAAAAAATACATGCGGGCGATGCAGAACTTGTGGTAGCAAAAAATATCAAATAATATTTGTAAATATTTGTTTGCTAATTTTTTATGGTAAAAAGGTGTCAACAGAAAAATGTTTCTTTTGTACTTTGAAGAACAATGAAAAAAAAAACGAAAGGTAAACACTAGAAAAAAAGAAAGAACAGCTGCCGGATTTTTTGTTTAAAGAAAAAAACGTGATAATCGATTTTGTGAAGCAACCAAAAATGGAAAAATGGGTCAGATCTTTGTTCGTTAGCAAACAACAACAGGACAGGCAACTGCCTGCAAGCACGTTATCTACGAGGTACTATGTATTGTCGAAGAAAAAGGAATGGGAAAAGGAAGGAAGTACACTTGGAGCATCATCATTCATTGCTTGGGGTCTTGTAAACACGTGGGTTCAACCGTAAGAACGAACCTGGGTAAGTAAAAGCGCGAGAAAAGTCTTTCCGCCGCCCTAACTCCCCTCTCCGTTCGTGCACGCAAAAGTATATTTATTGGTTGTGGTGGTATGGTACGGGACGGGCATACATAATATGTATGCATTTCCGAAAACCACTTTCACCCCAAGCAACCACCAAGCAAGCACGTTTGTAGTAGTACTACCACGCCCCTACGTGGAGAGAACGTAAAGAACAAGAACGATCGGCAACGACTCAGAATTGGGGGGGGGGGACGGAAACGAAACGTAAACGTACCTCACGCCGGTAGTACTCTTCGCCGGGGACTCCGGTAACACCGCCGTTGGATGACTCGTAGCGAGTCGTTGTCCAGCCAGTTCCACCGGCACCGGGAGTCTTGAACTCCAGCATGCTACCGTTTGCCGTCGTCGGTGCACGGGAATACGAAAACGCAGATTGTGAGCGTTGAACGGGGATTTCGCGTATTGTTGCGCGTGATCGTGAGCGTCCCTCGGACATCAAATCATCCCGTGATAAATCTGCGTCCGTGCGGATGGATTCTGCGTAGGCCTGAAAATATTGTAAATTTTGTTTTCGTTTTTCAACTTTTTTTGTTTTTTTATTTCTTTCACGTTTTATTTTTTATCGTAAAAGTATTTTTTATACATATTTATTTGTTGACTTGCATTTTTTTCCAACGTTCTCAGCTTGAACTTTTGCAATTTTTAACTCAACGATAAAAAACGAAAAACGAAAATCGAAAAACAACAACCAACGACGGACGCATTAACCAGCCGAAGACGGCGTTCTCTGAGTCAACAAAACAAAAGCTTCTCCAGGTTGTAGGGGGGGGGGGCTTTTCATACAACAGACGACCTCAAACCTCGCAGGAGTGAGTGAGGGGCAAAAAAAACTTTGTCGTCGTGGATGTCAAGAACAACAAGGACACAAAAACAGAGAAGAAGCACGCAGAAACAATAATCAACGTTGTTGATCGCTCAAGGGCCCCTAAGAAAGTTGCACGGGTGATGAAGGATGAGTGCACAATAGCAACTTTGTTAGTTCGTTAGCATGCGTAAAAAAAGCGATGATTCAGTCTGATCAACGCTTCGAAAGCCATTAAGAATATTTAACTTGACATTACTTGAAATGTGAAAAATGTTTTAAAATTTAGGGGACAAAAACACAGTTGGTGGTCTCTGGAAAAACTTGATTTAAACATAAAAAATTATCAAGATGATCATTCTAAGAGATCGGATGTAAAAACTCAAAAATTGATAAATCATGAACAAGAAGAACAACAAAACACTTGATTTCAACGTAAAAAACATGTTTTTTATCCAAACAAAAGATAAAAAAATAAAAATCCTTGGAACTTGGAAGCTAACATTTTTTTAGATAGAATCTTGTTTTGATGATCTATTTTTTTTAAAGTGCACTGATTTGATTGATAAAAACTGGGTTATCAGGGGATAGCACAATCAATGATGGGATTATATCCCGGAAAAGACGCAAAAGACAAAGTTGTCGGCGATCATCGAAGCGTAAAGAATACAACAATATGCAGAAAAATGTTGTTGCAAGTATACACGTCAAACAAAGAACAAAAAAAGATGCGTGTAACAAGATTCCCACCAAGCTTCTGAACTTTACATACATACATACATGTATAACTGAATTGCGTCAAAAAGAGGCCAAAATAACAATAAGGCTTCGGGCATTGAATCGTAATCCCACGGATCAGGTAGGCAGGTGAGGGTGATTGATTCATCCCCGACTGACTCGGGCAAACAAAGATGTTGCATCGACAATGAATTTGAAATTTCTGGGTTTGTGATCTACGGGCAACAAAGAAGGAAGGAAGGAAAGAAGGTACGACAAATAAATAAATAAATAAATAAATAAATAAATAGTAGGAACGCGTTCGTACGTTCGTTTATTCATTTGTTCGTTCGTGAACCGAATCAACTGTGCACTACTGTTCCGGTGAATTGCTGCTGGCTGGCTGCAATGAGCCATCACGACACATCACCTGCCTGCCTGCCTGCCACCTGGGCCGCTGAGTCAACACCAAGTTTGGTTGGGTTTGCGCCCTCAGGGGACACTGCAACCCACACTGCACCCCTTTCCGATCGGGATTGCAGAGCCCTGCAGGGGAGCAACTTCCGCTTAAAGTCAGTCAGCTAGCTGACGTCAAGTGACCCTCACCGGACTTGAAATTCATTCAAATTTTTAAATGAATAGCAGTCGTTGTGCAAGAACCCGCAACGGTCAGTCACCTGCCCAGGTGACCCGGGGGTCATACATAAATACAAATACTATAAGTACAATATCGCGTGGTGTACACAAAACAAAGTGCAAATGCAAGGCAATGACAGAAGAGCCAGCCGCGCGCCGTCGTCGTCGAGATGACAGGTGAAGGTGGTGGAGGGGGGTAGTTGACCACCCACCGACTACTGACCCCCGCCCGCGCCCGCGCACCCCTGGCAAAAACGTAAAGTTACGGGTTACGGGAGTGGCAGCGGAAAAATGAAAATGTAACAATTGGCAAGACCGTCACCCGCGTTCCTTCGTTTACCTGTCCACCTGTTCACCAGGTGTAAAAAAAGTAAGGAAACCATCCGTCAATGCCCAATCGGGTTAATTTGACTTGACTTGATCTGCGCACAAATCGTGTCATCCTAATTTGTTTTCTTATTACTAAAACCTGCACGGACAAAAATTCTGCACCAATAAAAATGTGTATTGAACACGTTCAAAAAAATCCAAAATCGAACAAATAAAAATGGAACAAGAACAAGTTGGTGGAGGACTCATCAAAATCACACTTCCTTCTTTCTTTTCCTTCCCAGGCGATGAAAAAAAAAGAAAAATTCATTCGATAATGCCCTAATTCACCCGCCAACGACCCTTCTTTCGCCTCTTCGCTCTTCGCTCGCTCTACGATCCGTATTTAAATATTATACGTAAAATTTTCCTCTTCCCTCCGTAGAGTCAAAGAAGACCTTCGAACGGGCAGTCAAGTAAGTCAAAAGTGTCTATCCCATCATCTTTTTTCGCATCTACTGACCCTTTGTTGACGACGAAGTTCAATACATAATTTATCCGAAAGCGATAGTATGTACATATGTCGATCGGTCGATTTATACCTCTACAACTAAATACAATCTTTCTGGAAAAATAAATGAAAAATATGTACTATGAAGAAATTGATCAGCTTTTGTCCCAAAGCGACCAAAACGATATTTGGGGGCCCAAGAAAACTGACACGAATCACAATGATTTTTTTTTTTGGGGACAGTGAGAAATTTTCTCTCTCTCGAAAATCAGCAACTACTGTTTTTTGTCTCTTTTTTGTCGACGAAAAGCTGTTTAACGGGCAAGCGAGCTGTCATCGATGACCGACAACCGTTGGCTACTGACCTATCGCATTCGTCTCTCCGAGAAAAAAAAAACAAAAGTCAAAGACCCCAAATTCGCTCGAACACTCCTCCCCACGCCTAAGGGCAAAAAAAAGAACGCTCAAACGTTTAAAAAAAACTGTGAATCGTGTTTCAATGAGTTTCGTCGTTGTTAGTCAACTTTTCTGTTTTTGAACAAAAAAAGAATAGATTTTGAACCAAAAAAAAGTCGAAATTTGATCTCTTTTTTGGTTTGTTTTCTTCCAAATTTGAACATTTTTTGAAGTATCAAAAATATTTAGAAAAAAAACCAACCCTCGAGCTAGTGTTAGCCTGAGTTGCATTCGTGGTCGTAGTCGTCGTATACGCAGCAGCGCCACTGCCTCCGTTGAGGTAGGGCGGAGGTGGGGCCTCGGATTGCGGCGGAGCATCGACACCGGTGGACATTGCACTGGGTTGGCTGATTCCACCTAAAAAAAAATCAAAAGTGTCAAATTAATCCCATCATTAATTTTCGAAGAAGGAAAAGTGAAAAATATAAATATGAAAAATGGCAGCGGTGGTCGTCAGTAGTCGACGATGACTACATGCTCGGATGACGTTAAAATACATATGTGTTTGCGGATATGTACATATTCCACGTTTTTGTGCACACACGCATGAATGGAAGAAGGAAGGGAAACTGGAAGAAAAGATATGCATCCGTGAATGGCATGTCCAAAGTTTCCAAACTGGAACAAAATCATGGACAAAATCGTGGCTGTGGGAAAAGAGGGGTAAATGATTTGGAAAATATCGGAAATTGCAGAAAAACCAGAAATAAATAAATATTTATTTATTTATTTATTTGCTCAAAAATTTTTTGTTGGGGAGTGGAAAATTTACAAACGTCCAAAAAAGGTGAGTATGACTCACGCATTCATTCCTGCATGCAGGACCCCCTACAGAGACAATAATCTGTCTCGTCATTAAACCCAGTCAATTCTCCTATATTTATTTTTAGTATGGGTTACCTCATCAAAATCTGTCATTTTGAAAATTTAAAGAACTCGCAAAATTTATAGAAAATCGCCTTTTTCATCCTGGAATGCGTAATTTTGTGCAGAAGAAAGGAAACACAAATTTCGAAGACGTCTTTGATGAGTTTTCCGGTATAATGCGGAAAAGAAAAAAAGAAGATAAACGGACTGATGAATATTTAGATAAATCAGAATTGCGCGAGATTTGACAGGTGAAATTTAATATTTTGACACCAAGTGTTTCTTCATTCTTTGCGTTCCAGACACAAAACTCGAGAAATTTTGTATGTAAGAAAGTTGCTGGACAAAAAAAACTTTGAAGTCGTCATTGAACTTGAAACATTTTTTTTCTCCGTAAAATTTTTTTTTGTAAATAAATACATAAATAATATTTATTTTTTGACATTGACCTCGGCAACAAAAAAAAGTTTATGGGAGGTGAAAAAAAGAAACAACAGAAATATAATCGAGATTTATGAGCAGTTTTTTTCACATGAAAAAAACGCAATAAATAGATACATGGATAGTTTTGGAACAAGGACAATGACCACAAAAAAACAGGAAAAAAAACTACGTTTAATCATTTTTGTTTTAGTTCTGACAACTTTACAACTACATACGAAAAATTATTTATGAAAAATGAAAAATCCAAATTCGCGGACGACTCATAAAATTCAAATTAGCTTCCATTTTGTGTTCCGAAAAAAGAAACGACATGAAAAAGAGGGTCAAGTACTTATTAGTATCCAGGCGGAACGCCGAAAAATGAAAATCATCGAGGAAGTTGAACTTTTGAAGTTTAACAAGCAAATCACAAAAAAAAACAGGAATTTCGATTTTTTTAGGTGAACAGTCAACAAACAAAAAATAGGGAATATTTACAAAATCAGACGCATAAAACATGAAATAGTAAAATTATCGAAGCTTGAACACACATCCCGCACCCGTCCGCGCATGACCCTTTTCAACCTGGCGGGTTTCTAGCTAAATATTCCAGAGAATGTATTGCGTGCCCGGGTTGAACCCAAAACAAAAACAAATATCAGGTTCGTTCGCTGGAAGCGGGGAAGGGAGGTCAATGTCCTTTTTGAGTCCGAAACGCGGCCGCTGCTTGAAAGCAAGCTGGTGGGTGGGTGGCAGGAAGCGAGCAGGTTGGTTGCCCGGTACCCATGCACCTATACAACGGAAAACAGACTACCTGGCTAACTAAATACCTGGCGATCGTTCACCTGAGCTCTACAAAAAATTAAAAATGCTCCAAAAATTTTTTTGCGATTTTAAAAAAATTCAAAAGTATCACTAAAATAAATAATATTTTTCTGAACAGGTCACTTCACCTCGCTCACAAAACAACACCAGGTAAGTAAGTATACAGGTGTCAGCAGTGGTTGGTATTGGTATTGGTATCGGTTACAGGTTTTGCATTTCAGTTCAAGCGCCAACCAAACCCATACATACTTTAGCCGCGCCTCTATTTCACCTGTTCTGCAAAAGATGACTCCTTCAGCATTCTTCATTATCTGATCGTTCAACACGCAAGGAAAGTACCGGTACATACCCCTTCCTGCATCCTTGGTGCCGAAGGGAGGCTAGGCAATCTGCAATCTGCGACAGACCAGTCCTTGACTTGACTCAAGGTTAAACTTCGGTCGTCGCTCACTCAAATGGATCGATCTTCTTCCTCTTTTTTTCTTCTTCCTGGAGAAGATGGATAGGATAGAGGAAAGGCAGGAAACAGTCCAATCATGGCGGTTTTCTCAAAAAAAAAAAAAAAAAAAAAAAAAAACTCCAAGAAAAAAAAAAAAAAAAAAAACTGATTGCAAAGCCGCTGGGAAAAGAAACAATACAACTTTCAACTTTCTCTTTCTATAATATTTTTTTGTTGTTGCCCAGGGCAAGGGAGAAAGAACTGCAGAGGGGAGGAGAAACAAAATTGCACCCTTACCATCCATCGCAATCATTGAATGAATGAGTCACCGACAATGGCGATGGCGTTTCTTTTCGAAGAGAAAAGAGGAGAAAAAGCATGGAAAGAAATGCTTGAGGCCAAAAAAGGAACGAACGAACGAACGAACAAAACTAAATACAACCCCGGCAACAAATGTATGTTTTGTCTGGCCGGGAGTGAGGAACTACGAAACGATATGGATCACGGACGGCTACTACTGCTACTGGGTTGTTGAAATTTAGCTTACAAAAAACGCCCTAACACGTCATCGAATTCGTTGATCGCCGATTCACCTCCAAAAATGTATGTATACTTTTTTGGCTTCTTGGAGTTTCTAAAAGTGAAAAGTGACTACAAAAAATGTTTTTTTGGTTTATTGGAAGTTTTGAGGCTTCAAAAAGGCAAGAAATGGGGATAGAACGCGCGATCAAACAAACAAAAATATTTGTAGTCTCAAAAAAGCAAATAGTAAAAATTCTGGGCAAACAATACCAAAAGTAAGCTTCGCTAGCTGTCAATCAATCAATTTTGTTTTTATAGTTCTATCAAAAATTTGGGTCTATCAAAAAAGTTTGTACACGTTTATATACGAGTTCCACGTCGATGATGACAGACGGGAAGGAACAATTTGAGGAAGAAGAAGTGACTGTGAAAATCTTGCAGGTCAGGTCAGGTGAGGTCACACATGCGCTCAGGTTGCCGCCAAACCCAAATCCATGCCCATGCCCATGTCCTGACCGACCGACCGACCGACAGACAATCTGCTAGGGTGACAAAACAATGGATCGTAACGAGAACGAGAACGAGAAAGAGGGCTCGTTTGGTTTGGTCGCGTCTCGAGTGACCAGTCCAACACGCCACGCATATACGACTACTACCTGCCCCTCCGCCTTCTTGTCATGCGCACCAGCTGGCACGTTGGATGAGGTGAAGTGGAGTGACCACACCGCGTTTCATGCTCACATCAGCCACAGCCACAGCCACCGCACACCCTCTTTTTCCCTGGAAAAAGGACAATAATGCAACAACGGGTGGCGCGAGCGATGACCACCACCACCGCCGCCGCATTACACGCTTGGTCATGGAATGGACAGAGGCAGAGGGGCTTGCGTGGGACTGTCCGCCTACCTGTCTACCTGGCAGGTTGACCACAACAACAACAAAATTTTTAATCACGTGCAATTTGCATTATCGCTATTTTTGGTGGCACTGGCCTTGAAACAAATTTGTTGCACCAGCGCAAGGTGAAAAGAAAAATGGCGGCACGTTGTTCGCCTTTGGCGAAGCGGAAGAAATTTCTTACAAAGAAAAATAACAATACATACATTTGTAAAAATATTGCTTTTGGGAGACTTTTCTTCACTTCAAAAAAAATTTCACCGCGTGCCAAGGCATCACGTGCGAGTGCGCTCACCTTTGGCAATTTTCGAAAATAACTCCTACAAAATACTAAAGTCCCTACAAAGCCTCTCTGCATAATTCAAAGACCACAACAACCAACAGAAGCAGAAACAGTCAGCTTACCTTTGCACAAAGTCCTCAATCTTTCATCCCTAGCCTCCAGCACCTTTGCCCGTCCCGTGAGGTGTCAATTATGCAAAAAGCTCCCCTAATCCACCCCTCACCCCAGCTTTTAGATGATTTGAGGACAAATAAATAATATTTGGCCTTCCAAATTATAATAATGTACACATAAAATTTTTCTAGCGCCCTGGGTGGTCAAAAAAGTACAAATAATTTTTTTTTTGTTAAAAAGCTAAATTTTAAAAATTTAGGTCGATGGGCCGTGAAACACGCTGACCAATTACGACTACGAAAAAAAAGAGGGTAAACAATCTCGGCAACTCAACGCAACCAAAAAAGGTATCATCGGAGTCGTAAAAAATTTTACTCGTGGCAATAAAAATGATTTTTACATCGTTTTTGGTCGAAATCGATAATTTTGCAGTTTGCACACCTCCGGAGCATATTTAGAAAAAAAATTTCCTAAGGAAAGGTAAAAACCCGTAAACAGAAAGAAAACTAATTTGTTTTGCAGTATGAAAAGTTAACGACTTTCTGGAAAACAAGCGTAAAAGTTGGGAGTTGGAAGAAGAAATCGAAGAAAAAGGTGGAAATGCAGACAGTGCTTTGGAGACGTCATCTCACCAACTTTTCACTCCCTCTTGTCTTCAAAGCATGTACTAAGTTAGTGATAAGAAAAACACAAAGAAATTATCAGGATGGAATTTATTGTCAGAGAGCTTCAAAAATTCCAATTAAAAAAAAGCACGTTAACGCGCTGAATTTTTTGACTTTTAATTTTTTTTGTCAAATTAAATTTTTCAGGAAAAAACCACCGCTGCCTTGGATTCATTTTTTTTCAATTCAACAGACCAAAAAAAATTTAAAAAAAACTAACCTGGACCAGCATAGCTGAGCGGTGAATCCGCATACGTCGCTCCGTACCTGGCAAGTCGTCTGCTGGATCTCTCAAGATCCACGTCGAGCGAAGAAGAAACCGGCGGGGGAGCGAAAACTTCCTTCTTCACAGTATTCCTTTCTTCCCTCAAAATCAGCGGCCCAGTTGTATCCGCTGCAGTCGAAAAATTCGACCTCACAGGATCGCCGAACGTAAACGCCCGCGCGGTCGTCGTAGTCGTCGGTCCAGTGGCCAGAGGCTCACCTGGGGCCGTCCTCCTGGTCTGCCAGTACAACGGTGACAACCCACCTCCTGTGTACCCATGCAGGAGCGAAGACAGTCGTTCAGGCGACGATAGATCTTCGGTTGGGCCTCGTTTGACGCGGCTGAGTTCTTTTTCATCGTCTTTCTCGTCTTCTTTCGATCTCGCGAGACTCACTTCTGGCAGTTTGTCCGGTCGAACGGAAAACACAGAATCAGGCGTTGGTTCGGTTGTTTTCTGATCTGATCCATCGAGCACGATTTCGGAGGTTTCGGTGGTCACGAAAACCGGGGTGGTATCAGAAGACGCGTCATCGTCGATTGCGGGGGGCGGAACGGCGGGCGGAGGCGGCGGAGGGAGGTCGTCGTCGGCGGAGACGTCCCCGACCCCGGGGCGCTTAGGGGGAGGCACGGAAGGCGGGGGTGGACGGAAGGATCCACTCATGGGCGGCTTGACGGCTTCGGAGACGAGAGCGGCTTCGTCCTGGGGATTGGAGCAGAGCGACTGATCGAGAATCGAGTCCCGGCTGTTTTCGAAGTCGATGGAGACAGATGTGGAGGAGATTCGGCCGTCGTCGCTGGAAAAATTGGAAATTGATTGAAAAGTAGTAAATTAAGAGGTACTCTGTGAGCTTTTTTATTCGTAAGGTGAACCGTCCGACACAGAGATTTTCAACTGTCAAATGTTTTTTGCCAAAGTTGTTGGGACCCATGGGGAGGTTCAACTTTTCGGTATGTCACATTTTTCTGATGCCGGATTCTGGAGATACGGCTTCTGCAATTTTCGACGTCAAATTTTCAAATTGCTTCAAAAATGCTGATTTTCTGGTTACGGGGGTTTCTTGCCATGAGAAATTGATAGCCGTATTCAGATCTCCCAAAAAACAGCTGACTTTTTTGATATTCTTGATTTTTGGTGTTCGCGGTCACTTTTTTGGCAGCAGCATCCGTATTTTTGCAGATCGGAAGGTAATGATTCCTCTATATTAAAGCCCATTCTTTTCTCTATCCCCGGGGTTAACCCAAAAAAATATTGGAGGTTGCCAAAATTGTGAACGGGGACCATTTTTAGCTTCAACTCGATGAAAAAGGAGGAAAAAAGCAAAAATGAAGCTGGCGACGGGCGTGCGCTGCAGCACGACGCGCGCTCGCACGTTGCGCACACGAAAAGAAGTGAGCAGGGATGTTTTTGCATGCGTTTTTCCCTCTTTTTCCATCAAGTTGAAGCTAAACACGGCCCCCGTTCACAATTTTGGCAACCTCCAATATTTTTTTGGGTTAACCCCGGGGATAGAGAAAAGAATGGGCTTTAATATAGAGGAATCATTACCTTCCGATCTGCAAAAATACGGATGCTGCAGCCAAAAAAATGACCGCAAACACCAAAAATCAAGAATTTCAAAAAAGTCAGCTGTTTTTTGGAAAATCTGAATACGGCTATCGATTTCTCATGGCAAGAAACCCCCGTAACCAAAAAATCAGCATTTTTGAAGCAATTTGAAAATTTGACGTCGAAAATTGCAGAAGCCGTATCTCCAGAATCCGGCATCAGAAAAATGTGACATACCGAAAAGTTGAACCTCCCCATGGGTCCCAACAACTTTGGCAAAAAACATTTGACAGTTGAAAATCTCTGTGTCGCCAGAAATAAATCTGCTCACAGAGTACCTCTTAAATACTAATTAAAAAAAATAATTTATTAAAATTCAATTTGCACGCTGCGTTTATTTTTTTCCAAAAAAAAACATTTTTAAAAATACCGTAATCGTATAATAAATAAATTTAAAAATACGATAAGGTTGTCTAAAAATTTTTTGTTTTGGGATAAAAAAAGGAAAACAAAAAAATATCGGTCCTGCTTGAATGGCGGTCGACCAGGAACCACAATCACAACCCCACTTTTCCAAAAATGTGCAACACAACAACCGAGCTGATAAGAAACACCCCAAAAGGAATAAATTTGACTTCAACCGGGCTATGATTATTTTACGACGCCAACGGGTAGCAACCGAATCGGACAACACGCGATTGATTTTGCGGCAAAAACAATGAATGAAAAATTGCAGCAACAAAAAATTTTTTTGAGGGGCTTTTTAATTTTTATTTTTTTAATCAAAATCGAGGCAACAATATTTTTCCTGGTCAAAATGGGCAAAAATTATCGATGAAAAGTGAGTGAAAACCGTCCAGTTTGATAATTACTGCTTTTGCGCCTTCGCGCACTCGTGTACCTTGTTTTGAAGGTGGTACCAAAAAGAACAGAATAAAATTGAATTGTTGAATTGTCGCTTTGGAAACGAAACGAACGGCACCAGCTTTTGGGTGCGCGAACAAAGCAAAGCTGCCCCGGGCGGCCAGCAAGCAAGTCATTACCCCACCCAAACCAAATTGCCGCGCAAACCATGCAGCCACCCAAACAGGCTCGTGTCACCTCGCTGGTCCGTGCGAGCCCATGTATGAGAATTTGTATGTAAGAAACCGGGATTG
Organism: Turbatrix aceti; assembly: GCA_963969345.1. Lineage (NCBI taxonomy): Eukaryota > Metazoa > Nematoda > Chromadorea > Rhabditida > Panagrolaimidae > Turbatrix > Turbatrix aceti. The sequence goes on from OZ017768.1 coordinate 7,707,822, forward strand.
TAAGCAAACCCACTCTTGCTTTTATAATATTTTTGAGCCCAGGTCGACCGCGCCACGAAGGAAAAGAAAAAGCAAGCATGGTTCTCGTATGTCTGTGTCATCCGGACGTGTATACGTATACGCATGTAAAGTCACACCTTCCCTTGACTCGACAAACACGGGAAAGGGAAGAAGCCCTAGCAGCGTCTTCTTCCACGCAAGAGACGACATGACCCGTGGAAGAAATTCTCGAGGGGTTCGGAATTCACTCGCTTGAGACAAAAACATGAGAAAAAAAGGATGTCAAGTGGAAACACAAATCTTGGATTTCGGCTGATATCGTTAATCGCCGACATTCTACCTGACAATTTATGTCAACATGAGATTAGAGATTAAATACATTTTAGTTTTTTTTGGGATTTTGGGAAACTGATCCGAGGCCGAAAATAGAGCAGATTTTTTTTGTTCGAAAAATGTTTTTTGGTGTCAACAAAATTTAAAATTTTTTTTTGAATTTTTATTGTCCTTGCAAAAAAATTTTAAACGCAAAAAAAAAAGAAAAAAATTTTGGCTTCTGAAGATTTTTTTGGAAACTTTAACTGCCCACACAGAAAATTGCAAAACGCAAACAAGAAAAATGAAATGAACTTTTCGCGCGGGCTCCAGGGGTCAAAAAGAAATCATGATTGACGTGATGCGCACCCGCACCGCCTTCTTTTTTTTGGGCACCCAAAAATCAAGTTGAAGCAAAAAAAAAGAGAAATCAAATTCCAGGTGCATGCACGCGTCGCTGTATACATGATACAACGGTCGGTAAAATTTCGTTAGACCAGTTAGAACAAGTTTTATTTTTTTTTTGTCGAAAAGGTGAACGGAAGAAAATGGAATGCATGAGGAGGGCAATATCGCGCTTTGTACAGACAGCCTCAGCGGCCGCTCAAAAGGGGAAGAAGGCCACCGGCCGGTTGGCTGACAGGTTAGAGGAAACAACGACCGGGCGGATGGGCGGATGGATGGAAGGCCGGTGATAAAATATTTAGTAAATGTTTTAGGTTGTAAAAATGTAACAAGATTACACGAGATAATCTCCGGCAGAAGACACCTAAACATCTCACGGGGGGCGTAAAATGAACGAAACTTGGTAACGTTAATGCATTTTGTTCTGCTTTCTGAACATTTCTTTTTACGCAGCTGTAAAAAGCGTTCTGGGAGGCAGAAAATTTTAATTTTCAAAAAATAAATTTCTTAAACTGAAAAAAAATTTTTAAAGCGAAAATTAAAAAAAAATGAACGATGAACGGGAAATTTAAATTTAAAAAAAAAAAGTTTTTTTAAAATTGAATTTTCAATGAGCAAAGTTAAAAAAATGAATTTTTAATAAGAAAAGTTCAAAAAGTGAATTTTTAATAAGAAAAGTTGGAGAAAAAAAAATTTTTTCTGTAGAAATGAAAAAATCGGCTGTCAGTGAATGAGCAAAGTTGGTCGACACCCGGGTAAAACTACAACGCGAGCGGCAAAGAAGCCGAAGTGGTGATCGGTCAACAACCCAGTCAGGCAGGAAGACAGATAAAGGAGAGATTCACAGCAGGAGGTCAAGTGTCTGCGCTGGACCAGAAACAAGATTGTTTAACGTAGTGAAACAACGAAACCAAACCAAACCAGTGGAGTGAGTACCAGTTGGACTGTTGCCCCGACCAAGTGGTGATCCTCTTACATTACACTAACGACGTTCTACGTAGATATTTAATTAATTAATTAATTAGCCGCTTGGTTGTACAAAAAACGCCGGCCGTTAGTATTTTTTTTTTTGGTTTTTAAAAATACAAAAATGACCGGGCAATGGGAAAATTTTGGAAAACAAATGACACGTGTTTTTTGTTCGGTTTGTTTCGGGGCGTCGTGATTGTCGTGGACCAAGCTAGCTTTCTTCCCGTCTACAGGTGAACGTTGCTCCCGGGCAGAGCTTCATCACTTTCTCTCTCAAGGCCTTGTATGTATGTATGTGTACAACATTGCTTGGGGCTTCCGTCGTCGCGGGAAAAATGTGAATCAGCAAAAATTGCCTTCCACAAAAAAATGTAAAGCAACGTTCAGCGACAAAAAAAGTATCAGAAGCCGGAATTTTTGTCATAAATTTTTTTTTTAAATTTAAAACGTAAAAAAATATTATTTTTTTCATTTTTTCATTTTTATACTTTTCAAAAAAAAAGAAAAGTATAAGTAAACAAAATTTTTTCATAGTGTTTAGCAAAAAACATGAACTTACGTTTCGCCAGGTAACCCAGGTGAAAGAGGTCCGCTGATGATGACCTCCTCATGCACAACTTCCGGTTCTTCTTCTTTTTCCTCCTCCAGCGTAGCGACGCCATCGATGAGTTTCACTTCAAGGCCGGATTCTGAAGCTCCTTCTGAAGCCTCAGAAATGGCAGGCAGATCCTCGGCGTCCACAAAAACAACAGCAGGATCAACTTCCGAAACTTCCGGCTGAACAACAGTCCGACGCTCGATCTCGGTCTCAGCATCCGAATCCGAGGACGTAGAAGAAGTCGACGAAGAATCAGAAGACGAAGAAGCCGGATGGGGAGAGACAAGATCGACGGGTTCGTTCGCGACGAGGATGCTTGCCGGAGGCGGAGGGGTCGAGGGGGGCACTTCTTCGGCCCGGGGCAGCACGATGACCTCCTCGCTCTGGTCACGGTCGCGCTCGGATGCCGGCGGAGTCGAGGGGGTGGTCTCGGCGGGAAGAGACTCGGATGGTTTCTCTTTCTCCGGTTGTGACATCTGAAAAAAATGGGAACGTAAAACCGATTTGGAATTTTTTTCAAAAATATTTGAACGCTCCAAAAAATATTTCTAACTAAAAAATTTTTAAAAACAACGCGCGCTGAAAAAATTAGCCCCAATTGAAGCCTCAAATAAAGTAAAAAAAACAAGAATTTTAATTTAAAACAATAGACGATCGGCTAGACTGCAAAAATATTCCAGGTGGACGGAGGAGTGTCTATCAATTAACGAATGAGTAACAAACAGTGATATTTTCCCATTTCCTCCGCCTTCGCCTTCAATATTGTTTTCGCCGTCGTTGCCACCGCCGCCGCCATCGCCCCGATCGTTGCTTGCTACTAGGAAGCAATTAGTCACGCCGTTTCTGCTTTCTCGGCAGAAAAAGTTCATTCGCTATGTATTTTTTCAATCAACGGAACCAAAAAAACGCAATTCAGCAAAAAAAGGAAACGTAACAGTTTACGCAAAAAAACTGTTCATAAAGTTTTCTGTGCATTGTTTATCAAAACACGTTCGGAAAAAAACCAGTCGATTACGCAGTTACCTGCCTAACAGTCACTACATACATGATGCACTCCCAACAATGGATTTTTTTGATGCAGAAGTTAAAACCAGTCAGCAGCTGTCGTAACAAATTATGGGTTTTTCCAAGGTTTAAAAACGTTTTTAAATAAAAAAAACACGCTGGACTTTGGAATGATCGGAATTCCCAAAAAATGTGCTAAAAAGTTTTGAAGCATTTTTTTCTGTCAACAGAAACAAAAACATTTTTTTCACGTATTGTTCTTCGACAAAAAAACGTCAGCCATGATTTCCGAAGCAAAAATGTACACAAAAACTATCAAAAATACTGAAAATAAATACTCACAAATTTTCAAACTTGGTGTCCCAAAAATGAAATTTGGCAAACTTTTAGACATTTTAAAGGCCAAAAACCAATAAAAAAATCCACTGAACCATAAAAAAACTTATATGAATTTCCATGAAACAAAATAAAATAAATCAATGCATGGCAACAAAAAAAACGCAGCATGGACTAATCCCCGTTTCGCGCGTACACGCACCTGACAGGGTCAACCGCAACCCTGTCAGCTACGGCGGCCGCCTCGACCGGTCATGTTCGACCACGACCGCGACCCCGACCGGTGTGGCGAAGAGGAGCGGTGAGCTGGTTGCCGCAAATGGGAATGGTGGATGGCAAAAGTCCAACAAAGAGACAGCGGAGACAAAAGAGCATCCCTGAACACAACCACATGGTCAGTCAGCCATCGCTGGACGCCGGTGAGCGTCGGATCGCGATCGAGAACGAGAAAGGAAAACCTCCAACTACTTATTAAAGTATGAACGTAGCGGATGTTTGGTTTTGAGTGTGTATTTATTTGATCGTTTTTGATGGACGCGCAGGCAATTTACGGTCATTCAGGTTGGATTGGAACCCAAAAATCCAAGGACAACGGTCAGAATTTGCCATTTTTGTACTTACGGAAACTGTAAGCAAAAATAATCGTAACTATATATTTCCCCCAACGAACTACAAAAAGTGCTAATCTCCCCCAAAAATATCCAAAAAGCAACATTTGAACAGTCCAAGTAATAAAAAAACCACGTAAAATTATACCAACGACTTCTGTTTGGCTCCGAACAGGTAAAAAGTACTACACGTATACGCCGGCCGCCTCCATTGCTTGCGCGTGGCGCAGAAGAGAAAACCCATCATTTCCGAAGGCAATGAACCGTGTGAAAGAAAAAAATTGTACACCTCAAGCGTGAGCGCAAGAAATCGGCGATCGGCGACGTGCTCCTCCGCCGCCATCAAGGATCCCCTTTGATTCACGTTTTACAGTTTTACGGAAGGAAATAAATAGAGTCAAAACAACCGAGGCACATGCGCCACGCCACGGACTGATTCACCCCGCAATCGACTCTAACTGGTTAAAAAAATTGGAAATCGTACTAATGTTCGCTTTTGGAGAATTGTGGAACACAAAAAAACTGTGTAAAACATGAACAAAAAATTGAATTTAAAAAATTGTATGCATTTTTTCAAATTTTATGTCAACCGGATTCTCGAGTGGAAAATGTTTATCGACAATTTTTGAATTTTGATCGATAATTTTTGACGGTTTTTGAATTTTTATCGATAATTTTTCACGGTTTTGAATTTTTATCAATAATTTTTGACAGTTTTTGACTGTCGAAAATTTCGATCGACAATTTTTTATTTTTTCAACTTTGATGAAACTGTTTTGCTATTTTTTTTATTCCATTGTACACGGTGTCTTATTCCCCCTTATTTTCGGACAAACTTGCCTGCAACGTGCGCGCGCGCACAGCTTCAACCTGCTTTGTTTTCCTGTGGGTGAAAATGATAACTTTGCGTTTTTTTCACAGGCATTTTTTTCTTTTGTGTGTTCATCAGATCAACAGATTACAATTTTGCGATCATTTTGATACCACACGTGAAAAAAAATATTTAGTTTGGGCTCAGCGACAGACTACATAAAATTGACTTTTTTCAAAATTGTCATGATCTTTACAGCCGAAGTCGACCGTCTAATTGTCCCAATTTTTTTTTATAGAATTAAAATGCCTAGAGGAACACATACAAATAATAAAAATCACCACTTATGCTTTTCCCCAATGAGATATCAATTGATAACTGATTTCCCTTATAAAAGAGTGCGCACGCGCTGCGCGCTCACACGGAATTTTAAAATTAGTCGTTGCGAGAACCCTCAAATTGCATTTTTTCTGTCGATTACGTAGTTTTTTATAAGGGATATCTGTAATCAATTGATATCTCATTGGGGAAAAGCATAAGTGGTGATTTTTATTATTCGTATGTGTTCCTCTAGGCATTTTAATACCATAAAAAAATTATAAGAGAATTTGACGGTCGATTTCGGCTGTGATTGTCATGACAATTAAACAAAAAGACAATTTTGGGGAGCTTGCCGCTCCGCCTAAACTAATTATTTTTTTTCACATGTGGTATCAAAATGATCGCAAAATTGTAATCTATTGATTGGATGAACACACAAAAGAAAAAAATGCCTGTGAAAAAAACGCAACGTGCTCACTGGGAAGCGAAGCAGACTGAAGCTGTGCGCGCGCGCACGTTGCGGGCAAGTTTGTCCGAAAATAACACACCGTGCAGACGTGATCGATGATCGATGAGTCAACGTTTTTTCTTCTTCTTCAAAATATTACTCTTCTTTATTTTTTACGGAAACTGCATGAATAAAATGTCGAGAGCCAAAAATGCTTTTTGCTTAAAAATAAAAAAAATTGAAATATGTACACTATGCATTTTTTGAGCGCCAAATTTCTTCTTCAAATTTTTGTAGCCCTTTTTATATTTTTTTTTCATAATAAAAAGTTTTTTTAAGTTATGTAAATTTCCAAGTGCATGAACCAACCTGTTTAGCGACATCGGTAATCTTCAGACCAAAAGAATACGGCATGTTGAGGGGTCTCCTCTGCGACGGTGGCACAGGAGGCGGACTGGAAGGAAGGGATTCGTCAGCCTCGCTGAGGAGCTCCGGCTCACCGACAGTCTGTCTTCTGGAGACCATCGGCGTTGCGATATCTTCCTGTTCCTCTCTTTCGGGTGCAATCGGTGGAGGAGGTGATGGCGAAGACTCAGTGGACTGCTGGGATTCTATAATCGTCGAGATGCGTTCGTCGATCTCGGCTTGCGCTTGGGAATGTGGGCGAAATGCCGTCGATGCGTAGGACGACGAGACGCTGCTCGTTTGGCTGCGGAGATCGTCGCTGTCTTCCTGCAATCGAATCAGGGACTAAATATTTACGTTTTGTACGTTTTAGAAGGGGTCAATGTCGGTCAACAAGCGCATCAAGGTGTGCCGATTATCGACTCGGGAACTAACTAATCGACCACTTGTGCTTGACTTGAGTGGTTGCCCCTCGCCATGACTTTTATCGATTTGTAAATACATAAACAACAGAAATTCAACAACCTGGGCTGGAATGAATTTCTTGTGTTTACAATTCATAAAAAGTTGGAAAAATTATTTATTTGGAAAAACGATTTTCAAATTTTGAAAAAAAATTATATAACACAAAAAAATTTTTGTAGAAAGGCACTTATTCAAAAATTAGCGACGCTTGTTTTAAAAAATCTTTTTAAATTAAAAATCATAAAAAATTGATTTATTTATGAAAAAGCTCCAAATTAGAAAAAAAATTTGCAAAAAAAATATTTTTTGGCAGTAATTTTTTTTAATTAAAAAAAAATTTTTTTTTTTAAATCTGACACTTTTTTCAAAAACTATCGACGCTTTTTTACAAATCGCAAGAAAATTTAAAAAAAAGGCTCCAAATAAGAAAAATTCGACAAAAAATTATTTTCTGTACAAATCGTAAAAAAAGAGCTCCAAATAAAAAAAATCAACAGAAAAATATTTTTTTTAGAAAATGCCAATTATTACCCGGCACTTTCTGCAAAAAGTTTGTCTGTACGACGCACCAATTTTTTCGTTGTCCCACTCAAAGTAATACCCCAAATAAGGCGCGGCCGAAGCGCGGTGCCATAAGATCGCAATCTATGCAAGTACGGCTTCGCGCAAAAAAAGGGTCAAGGCCTATACCTACCTCAGTAATGGCATCGAGATAGCCAAATCCCGGGTCAAGGGAGCCACCCGCGGCCGTTACAAACTGGATAAGTCCGGGTCCGCCAAAAACAAGAAAATCAGACATCTCGGGCGCATCTTCTGCTCCCATGCCACCGATGGCAGTTCCGTCGTCTTCGACCCATTCGCCTTCGAGCGCTTCCAGCCGACGACGGGCGTCTTCCTCTTCCAACGCTCGCTGGACCCCGTACGTGTTGATCTCGATCGGCGGCGACTCCTCGGGGGGAGTCATTGGATTCTGAGATCCAGTTGAAAACTGTTTTTCCAGCGGCGGCACTGGAGGGGCTTTTCTGTGGCTGCTTTGGGCTTCCTGGGGTTCAGGAGCATCATTTGAGGGTCCCGCAACGATAGTATCGGTGTCGAGGAGCGTGCTGAGACTCTTGAGACCCCCGGCCTTGCCTGGCTTGGATGAGGACGAGGCAGACGATTCGTCTGGATCCGACATCACAGACTGGCGTTCAGACGAGGACGAATCGTCATCGGTCTTGTCGTTCGTCGATGCCCTCGATTCGCAGTCTTGGATCGAGGGTGGACGCTTGTCGCCGAAAAATAACACGCGCCAAGCAAAGTAGATTGCCTACAATTTTTTAACTGTTAAAACAGGATTTCAAATATTTAAAAAAGTCTGATTAGGTTCCGGATCAACTTGAAATAAATACTTATTCGGACGATGAAAAACAAGGAACAGTTTAATCAAATACGGCAGCGGATATGATCAAAAAAATCCAATTCAATTTTTTTGAACAAGTTTCGATAAAATGAACGCAACAACGAAATCAATGAACAAAATTAAAAAAATCTAAAAAAATTTTTATGTAAAAAAAAACTAAAATTATGTGAGACAAAAAATTGAGACAGGTAAAATTTCTCTTCAACGTGTCAATTTTTTGATAACGCATAAAAATCTTCTCACCTACAAAAAAAATTAGATAAGAACGAACAATTTTTCAAAAATCGTTCAAGTTTTCATTTTTCATTTTTCTTTAAAAAAAAAAACGATAAAACGATTCAAACAGACATAAAAGAAATAAATATGTATTTTTATGTGAAATTGAGAGCAAAAACAGAAATTACATAAATACATCCGTGAACATAATATTTCTGGGGTGTGGTAAAAAGAGTCTTCATCATCTCTCCTAGAATGAACGTTCACGGAAGAAACAAACGTTCCCTTTTTTTTAATCGATTTGTGTCAATAAATCGACAAAAAAAATGCTAAACAAATAAAAAAGATAAAATGAGTTGTTGAAAGTTGCTCTTATTTTTTTTTCTTCGAAAGATGAACTCTACTGACATGAGTATTTTTTGTGGATTGATAAAAAGATTTATTATACATAGAAATTGAATGTATTTTGTATTCAATGTAAGGGGAGAGATAAAAAGGACAAACGCATGAAAACGGCTTCAAAAGGTTGTCAAAAATGGAGGAAAACAAACAAACAACAGGAGATTGATTCCATTTTGGCGGAAAGACAAAAAATGTTGGGTTGCTGCATAAAATACGAGTTTCTAGAACTTTTTGGATACAAAAACACGTGCACTGTCAAATTTGGAAACACTTTTGTAGGTAGAAAAACAGATTTTTTCTGTAAACAAAAAAGGGTTCTGATTTCCCAAGTTTTTAAAAATATGGTTTTTATACAAAATGAAGGTGATTCGTTCGAAATCTGTCTACGTAAGGTACACCGGGGAGGGGAGGTAATGTGCGGATGTTGAAGTTGAGGAAAAACAAAATCGGTGAAGAGGGCAGGGCAGGGGAAGGGGATGAATATGCGCGGAGCGGCAAGACAGGATGAGGAGAGGTTACACGCACTCTCTCCTCATCCTGACTTGAGGTACCGCTGCTACCTGCCTGCTACCTGCGTGCTTGTACACGCGGTAGACGTGCGCAAGCCTGGACCGTCTTTGAACAAATAGCACACACGCGTGTCACAGCCTCAACCGCAGCATCAGCATCAGCATCACCTACTACGCCAGCAACAGCAGCAGCAGCAACAGCAACAGCAACAGCAGCAGCAGCGTGGTCGGCGCAGTCGTAGTCGAAGAGGAGGAAGGGGGGGCACGCTGCCGGAAACGTGGAACGTACAATGTATGGTTGCTCGGGGCAAAGGAGGGTGAGGAAGGCGGCAAACACGACCACGACCACAACCGCAACGACGACGTCGCCAAGGTAGACAAAGGCAAAGGCTCGCTCATGTCTCTCTCATGTTTGCCCTCGAGCGAGCTCGCGTGGTGGTCTGTCTGACAGGCGACAGAAGGAAACGGAAGATGCAGAGGTATTGTTACAAGAAAAGACAATGTAAAACTAATTTTTTTGACCGATTAGAATGCATAGAACAATTAAAAAAACTGTATACAATATTTCAAAGGAAAAATTTAAAAATTTGAGGGACGTCGACAAAGAAATCGACCAAGAATCCAAAAAAGTGTAAACAATTAGTCAAAAATTATTCGAACAACGAAAGAACGGCAATTTGCAAAGAAAATTTACAATTCAATGAAGAAAACGCTGGAAAAAATGTAACTTCATTAATTTTTGAATACAAAACTGCACGCACAAAAAAACAAAAAAAATGTCTCAGAACGAAAATTTTGTTCGAATCGAAATTTTCTTGCCAGAACCATCTTTGCCGCCTTTTTCGTTTTTTTAAATTTCTTTGTCAAAAAAACTCTCGTAAATTATTAAAATTCAATTGAAAACACGTTTACGTGGTTTAAAAATAATTTTTAAAACATAGACGCGTCAGGGTTTTCCAAATCTGTTCCGCGAACAAACAAATAAATGGATAATCGAAAGTCCCACAAGAAAAAAAAGGGTGGGAGGGAGGAGGATTGGATTTGACGTGTTCATAATGTGTCCAGTCCGTGAAACGTGGGCAAATCCAGGCAGGCAGGCAGGCAGGCGGGTTTTGCAGGTTTCGCGTTCTTTCTTCTTTCACGCACAACAGATGGACTTCTACGCGCGCGCGTACATACGCCACCGTCACCGGTGGTCAAACACGTTTATTTTTTGAGGACAAGCTTCTATTATTTATTGTGTAGTACAAAAAAAGGAAAGGCCTTTTCTCGGGCGAATAGTTTTTGAGAATGCTGCCACAGCCACCGTCACCGCCGCCGGCGACGACCGGCGACCGGCCACAACAGTGCTCGCGTTTGTTTTTTTGTTTTTCTGCTGTTTTGAACAAAATTTCAAAGGCGGCGTTGCAAACGAAGGCGTTTTTAAATTTTGTATTGAAAAAAAAATGCTCTGGCATGAATGACCACTGTTTTTGTGGTGTGAAAAATGTTTGATAGCAAAATCGTCGTCAGTTTTGTTTTTCTTCGCAGCGTAAAATTTTTTTCTTTCGCGACAGCGATGTCGTTGGTCGGGATCAACGAGCGTAAGGTAGAAACGGAAAAAAAAGAAAGTTGAACTTTTAATGACCGTGAGCAAAATTTTTTTTTTAATGGTGACAAGGTTGTCAAATTTTTGTAGGTGAAAATGGGGCGAAAATCATCGCATTAGGCGTGTCATTAATCGGGAATCTTGAAAATCGGAAACTTTGACCTCGAGAAAGGGTAAAACAACATTTTCAGGTGTTCTTTGAGGGATAAAAGTCAAACAAAGCCCAAAAAGGCGATCAAATCAAAAATAAATAAAAAATAAAATTCAATACGCGCAAAACATTTGCAGCTTCTTCTCTCGACGAGTACGCATTTTAAACCCAAGTCAAGTCGACTACCAAAAACGAAGGTACTAAATCCGAGGACAATGCAGCAAAATATTTATAAACACCCCGCGGGTTGCAACAACGAAGCAGAAGCAAGCAACGGATTGTAGGCGACAATGGAGATGGAATGAAGATCTCGATCATAATCCCGAGCTTGATCGACAAAAAAAACGTGAGAACTCCAAGATGACTGCTATTGCTGAACGAGCAGAGTACAAAGAAGCAATTATGTATGCACCTAGTAAATAAAATGTTAGCCTGGGCATAGTAAGCGGGGGTCGAGATTAGTTGACCCCAACGAGGGCTACCGGGGGCGAGGTTGGCAAACAAACATTGGCGCCGGTCGGCCGGCGTCATCGACATCATCATCATCATCGTTGTCGTTGTCGTTTACGAGACGGACGCGGAGGGGCAATACTCGGTTCTTCGAGGTGGGCCAGGTGAGGGGGTACGCGCGTGCGCACGCGTACGTGGTTGACCTGCCTCCCTCCACCCGTGTGGTCAGGAGGAAGGAATGAAAAGGAGGGCAAGACGAACGACTCCTCTGACGACGACTGACTTTGCTTTTCGTCTTGCCCTTTCCGGTGGCCAGTCACTCCTTGCGTCTCGCGCATTTCGCTGCTCTCGCCGACGAGGACTCGGACGAGAACGATCGACGACCAAATAACTCGTCATCATCGCCTGCCTCACCGCCCTGCGCGTGTGTGTTTTTGTGCTCGGGCGGTGGGTTGGTTGGTTAGTTGTTAGTTGGTGGTCAAAGGACCCTCCCGCAACAGCATCCATCGAGTCAAGTCGAGAAGAGAGATGAGACGACAACACTATTTTCAGTTCAGAAGATCGGGACGAGAGAAGCAATCGTCTAAAGCCTGCAGAGGCCGATCGGGGCCCTGAGGGCAGGTAGGTAGGTAGGTCGCAGTCGTCATGCTAATGTTCCTGACTACAAATTGATCCCAAGGGCTGCACAGCGGTGTTACACCTTGCAAGATAAATAGAATTTAAATTTAAATTTTTTTTGTGAAAAATTTTAATTTAAAAATTAAAAAATTTAATTTAAAAATTCGTTTCCTTTATCTTTTTCTTTTCTTTCTTTTTTTCTTTTTGTTGGATTCTATTTTATTTGCAAATTGAAAAATTCTTTTTTTTTTAAATTCGATTTTATTTGTGAATGAGAACATAAAAATCAGTTTTATTCCAAAAAAAGCCGCGTAATTAAAAAAAACTTTATTGATAGTGAATAAAACATTTTTTCAAGACTCCAAAGAACACCTGGATTCCCACCAGACTGTCAAACTTTCCCATAAAACGCGAAGCAGCATGTGAACTTGCACTTTCATTTAGTGCAAAAAAGACTATCATATTGCAGGTGCGCAAAGTGCAAAGTTGCGCAAGCAGCTATAAAAACTGATTTAAAACAAAGTAAATATAAAAATTCTCTGAGGCTTCAGAAAGTTCGAATTCACGTAAAAACATACATAGATATTTATCGATGACGTGGTCAGAAGCTGAACACGCAAGAAAAACAATTGGGACGAATCAGACAGACTGGCAGGCAGACAGGTATGTATGTATGCCGAGAGGACCCGTCGCAGGATGAGGCAAATTAGCCTTCACGTCCCCCCAATTTTCCCATCTCATCACCGCCCGAAATCCTCTTCCGTTCGTTCGGCAGTGGAAAATGAGAAAAACAGAAAGCGAGATCATGGATCCACTACTCCTGACTCTATTGAGTGTTCGAGTGTCGTGAACATGAACCAGGGTCACCTCATCTCACCGGTGTCGTTCGTTGCAAAATGCCATGTGCAAAAATGAAAAAAAATGAAAATTTTTGATTCTTTTTGCTACTTGCGTGAAAGAGGAATGAGTTCCAAGGTCAGGCTGGGAATGAATGGAAGACAGGACATGATGTTGTAATGACATGGTAGATGCGGAAAAAATATGTATTTTGAATGAAAAAAAATTTTAAACAAAGAATAATAATGAAAAAAATTTTTTTACAGACTTGCATAATAAATATAATATTTAAAAATAAAACTGGGTAAAACATAAAAAATATACAAAAGATGTAAAAAAGTACGAAAATAATTTTTCGTACAAAAAAAAAAACAAATCAAAAATACATTTTGAAAAAAACTCACAATAATCGCTGAAATAGCAGCGGTAAAAATGGTGTCAAAAATGCGATCGCCGATTTGGCTCGACTCAGTTTCGGGTCGATCAACGGCGGTGGCTGGAGGTCTTCGAAAGTCCAAAAGGCCCATTTTTGTCCGCAAATTAAAATTGAGCACCGGGCTCAAAGCCGTCTCCGTTCGCGTCGTAGGTTGTGCGAAATGTTATTAAAAATTCGATCTAAAAAATGCATATTTTCGGAATTTTTTATTTGAATTCGTTCACGCTACGTTTTTTCGACCAAAGTGAAACAAACACGAACGATTGTAAAAAAAATGAGAAAATCAAAAATCCTTTATTTCCAATAACAACGCTGCCAGAAGCCTTCCGAAATCGACGACTCACTCCGCGAAACAAACACCCCTGACATTTGACGAGAAATGGGGAAAAGCTGGACGCGATAGTTTAGCTCGCATCAGGCTTCGGCTGTGGTTGTGACTAAGCTTAAACTGAACCGAGTTGACACCTTCCCATTTGCCCCCATTGTCACCTGGCGACTCTCATCAGCCTAACGTGGGTCTTCGATGACGCCCAGGTGATCTCGGTCGGTCCTCCAACGTCCTCACTTGTTTTTTTTTCTGTGACACTTGAAGCAAAACGGTGGCAGTGGTGGTGGCGGGTTTCGGGGACGTAATCCACACCTGAGAGGCGTGACAGCTCAATCGGGTGGTCGATGATGATGATCTTCGATGGATTGGTTGACTGACTCTCATCGGTCACGGAGCCGGGTGGGCGTTAGCCTTAGCCGGATTAGCTTCCGATAGATCTCTTTCTTGCACGCACGCGTGCACGCACGCGTGCACGGGATCGGACGCTGGGGAAAAACATTGGAAAAAGTGAAAAGCAAAACGATTGCTGGAGAAGAAAAGGAAAACAACAGAAACTATAGGGTTCGAGCGGACGGAATCTCATGCAAAGGGTAGCATGTTATTTCACGGAAGCGAAAAAAGAAATAAGAAATAAGAATTCTTTTTTTGGAACAAGCTTTCTTGCAACGTTGTAGTATCTACAAACAATGAGTGTAGCTGTAGTAGCAATAATGTATATGGAAAAGAATTAAAAATAACGTCTGACGTCATTTGGAAAGTTTTATTTGGCAATGTTCAAAAATATTGAATACTAAACCCAGAAAAGGTCCACTGCGGGACTCCAGAATAAATTATGTTTGAATTGATACATACTATATTTTTTTCTTGCACGCCTAGCGGACGGTCGGATTTATTCCGCCTCTCCTGTCCGCGACAGCAGCTTGCGCTCGCGATCGCATTCGGGAAGCAGCGCAAGTGTGAGAATTGAAAGCGCCGTTTGACACCCGGGCTGGCCACCCTGTCAAACGTAGGCTAAAAAAAATGTCTAGATTCCGGCTCAGCGTCGCTACCATCAACGCACGCTCACTGCTGACGGATTTTGAAGAGGCCATTCGCAAAACGCTGACGACGTCGTTCTTTTCTCCCACACTGGCGAAGAACTTCAGGAAATGCTGTCGGATATGGCCATCATCTGCAAGGACGTCGGACTGGAAGTCAACGTCAAGAAGACGCAGTGGATGGTACAGAAATGGCGGGATCAGCGACCTATCTCCTCCGGACTTCTCCTCAAGGACATCGAGGACGATTTCGAGCTCTCCCTCCACTTTACGCTGGGTCGATTCGCTCAACTCGGTGTTCAACAAGACGAAAACCAGACCACAGCAACGATGGGAAGAAGAAATCGCGACCAAAACGAATCGAGACATTTACACCTACGTGGACATCATTTGTGCCTCCTAACATCTGGTCTAATGATAACTAACCACTGAGTAATGGTGAAATAAATAAATAAATAAATATTTTTTTTAAAATTTATTTCTTAGTATATTTCACAACACTCTCACATCAGTGTCAGTATAATTAAAAAAAACTAAATATGAACCAACAAATAAATAAATAGATATCAACGATTCTGAAAGCCAAAATCGAGGTTAATGCTGTTTGATAACCGAACCATAACCAATTATCTATTTTTTTATGTGTTCAAAAAATGTGCTAAAATATTAAAATTAGCAAATTTTAAAACAATAAAAATACTTTTTTCTTTGCAAATACTTTTTTAAAATTTGTCGATTTTAACATTTTAACAATATTTTAATTTTAAGAAATTGAATAAACCAATTTTTTGTCAAAAGTATCTTGGCACGATTAAAATGTTATTTATTTGTCCAGAAAACATATTTTTGTAAAATATTTCCGAATTCAACGTAACAACAAAAAAAAGTGAAAAGTTGTACATCAATATAAAAATTTAGGATCAAACGTATTCAATGAAAAATATATTTAGTTTTTCTGCCCCAAAAACGGTTTTTTAGGACGTTAAATCAAATTTACAAATTTATAATAAATTGTTTATTTTTATTTAAAAAAAATCAATCAACGGAACATCCGACAGCCGATATGTGTAAAAATAATAAATTAACGTGTTCCAAAGAGGCGGAATAACTACCAAACAGAAGACAAGATCGATTATCGGTCATCTCAATCACCGGCACGCCGCGGCAATAAAAAAAGTTGGGTAACGATTTGATGACCATCGACACGTCGTTGTTGCGACAACGCCCGCGTCGCCCCGCCGCCTCAAGGCCTCCCGCGGCGGCGGCAGAGGCGAACTTTTTTTCTTTCCTAAACTAAATATGTATATTTATTTCCTACGTGGGGAGAGATTTTACTTTGATTCGACCAGGTGAGAGCGGAATCGATTAACGACAAGAGAGGGGGATATTCTGTCCTCTTGAGATTCAAGGGGATATCACGTGCGACAGCGGGAGTGGGATATGGGGTGAGGGGGTTCAAGACACTTTTTTTTTGAAAAATTTGTAATTACACTCGCACTTGCACATTTTTACGAAACTAGTAACTACTTATTTTTTTACGTTAGTCTTTTTGTACCCAACTTGTTAAAAGATTTATTTTTAGAAAAACAGGTGAAAGTCAAGTGCTGCCAGGTAAAAAAATTAGTAATCTGCAAAAGTTGAAATCCGCAGAAAAAGAAAAAAATGTGTGAAGAACGGTCCACGCAACAAAAAAACTTATCAGGCAACAAAAAAAGTGTCGAAAATAAACACTTGAGCACAATTTGTGCAAATATTTATCAACTGCAAAAAAATCAACAGACCATGTTTTTTTTCTCCAACACAACTTTTCCGGAACAGAGACTGTCGTCCTGTCCGGTGCCGAAAAACTAACAAAAACAAAAGGTGTGCCCCCTTTTTTCCTCCGAATGGACAAAAAAGAGGGCGCAAGGATGGAACACAGAAAAAAAATTGAAGGTGAATCTTCAGTGTTGCGAGTTGCGACCGACCTTGTCCCGTCCTAGCATCCCGTTGGTGCCTCCTCCCGTGACCCACATGATCCGAGCGGAAATCAAAATCATCACCGGAGGCCCCATGCGTCGGCCGGTGGTTAAGGTGATGATAAGCATCGCCCGGCTGACTGACTGAGCCGCCTGAGGGCTGTTTTGGGTCACGTAAGCGCAAACAAGCAGAGCGGTCGGCCTTCGACTCAGGTTACCTGAGTCAGGTACATACATACACCTGCAGGTGTGATGAATGATCCATGCATCCATCTTTGTTGTTCGTACGCAAACTTTAGCTGGAGGCTATGGAGGAGGAAAAAAATGCTTTACAAATGTGTTGAAAAAATTTCTAACACGTTAAAAAAGATACAACCTCTGCTTCAAAGATTTTGTGAATTTTGTGAACCATGTAAGCACAATTGCGCGACATCCAGTTTTTAAGACCCACTCTGTGAGCTTTTTTATTAGTAAGGTGGAGCGTCCGACACAGGCATTTTACACCTTCCGATGTTTTGTGCCATAATTGTAGGCATCTATGGGGAGGGTCCAAATACCCATATCAAAATTTTTTTAGAAGGCGGATTCCGGAGCTACGGCTTCTGGAAGCTTTCGACGTCGAATTTTCAAAATGCTTCAAAAAATCTGATTTTTGGTATACAGGGGTATCTTGGCACGAGAAATCGACTGGTGTATTTAGTTTTCTCAAAAAACATCTGACTTTTTTGAAAAATTGTGATTTCTGGTTTTTCCGCCCGTTTTTGTCCGTTGCTTGGCTCCAGCATACGTATTTTGCCCGATGCGGCCGTTTTCACAGTTAATTCTAACAGCACATATTGTTATCTCTCTCAGGAAGTCAAAAAAACAATTTATTTCGATCATTATTTTTTGTTTCGAATTTTTTTATGCCGCCAACTCAAGCAAAAACGGGTGAAAAAACGCACAGATTTACGTCTCTGTGCCTGCTCTTTGTGCGCGCAACATGCGAGTGCGCGCCGTGCTGCAGCGCATGCATGGCGCACACCACTTTCTCACTTTTTTCACCCGTTTTTGCTTGAGTTGGCGGCATAAAAAAATTCGAAACAAGAAATAATGATCGAAATAAATTGTTTTTTTGACTTCCTGAGAGAGATAACAATATGTGCTGTTAGAATTAACTGTGAAAACGGCCGCATCGGGCAAAATACGTATGCTGGAGCCAAGCAACGGACAAAAAGGGGCGGAAAAACCAGAAATCACATTTTTTCAAAAAAGTCAGATGTTTTTTGAGAAAACTAAATACACCAGTCGATTTCTCGTGCCAAGATACCCCTGTATACCAAAAATCAGATTTTTTGAAGCATTTTGAAAATTCGACGTCGAAAGCTTCCAGAAGCCGTAGCTCCGGAATCCGCCTTCTAAAAAAATTTTGATATGGGTATTTGGACCCTCCCCATAGATGCCTACAATTATGGCACAAAACATTGGAAGGTGTAAAATGCCTGTGTCGTCGGAAATAAATCGGCTCGCAGAGTGGGTCTTAAAGCATTTTTTAAACTTCAAACAACGTGGAAAAATCTCCTTTGTTGGAATAATAAATATTTATGGTAATGGGGATTTTTTTTCATTTTTTTGTCGCTTTTTTTGATGTAAAGCACTTTTTTTTAAATTTTTTCTACCTGAGAAATAGTAGATCAGAAAAAAACAGAGGCTTTCGAAAAAAAAAATCAACAAAAACAGTTTGAAAATTTCAGCCGTTTACAAAATTTCAAAAACCGATAAATCAAAATAAAAAAACTGGGGTTTTCAAAAGGTAAATTTTAGATTATTTAATTGGCATATTTTTTTTTATTCAAATGCAACAAATTTAGTGTAAGGATTTACTAAGTTAGATTCATTTTTCACATATTTGACCAAAAATCACAATCTTCACCACCAAGCGAAAGTCGTCGTTTGTGTACTCGGAAGAAAAAAATCGCTAAAAGAAGGATTTGTGAACACTACAATACCAATTCACGTGATTTTGGGGTACACAAAAGCCCGGAATGGTAAAAAGAGGGCAGGAGAGGTGACGAATGATATTTTTTTGTAAACAATCCCGGAAACTTTTTCTCACATTTGATTTTTCTCAAAAACTGGGGAATGAAACAAAGTATTATAAAATTATTATTCTGTAATTAAAAATATTTTTTATTCTTTTTAATTGTCATTTAACGTGAGAAAAATTTAATCGAACAACAAGTTTGAACAAGAATTTAAAATTTAGATGAGAATTCATCCTATTGTTAGAAAGCAATAAAAGTCGCGATTTTCTCAATCGCCGTTATCCGTCAAATTCTGACGTCAGAAAACAAATTATTATGTAAATTACGGTTTTAATTCTGCGTTTTACGACAAAGCGTCTGAAAACTGAGATCTCAACTGGCATAAGCCTGTAATCTGTTACTATTTTTGGTATAAAATTTTTTGATAAAAAAAACAAAGTAAAAATTATCATAAAAAATCAAAATACATTTTTTTTTCAAAAAACTCCCCAGCCCGTCCTACAATGGTCCATCAACGCAATCGAGACCGTTTTATTTATTCGTCGCTTGAAAACACAAAAAAAAGTATGATGAGAGTTTGTTGTTCGTCAAGGAAACGAGCACCGAAGTCTTTTAAAATGAGTTTTTTTAACGCCTGAGGCTACATATAAGCGGCGTTGCGAACAAAGTTCAATTTAAATGTCACTCGCCATAGCACGGCGGTCAGTTGTGTTGCACTACGCCTCAAAGAGGTCAAGTTGTTGCTAACTATCGAAAAAAATAGCGTTAAAACTGTTCCGACGGTTCTTTAAAAGAAGAACTTCTTTTTTTCAATTTTTTTAACAGAACAGACCAGAGGTGGCAGATCAGATCACTTTTCAGATCAGGGCAGCTCATACACCAGATCAGATCGGATCAGATTAGCTCATGGATAAGATCAGATCAGATCAGAGCAGCTCACAGATCAGATCAGATAATCCAGATCAGATCACGTGCAATTCAGATCAGATCAGATCGCAGATAATCCAGATCAGATCACGAGCAAATGATCTGAGCCATCACTGGAACTGACGTGTTTTTATGATAGTTTTTTGTCAATGTGCTCCAAAAACGACACTTTGCAGATTCATTGGGGGGGGGGGGATAATTTATTTGGTTTTCAACTTTCCACAATGTTAGTACATAGTATAAAATTGTAAGGAGAATAAGAGGGGGCGGATATAAGTTTGATCTATGTTTCTAAAATGATTTAAAAAAAAGACAGCATTGGGTTACACGATTCATAGTAAGCGAAGGAGTTAAGGGGGGCTATAGGAGTAAATATAATGGTATTAAACACTTTCATGAAGAATTGTGTACCGTAGATTTCTGATTAAATCAAAAATGAATGTAAATATGGTTTGTTCCATAACGTTTTTTTTTTCATTATTAATCATTATTAATATAAAATCTTGGCATAAATCAAGCGATTCTCCAAATCGGAAGCAAACTCGGGTGCTCGGCATAATTCGAACTCTGTTGATACCCGACGCATTAGACCATTCGTCTCTTCTGTCCAAATTAGGCCGTTTCTTGGTGCGTCGTTTGTCGGAATTGTAAGTCGAGGATACGCGAGTATTTCACGACTCCGAATTTCTTTTAACTCGTCTCGGTTGACTATGAGGATCTTGCCCTCATCGACGAGGTCAATTTTAGCACAGTCTTCGTTAAAGCTCAGAACTTGAGCTCGGTATCCAATTTTGGTGGCAAGAGATGTCCGGGATATATATCCGCAGAGTTTGTGTGGCCAGAGACCGTGTTCCAGAGGATGGAAGACACAAACTCCGTTTAGTAGTTTTCTCAGTCGATCGGGTTTATCCGGATAGGATAATGCGAAAGCATAATCGTAGTTCTGAAATAAATTGTAAATATTACTGTATTTCGAACATTTTTTATGTATGGAAAATATAAATTTTGTGAAGATATAAAAATTTTTTTTTTAAGATTTTTAATTTTTACTGCAGTTTTTTTTTTAAATTCAATTTAAAAAAATACAGTAAAAATTATTTGTGTTCAGGATCTGTTGTTTTCGCGTTAGGACCTTACAGTTACTTTAGAAAAAAAAACTGTATAAATATAACATTTTTTTTTAATCTAAAGTAACTGTAAGGTTCGCGCGCAAAATATTTAAAAAACGCGCGCAATTATACAAACCTCCTGATCGTAGTGAATAAGGCTGCACGTAGTCGGCTTTTTGAGTATCATTGGCGGCTGAATAATCGGCATGACCGGTGCCAATTCGTATTTCCAAAACAGTACGTCGGTCCAAGTGACGCAAACACGCACGACTTGTTTCCGGACTTTACTTTGCGTCGATTCAATTTGAAAGTGCCGCGTAAGCACACTTATAAGAGCCATCAAAGTTGTCCATTCGATTTCTGTGATATTGTACGTCCGTCGATTGTTTGATTTTATAGTTTGTACGTCGATTTCGCCCTGTTTCGCGCACAAAACCACATCGTTGAGGATGTGGGCGAGGCGATCGAGGTACGATACAGTCTTCTTCTCGGCCGGAAGAATGTCGATCAGGGTTGTCGGTGCACATGTCGGTAGATTGGTCAGTATGTTTTGGGGGGCCGATCGAAGAGTTCTCGTCGATGCTGACGAGTAAACGGATTCAGCAGCCGTCTCGTAGTCGCTGGCACATTCAAAGACAGGTGAGCGCTGACGTGAGCGATTCTCCGAATCCGATCCATAACTGGAATCCATCTCCAATTCTGTCTCGTGGGCGAGATCCGCCTCACGCTGACAATATTTTGTTCTGATGGCCCTGTCACGCTGTTCAGTGAGTGTCGGATGAAAGAGGCACTCCTTGGGCTTGACAAACCATGTACCGTTTCTACACTCACAATCAATAAAACTGCGGCAGACAGTGGTAAAAAGTTGGGGTACGCTGTTTCCAAACCCCTTGGCCGTTTTTGTAAGAAACCCAGGATTACTCGTGCTGAGAAAACCAAATAAGTACATATGTTTGTATCAAACTAAAAATCAATAAACCCACTCCAGTTTCTTGACAACATCGGTGATGGGGATGAAGGAATCTATATTAATTAAGTTAGGCGCCAGCTCCTTCCTGAGGTCAGCCGTCTCATCGGGTGAGTACAACATTTTTTTCAAAATCTGGCAGAATAAGACCTTCTGCGAACGTCAAAAAATACAAGACTGACCGTGAAAGCAAATTTTGGGGTCGTCTTGCTTGCGGAGTTCCTTATCAGTAAACGAACAAAAAAATGGAAAAGGGTAAATAGCAGGCCCTGGATAGTGGTGCGGCCGACGTCCAACGCAGTCATATGAATTTTGTTTTTTTTATGGTTGACAAAAGGGGAAGAGCGGCTAAAAAATCATCGATTTTGGAATCATATGCATTATCAGCAGATGGGGGTCGTCTTTTTGCATTTCAGATTCAGAACTGCGGTAAAATTAGTTGATGCAGATTCTATCGTTGTCGTCCCCTTTTGTTCGGTTTACCTGGTCGAAAACTTTGGTTTTCTTACATTAGGCAAAAACGTAAACATAAAAAAATGAGTTCTCGAAGGAACCCGAAGGTGTTTGTTGCTCCTTATCTTTCTTCATAAGTCGATTGCATCAGAACTGGCGGTGACAGGACGCTTGCCTGATAAGCAACAGCACGTCAACTTAGCTTTAGAACTTCCCCATTTTTGTCAAGCTTGCAGCGGAATAATGTCGACACGGAAAAAAAAGCAAAGCAAATATTTATTTAAAAAAAATGGTACTCCAAAAACAGTGAATTGAATTCAAAGAGAAATCACGTGACAATCAGTGTTCGAGAAAGTTAACCAACATTACCTCGAGCTGTTAAAAAAATCTGCCTCTCCATAGAAGAAAAAAAGCAACTCCTTGGCTTTGTCGATGCAAAAAACAGCTGCCGACAGACAGATTTCGTTTTCAGCAATTATATAGGATTGAAAGTTATGCTTCGTTTTATTTATTTACAAAATCGTAGAGCATTTATTTACGATATTGCATGAGTGTTTGTTGACCACCCAGATGCCATCATGTCTGTTTTATTTGTCATCCAAGCGCTTCGTCACCGCGGCAGTTCATTCTCTGACTGGGATTTGCCTTACGGCATGCCAAAAAAACCCCATCTCCGGGTCCCTCCGCCTTCGCTTTCAATTTATGATACGTACTAATCCGGCGAAATGCGTGCCAACGCATCAGATCCGATGATGCAGAGTGTGTGTTTCCGGACTCCTAAAAAGTCTTGGAACTTGCAAGTCTGATAAGGTCCTGTCTTCTTCCTTATCTTAATAAATATAACATTTTTATCCTGTTAGCTCATCCTTCAGGAAGTCAGGGATTCTATTTATTTATACATTTTTTAGTTCCTCTGTAGGTGTCCCGCGGTGCCTGACAAGTTTAACACGATAAACAAATTTATTTGTATGCATGCGTGTCTGGCGTGAAGTTGAATAACAATCTGTAAGAAACCCAATCCAGAAAGAAGTGTCTAGACTTGCAATTTATGCAACTTCCGTAAAAACAAGAAGACGTGTTTTTTTTGCAGAAAAAAAAGACAATGTTCGACATTTTTTTCTTGGACCTAAAAAACTCGCCCGACGCTTCAAATTAATACCAGGAAAACCGACAGTCCCACAAAAATTTGAAAAAGTTCTTGACTTCCTTCTCGCAGGAAAAAAACCTAAAGACTAGCCAAGCGCGTCTGCAAGACATCCAAAAATATCCAGTATCTCTAGGAATCTCCTAATCCCGTCCTTGTCCTTTTGACACAGTGACATGCACTACGATTCCCGCTAAACCCCTGAATGACTGATGCCAGCAAATGAACACGGAGCACGTGTCCATCTGCTGGCAGCTTGCTTCTATTTCCTATGCAATTTGCAGAAAAAAGTGTCCGAATGAGTTAGTTGTTGCCAAGATGAATTGCATCACGTAACGCTACGCCGCCGCAACCGTGATGCAATCAATTCATGACATCTCCGTTATCCTAGAACAACGAACAACGAACAACGAATGCAAGCTCCGCTCCGCAGACACAGAGCAAATCATCTGTTCCGTGTCCATTCCGCATACAAATTGTGTTTTTTATTGGATCTCATGTCAGAAACAACAAACAGGCGCGTGTTTTGGTTTTAGTACGAAACGCCATTAGTATGTGCCCTTCCTTCCCCCTCACGGGAGACAGGTGAGCGTTGAGCAGGACACGAGCAAACTTCCCTGCCCGCGTGTCCTGGCTGTGCTTTCGTGGTCACCGTCTCCGTCCCCGTCTTTGCCTCGCCTTCGCAGTGCGTGTTGTGTTGGCTTCCGCTTCGCCAATTTGCCGCGCCTTCGTGGACTTGGACGTCGACCGTCAATGTGGACTTGCCCCCTTCCCCTGCCAAGCCCCCCTTCCTTCACCGGACGCGTTCCAACTAACTCAAACTTTCTCGACGCCACATAATGGAACTCTATTTTTTCTCG
The DNA here is from genome assembly GCA_963969345.1 of Turbatrix aceti. Taxonomy (NCBI): domain Eukaryota; kingdom Metazoa; phylum Nematoda; class Chromadorea; order Rhabditida; family Panagrolaimidae; genus Turbatrix; species Turbatrix aceti. The sequence continues at coordinate 7,731,921 of OZ017768.1, forward strand.
TGTGGGAGCAATTTAAATTTCGCCATGCAGATGAGAAAAAATTCTATTTTTTTGGTGCATTGTTATTGTTCGCCCCAATTTAGTCCTGTTTCTTTCTTTTGCCTCTTTTTTCTCCGTTTTTTATTTGCGCCCGAAGACTGAAGCGCGCAGCACCGCTGTCACGCAGGGGGCTAAACTCTAACTACCCTTCGGGCACTACTAACGACAGCAGCAGCAGTAACGTCAAGTCCCGACGGCACTCGCCAAACCAGCCGCCGTCTTAGTACGTCTTTTGCACAAAAAAAAACTCATAGCAGAGGCGGGTCTTCGCGCCTTGGTGAGTAAAAGTTGCCTACTCGTTTTCGAAGCCGAACTAATTGCCTTCAAAGCGAGCTACGCGTCGGCCGTCAACGTCGGAAGAGGACTGACTGACCACATCGACCATGCAGGAGGGTGGTTGTTGTTGTTTCTTTTTTTTTCGCCGTGCCAACATCGTTAAACAGTCAGTCAGTCAGTCATCAAACCTAATTTCGAGTCAATTATGTATTTACTTGATTATTCATTTTGTTGTATGTATTTAATTTACAAAAAAAATGAATAATCCCCGCCCAAGAATCAATAGCTAACCTAAGGCCAAACCTGTTTATCCGTCTTTCAAGATGAACCGAGGGTAAACATCAGCTACGCGCCTCAGACCACCGAGAAGGGGCGTACTAAATGCCTAAAGCCCCTCCATGTGACCCTCCCCGCTCCCAGACTCGACTCATCCGGGCTATCAACGCTATGAACCGTAGAGCGAAGGAGTAATTAGAGACCGACGACTAACTACCGTGCCGTGTTGCCAGCCTATGACGTCGACCGGTCGCTCAGTCGGTCGGTCGCTACTTGTTGTTTAGCCAATTTTTTTTAAACGTATGTATTGTGTTCAAAAAAAGCTTTGCCTTTCCCGTGAGCGTCTGTCTAACTTTGTTGTGCCTGTGTTTGGCAGTTATTTATTTCTGTCGTGTTTTCATTACGGTAACAGCAGTGACAAAAAGGTTTTCTAACGAAGAATTCGTGCCCTATTGTGTCCTATAGAAAATCCCAATCTAATCAGGGGCCTAAAACAAACTCTTATTCAAAGTTTTGTTTCCAATTCCATAAATCATAGAAATCCCTAATCTCTGCTTTCCGACCTCGTTGGTTTCATCATCATCGGCCCAACGAGGTCGGACAACACGTGCCCTTAAAAAACTTTTCCTAATGATCCGCTGAAGCGTGTTGCGTGCCTTCTTTCGTCCTAATAGCCTTCTGTCGTGTCAGTCATCCGTTAATCATCACAAATCCTAACTTTTTCCAGCATCCACAACGCCTCCTATTCCTAAACTCCCGGCCCGACCGACCACCACGACGATCTGCACCTCATGCTGCAAGTCGGCTGGTTACTGTCGACAGCAGCGATTTTCGTTACGTCAATTCCCGCTTATATCCTTGCCCAGAGCGAGATAGCTGACTGGCAGCAAGACAGATATGTGAGGTAATTAGTTTGCAGTCATCCGTGCCAACAAGTCCAACAACCGTCATTCGTGGAGTCAGTAGCAGTCAGAGTGCACACACCACGCAATGATGAAAGATGGGGATCTTTCAACCCGTAGTACTTTCGTGCCTTCTGCCTTTACCGTTGGGAAATTTCGATTATACGCATCACGAGTTTTTCTAATAGGGTAAAAAAAGAGGGTGAATGAGTGTTCTAGAGTTTGCCTGACCCAAGATAGATTAGGCCAAAGAAAAGGCAAGAAAAGGGAGTCTCCGGAAGTACTCGCCGCAGGCGTTGGCAATTAATCCGAGAACCAACTAGAACCCCAACGTGCCAAATTGACAACTCGCATAACTTGCCGTCTCTCATTAGACGCCAATTTATCCGGTTATCCATTTATTATTCAACAAGAACTCTGGTCTTCTTAGCTTTCATCTGTTCAGAAGACCAGTTTGTTTCACGCGTGGCTAGCGGACGTGCAATCTCCTGGATTGGGGCTGCTGGCACAATACCAAAACACTCCTGGTTTTGGTGTTGTGCCGGGCCTATTGTTTACTGTTTCGAACTGACCTATCACGTGCCTGGCTAGTCTGCGGACGATCAAACACCGAAACTCGGCAGATGGCCTGAATAGGAAAAAAAACTTGTGGGGGTTCTTCTGGGTATCAAATTGCATTTGAAAAGAGGGATTGACGGGCTACCTACAGAAATAGTAAATCCTACGTGCTACTTGTACTTTCTGGCCGTCTTGCGTCGTCGCCGACGCATTATCTGCAGCATCGGCGACGATGCTTGAGCCGCAGAAGGCCTAATCCCCTGTTTATTGTAGATATTATATTTATTAATTGTGCCCCTTCCTCATTGTGCGATTTTCAGATGTACGTTTTGCATGGATTACGATGACAAGCAACGCCTCAGTATGTACGGCTGCGCGGTGGCACAGCCACCAACGTGTACCGGTAATCTGTGCTACATGAGGCAGCACAAGAGCAACAACTACTACCTGTACACCAGCGGGTGCCTTAACATCACGCAGCGGGAATTCGACGTTGTCACGCAGCGAGCGAGTGAATCGACGCCGGCGCGGACAATCACAGGCAATGAAACTCAGTTGTGCCAGGCAAGTTGACTTCCTAAATATGCGTCCGGAAAAAAAGCAACAAAGTCCAAAGAAAAACAGCGTGCCTGTTTTTTTGGACTTTTTTACACTCCGGCAAACTTTTTCATCGGCACCGACGAAAACAACAATTCTATTTAAATTCATCAGAAAATAGAACTGCTGTTTTCGGCATTGTTCAAAGAGACCAAAAAACTGATTTCTTTGCAAAAGTGCTTTTTTTGTGGACCAGAAGTCGATGAAAATATAACCGTGAACTTTTGCCCGAACAGGTGTTATCGTGCGTGCTAGTTGAGTTAACAACGTGATAACTCACATTTCCAAAAAAACATTTCCAATTATTATACATACATGAACGTCGGTCAGGAGAGCAAAAGAGCGACCAGGTGAAAAATAAAGCATTTGTGTACTCTATCAGATATTTTTTTGTTCAAAGTGCACGGCAACTTTGCTGCATAGAAATCTTTTACATTGTACATAGATTATGCACCGTTGTTTTGTTTTCAACATTTTTTTTTCTTGTAAACACGCCAATCATTTTTTCTTTTCTCTTTGCGAAAGAACATTGGTGTGAGAAAAAAAATAATTAATCAAAAGAAAAGGTGGCAAACAAAAAAGGATGGAAAAAAAGAAAACATGATATAATTTTTCAGCACCCCAAAAAATGTCGAAAACAACAAGATTCTTTGTTTTGCAAAAAAATGCGAAAGAAAATTGGCACTAAAATTTTATTTTCAATTTTTTTTTGTTTTTCAGGTGACAGCGACGACGAACGCCTGTATTTGTACGAATCACCACGTCTGCAACAACGTATCATCGGGGCAGCCCTTTACCGAGCACAATACCGACCTCCTACGCGATATTCCCTTCAACGAAATAAATCACTACAGGTAATTTTTTTTTTCAAATTTAATTTTTTTAAATAAATGCAAAATCAACAAAAAAGTAACAACTCCAAAAAAAATGTTGCAAATTTCAGGTACTTTGTTCCAGATGATCCAGTACTTCCAGAAGTCATGCAGATGAATTTTCAATCATCAGCAACCGGACATGGTTGTAGTTTATCATCAGTTGCCGTTACAGTACTCCTGCCAATCTGTGCCTTTTACATGTTTTTGTGACGTCTATAAAATTATCAACCTCAATAAAAAATTATAAATTGTATTCGAATTAAAAATCAAAAAACAAGGAAGAATCTTTCTTTTTTTTTATTTTTGCAAAATAAAACAAAAACATAAAAATTTGCAGTAAAAAATAAAAATAAAAAAACTCTGCCAAAACGTAAAATATTTGCTAAATATTTTTCATTTTTCTTCTTTTTAGAAAAACCAAAAATCACAGAAAAAAATTTAAATATAAATATAAATTAAAAACAAGGAAAAACTGCAAATTCTGCAAAAAAAAAGAAAACTCAAAATTTACAATAAAAAATTAAAATCAAAAAACTGTAAATCCAAATAAAAGGTGAAATTTTATAAATGTTTTGCATTTTTCTTAAAAACTCAAAAATCACAGAAAAAAAATTTAAATCAAAAATTAAAAATCAAAAACAAGGAAGAACGTCAAATTCTGCAAAAACATGAATTTTCGACACTTGCAGAATATTTATGTTTTTCTCGTCTCCTCAAAAACCCCTCCTTGCAATTCTGCATTCCAAATAAGCCTGTGACTCACCATCAATTAATCCGATGTCATAGCGTGATAGGGAGCTTCCGCCTTGACGAGTTTTTTGCCCTGGACCGCGCCGAGGATGTTCTGCATCCTGAGCAGGTCAAACTTGCAAAACAGAACCTTGGATTCGAGTCGACCGGTCGGCTGACTGTCATTGATGAGATCGGTGTAGAATTCGGCATTCATGGGCAGCTGATAAAAAACCAAACTTGCGACACTCTTGATCACGTACCGCTTGTAGAAGTAGAAGCGCTCGGTCATGACGATGAGCTTCTTCCAGCGATGGTAGAACATGTCACGGGCCCGGTCAATCTTGTTGTCCTTCGCGTACTCGTGCAGCTGGACGAAACTCTCATTTTCGCGTTTCAGGTGATTTCTCAGCCGGATAAAGTCGAAGTAGGAAGAGACGAAAATCAGAGTGCCAGGCTCGAGGGTTGGAAGGATGTGGTGGACAAAGTAGGCGAATCGGTCGTCTGCGCTAGTGGCTATGGATTTCGAGTCGAAGCGGTGGAATTCTTGGATTAGTTGCTTTTCGATCTGGACAAATTTTTTGCGTAAAAAAATTGAAAAAAAAATTGAAAAAAATTTTGAAATTCTAATTTTACAAAAAAAATATTAAAAAAAACGTGATTTTAAAAAATCTAAAAACCTCAAAAACTTTTAATTTCAAAAAATTCTAAAATTTATATTTTTTTACAATTTAGAACCCTCAAACAATTTTTATTTACAAAAAAATCATAAAAAAAATTGTTTTTATGTAAGTTCAATTTTTTTATAATGAAAAAAATCTCAACTTTAAAAGTGTCAAAAAAATGTAAAATGTAATTTTATAAAATTTTAGATTTTTTTGAACTTTTAAAAAAATTCCTAAAAATAAAATAAAATGCATGAAAATTGTACCCCCATTTTTTATAGTAAAAATAAAAACTCACGGTAGGAAGTATGCTCTCAGGCTTCGGAAAAACAGTCAAAGTCCCAGCGTAATTCTTAAAATCCGACACAATGATGCCCTGGAGCTCGTTGAAGTTGTACGACGAAAAAGCGATCGTCTGCCGGTAAAATCTGCCCAGTTTGGCCAAACTCCACGGCCTGAGCCTCGTGATATCCGTCGCCACCGTGGCAGGCGAATCATTCGTCGCCTGAACGATGTGCAGAAGATGCTCCCAATTCTGCATGGCAAAGAGGTCGATGCGATCGATGACAAGCACCTCAACGCCGGCGAGAAAATCCGATTCACGACCGACTTCTCCGTCGTCGCCGACAATCATTCGGAGACCGAGGGGCGAGCAGATGAGCATGTCAGACTGCTCAAACTTCTGGTAGAGTTTGATGGAGTTCTTACCGAATCGGAGACCCATCCGAAAGCAGTCATCGATGTTGCCGGTCATGAGTTGCTGGTACGAGTCCTTTCGCTTCTTGCTCGGCAGGTACGCCGCCTGCGAGCTGTACTCTTCCTCGAATCGCTCGCTGCTGAGAATGGTTCGCTTCTTCGCTGCACCGAAGTAAGCATCGCAGATCGCGTGGACAAATTCGTAGGCAAACTTTTTCATGGGGGTCATGATGACGACTTTCGGGCGAGACAGGCCTTGATCTCGACATGATTCCACGAGTTCGTCTGTTGTCGTGCCCTAAATGGAAGAAAATGGGTTCAAAAGAACAAAAACCGACAAAAAAAGAAAAATTTAGGCTAAAAAAATGAAAAAAACGAAAAGTTACAAAATTTCCAAAAAGTACCGTAATGAGAGTAACATACTAATCGTATTCAAAATGGGATAAAAAGGTTTTTTAAAAAATAATCAAATTGAAAGCAAAGATAAATAAAAAAGGCAAAACAAACAAAAAAAATAAAAACTTTAGGCTAAAAAATATCGTAAAAACTGAAAAAAACAAAAAGTAACAAAAATTTCTAAAAGTACCGTAAAAAAAGTAACATATAACACGCGGACAATAAAAATTTTTTCTGTCATCTTTTTTTTTGGCTTTATTTTCAATTAATATTTTCTGAAGAAGCTTAATGATTCCAAAACGCATTTTTATTGAAAAATTTAGAAATACCTTTACAGAACTTCTGTATTGAGTAATTTTGATAAACATGCTTCTTCATACGATGGCATGAAGTAAATTGACGTAAAATATAATTGTGATTTGGTTTTAAATGTATTTTGTGTATGTTATAAATTATTAAAATAATATATTTATTTAACAATTTAGAACTTTATTTTTGCCCTCTTTTAGTTTCATAAGTAAATCTTATTATAATATTTATTCATTAACACCAACAAAATCACATCTGTAGATATCGCTGCACAATGAACTGAGGGAAGCTACGTCGCTGGTGCGCGACAAAGTCGATGGAGAAGAATAGGGAGAGAAGCTATGTCGCTGCAGCGTGGCAGAGTCGCTGGGATGAAAAGAGATGAACGCGACACAACGTCGCTTCAGCGTGGTAGCGTCGGCTGAAAGTTATAGGGAGCGACGCAACGTCGCTTCGCTGCGGCGTGGCAGCGTCCGTTGTAAGGAAGAATGAGAGACGCAACGTCGCTGCAGCGCGGCAGCTTCAGCTGAAAGTTATAAGGAGCGACGCAACGTCGCTGCGGCGTGGCAGCGTTCGCGGCATGAAATAATAAAAATTGAAGTACGAACCACACTGAAAACAAACCGCCGCCAACCTAAAACAATCAAAACGAAGTGTTTGAAACCGTTTTTGTGAATTTTTTTCTGTCAAATATTTTGCATGCGAAACTGAGTCAATTTCTCAAGATTTGTTTTCATTTTCAGTTAATCTGAAATCTATGGCGGCTTGTTTTTGGTGTGGTTCGTACTTCAATTTTTATTCTTTCATGCCGCGAACGCTGCCACGCCGCAGCGACGTTGCGTCGCTCCTTATAACTTTCAGCTGAAGCTGCCGCGCTGCAGCGACGTTCCGTCTCTCATTCTTCCTTACAACGGACGCTGCCACGCCGCAGCGACGTTGCGTCGCTCCTATAACTTTCAGCCGACGCTACCACGCTGAAGCGACGTTGCGTCTCTTCTCATAACTTTCAGCCGACGCTACCACGCTTCAGCGAGATGGCGTCTCTCATTCTTCCTTACAACGGACGCTGCCGCGCTGCAGCGACGTTGCGCCTCTCCTTATAACTTACGGCAGACGCTGCCACGCTGCATCGAGGTGGCGTCTTTCTACGGCTATGAAAAACAATAAAATGCAAAATAAAGTTCTGCTTAAGTGTAAAACACCAACAACATTTGATTCAAAATGTAGTACATATGGGACACCATAAATTCTTAAACATTTTATTTATATAAACTAAAATATTTGCAAAAATTTTGCTGCACATTATCTTTCAGATCATGGTTTCAAAAAATACACTAAAACAATGATGTGACTTCTGAAAGTTCTTTCATGACGCTTTTTTGATAAAAAATCTGGAAAACAAAAAAGTGTCAATTCACAAAAATGTATTGAAAAAAGGGTTCAAAAAAGGGGTGTTCAAAATAATTTTTATTGTCCGCGTGTTATATAAACCAAACAACCCAAAAAACGACCCACCGATTTTGCAGCCTTTTCCAGCTTCGTATTGTTCGAAATAATCAATTCCCGAGTCTTCAGAATGTGATTTGTCGCGTGTAGGCCGATCATTGACTAAAAACCTCCAATAAATCCCAAAATTCGACCATTTCCAAAAAAAACCAACCACATATCTGGTATCAGTAGTCACAGCTGCCAGATCCATGTACCTGCCAATCACCTGGTAGTATGCGTTCATCTCCGGTGACCATTCTTCATCCAGGAGCTCGACGTAATTCTTCAAAGCCTGTGGATTGATGCTGAAGCTTTCGAGCCCGAGTGACCTGGTTACGTCCGTATTGTACTGAAAAATTACCGTAATGCAATCAAAAATACGATTAATAGACTTACAATTTCATTGCAGTTTTCATTGAATGCCAAAGTACAGGAAGCGTTGGGAAAGGCATCGAACTTGATCGCCTTTTTTTGATTTCCCGATCCCGCGACCAACTTTTCCGCCACTGCATCCTCGAGATTGGTGCCGAAATGACTCGCGAAAAAGTCAAACTCTGGCTTGGAAGCTTTGGCACTCGTAGAAGAGGATCTGGATTGCCGGCGTTTCATCCTGGAGCCTAAAACATGAAAAAACTTGTAATAAAAACTTTGCAGAAAAAATGCGTAATCGTCGGTCGCATTTTGCCAAAGCTTTGTTTTTGTCTTCTCTCGGAAAAAAGTTATGCTTTTCTCTGAAAATTGCGCAATTTATATTACTTTTCATTTTTTTGCCGTATCGTTACTCGATTTGTGTTACTTCTGATTACGGTTTTATTTTTGAAACGTTCGGTATTATTTTAGGCAACGTTTCTTACAACGATTTTACCGTTTTTGAAGGTTTTGAGTCGCTTTTTTTGTGTTTTCTGTTTTTTTTGAATTTCCAGCGACAGCCGCGCGTTTTTATCTCATTTTGATGTGACCGACGCTTTGCAGAACCACGAAACAATGTCGAAAGAAGACTCCGGCCGGAAGAAGAAGGAATCCGTCGTGGATCTCACGCGATTCATCGATCAGCGAGTCCGCGTCAAGTTCCAGGGCGGTCGTGAAGCCTGTGGCACGCTCAAGGGCTACGACACGCTGCTCAATCTCGTCCTCGACAACTGCATTGAGTACCTACGCGATCCGGAGGATGTCTTTCGGCTGTCAGGCGAAACCCGGAATCTCGGACTCATCGTAGCCCGTGGACCTGCGATCACGATTCTCGGACCCGCCGATGGCATTGAGGAAATTGAGAATCCCTTTGCCGCTGTTTGCGATTGGTGAGTCTTTTTTCTCTTCTTTTATTAATTTTTTTGCATGTTGGGTAACTTTTTATGCCCTTCAATTTTTATGTCTCCAGGGCGAGTGTTCTCTTTCATAGTTCAATTGAAATGATTTTGGTAACAAAATTGTGAATAATTCATTGGTTTTTCGAACCGCAGTTACAAAGTTCAGTCAAAGTGATGTTTTGGTCATCAATTATGCATTTTCAATGTTTTTGATGCGTTCTTTTTATTCATTTGTCATCTGGTTATCTGAAACAATTTTTTTATTTCAAACTTTAACCAAGTTTAATTTGTGAAGTTTTATGATGCATACATAATTGATGACGAAAAAGGTACTTTGACTGGTCAGAACTCAAATTGTATTTCAATGGGATTTTTACGATTGAAAAACGGAGTTTTTTTACCGAGTTCAAAATTTGAAAAAAAATAGCTCGCGGAACTTTTTGAGAGCTTTTAGAGCGCTTTCTGGAAAACAAAGATTTTGGTTTTTTTTGGTCAAAGAAACGAAAAACACGTGAAAAACATTTTTTGAAAATAGGAATTTTTTTCCCATTTTTAAAAATAATTTTAAAATTTTTTTAATCGATGACTGCCATTTAAATTTTTTTTTCAAATAGCGAGCTTTTTTCTTCGAAGACGGAGCGAAAAAATAAGGGAATTTTTTACGATAGAAAAAACATTTTTACCCATATTATCCTTTTTTTCAGATCAAAAGAAACACATTCACCGTCGAAATCGTGGTACTGCACCTCCGGATTCTCCGACCTGGTCTCATGATTCGTGTCCAATTTTTTGAATTTTATTCACTTGCTATTTTGGACATGTACCGTAAACAAAAAAAACAACGTATAACTTATGCGCTCATACAAATAGATAACTGTTTTTTTGGTCAAAAATAGGGGACTTGTGAGAATTCAACAGTATGCGAGATCGACAAGTCGACGATTTTTGTATGAAATATTTTTTTTTCTGAACTCGAAGAAAAAGTTGAGAACCCGACGGTGGCGAATTGATTTGATTTTTGATTTGTAAAATCAGTATTGGCAAGGACGGGACACCCGGTGGCTGTGGAATTTGATTTTATGTAGGCAGACGGATCCAGGAGGGAGCACAGCACTGCTCCCGGATCAGAGAGGCTTCGGCTTGAAGGATTCCATCGTAGGAAGCATCTGCTGGGAAGCGACAATCATGGTCGGAACCTGGATGATTGTTCTGTCGGTTGCCAGGCGTTGGGGTGATCTCGAGCCGTTGGGGAGTGGAGCGCTGCGATTTCCATGCTGTCCATGTCCTTGGTGGGCCGCGAGGTCGTCTTCACTCATGGACTTGTTGGGTGCGGATTCAAAACCACTGCTCGCGGTCGAGACTCCGTCGTCGTCGTCGTATTCCTCGCAATCTTCGTCGTCGTCCGCATCGTTGTCTTTTTCGTCCACTTCATCGATGACTGTCAGTTCGTGGGGAAACTTGCAAACGTAGCCGTCGTCCAGGAGCGATGGAAATCCGGTTGAACACTGAAAAACAAAAAAAAATGAAATAAAAAATGAATAAAAATTTTTTTTACTTTTTTTTACTTAAAAAAATAAAATAAACAAAAATAAAAAATTTTTATTTTTTTATTTTATTTTTTTTTCGTATTTTTAAATTTTTTGAATTTCAATTTTTAATTCGAATTAATTTTAAATTTGTTTTTTTTTGTTGGCATCGTCACTTCCCCATTTTTTTATGTATAATATTTGTATAATCGCATAATTTATTTCCCCCTAATTTATGGTTTCTAATTTTTTTATAATAATTATAAAAAAAAATTGCCCTTGAACGTTACAGTTCAGTGATTACAATAATTAAAAATTTGGCTTACATACTTTTTTGCTAACTCATTTATTTATTCGTAGGCAATCCAGAATAGATTTTTTGTAGAAAAAAATGTTGTTTTGAAGATTTATGGTTATTTTTTATTGCATGCTCGTTTAAAAAAAACAACCAACAAAAAATCTCAGTCACCAACATGGATACTGTAATACGCACTGCCCTTTGTTAGGCCTGATTAGGCCAGACCGTAAACACCTTTTATCCCTTGTTTTTGCTCGAAATGGATGAATACGATCACAAGGAAAACAACGAGAACGAAAATTGAATGCTTCGATTTATTTTTTTCGCACCCGTTTTTTCCAAAAAAATGGGATAAACACCCTCGAGATATGTTTCATATTTCCAAAAACAATTCACAGAATGATTAGTAATTTTTTGTGTGTGTTACAAATATTTTTTACTTGGAAGACAATTGTTTTATTTTGTTTATAGGGAAGGAAAATAAAATTTAATTTTTTTTCTATGCTCAGAAAACAAACACCAAAAAAAAGGAGGAATCACAATTATGGCCGACGGACGGCGGTGGTTGGGGGTAATTTATAAGAGCTAATTAAATTTTCAATTTTTTTGAAAAGAGACAATAACCACACCAAGAAACACTGACTGAACCCGGCGCAGCACAGCTTTTTCCTGGGTGAACACTGTAATTTTCGTCGTCCATGGTATCATTGGTCGCATTTGAGAGACCACATGTGCCCTATGACCGAGCATGAGCCTAGCCTAATTGTCTTTTCCAATTAAGAAAAGCGTTGCGCGTATGTACAAACTTTTTTTTTGACCGTTCATAGGGAGGTATACGTGCTTTTTGCTCTCTGCGGAAAGGAAACGTCAACGATCAAAGGCATTACAACCCTCGTTTGTTTCTTTCCACCAAAAAAAAACACATCAAAAAAGTGCTTTGAAACAATGTTTGTATTTACATAAAAATACATAAAACCAAAAATCACAGAGCCAAATTTTTTTTCTTTCGGTCAATATAAATTTTTTTTTCAATTCCCGGATATTACGTTTTTTTTTTGAAAGATCAATTTCAGGCAAAAAAAACAAACAAAAACGTGCGTTTGTACCCCAACATTTGTTTGCGGACATTTGTTTGATTGCCCAGGCCCAGAATATTCCAACTTCCCCCTCAAAAAAAACGAGGTTGTAAAACCCTCATTTTTAGCTTCTACACGTTTTCTTTTTTTCTTCCGTCCAAAAAAAACTTAGACTTACAGTTTTTCCGGTATAGCTGTTACGACGGGAATCAGAGCCCTTTTGGGAAGAGTAAATACGATGGAACATGGCAGCGACGGCGACTGCAATCATGAGAAGGCAAGTTGCGAGGATGACGCACAGTATGACGACTGGGAAGCTCGCATTTTGACCTGTAACAACGAGAGTTAAAGAAAATCAGGGAAATTACAACAAAATTTATTACTCCAACGGGCAATAAAAAAACTTTAGGCTAACTGAAAAGGGTTTTTTAAACCTTTTTAAAAAGGTTCCGGAACAAAGACGCATAAAAGCTCTAAAAATACGAAAACCGAACGCTTTGAGCCGTCAAAAAGTTGAGAGTAACGGTCATTGTTCGTTTTGATCGTTCAAAGAGTTGTAATAAAAATTGTCGTAAAACTTTGAAAAGGCAAAAAAAATGATTTTAAAATTTTTCCGGAGCGGTAAATAATTATTTTTGGAACATTTAGACTAAAGTGTAACAAAATTTTGCAAAAATGCAAGAAAAAAAATATATTACTCACCGCCATGCCGCATGTGTCCGCAGGAAGTATCGAGAGAATTCTCGAGAAATCCATTCATGAAACAGGTCGTGTTTCCGGTTCTGACGGTATGGAGACAGGCATCTGCGTGGTAATCGCCTTCAATGGTATTCCGGAACTTGACCTGCAGCTGGAGAGGCCAGTATTCGTTACCAATGGTACGGTATTCAAGTTGGTTTCCCGCAACGAAAGTGCTGATTGATCTGCGACCATCACTCTGAAAAAAAAGTAAACGTGGCGTTATTTTTGTTTTCATCATTTTTTGTCCTATTTTTGTCTTTTTCGTTATTTTTTGCTTCGTTTTTATCAAAATCCATACTTTGCGCGTTGCAAAATCTTTCATGACAACGGTGGTTTATTTTGGATATTTTCCCTGCTCATTAATTTTGAATGAATGTTCAATCGCGTTTATCGGTGCACTTTTAGCAGCGAAGAGAAGTGTCGAGAATCGACTCAACCAAAGCACCACTCAATTTGGCAAATGTGCCATCTGTGCGGTCTGTTCTGGTTAAATTTGCGTGTAAAACCTCTCCCAAAAAGTGGTCACTTCACATCTATCATTGTGGTGTTCTCAAAGAGCTTATCCTAATCCGCGTGCATGCTCGGATACGCGCACACGACGACCATCGACGTCATGTACATGCATGCATACTTATCTTGCGCGGAAGAGCGAGGAGCAGCATCGCAGGTGGCGGTTCTTCCCAACAATTTACGGATCTGCGCTTGCATGTGCTTTCATACGCGCGCGCGCGGACTTTGATCGCGATCCACTTAATCGCTCGATCGTTCCGGTGAGAGTGCCAAAGTCAGAAAGTCAAATAGCAAGTCAAACAAAAGTGCACTGTATCGCTTTGCTTTTTGTTTGACTTTGGCATTATTTTTGGGTTTCTATAATACTTTACACAAAAGAACAAATAACTGTTTTTGCGTCAGATAAGAGACCTGTTTTCTTTCTGACGCAAAAAAACTGTAAAGAGTACACTTGGCACAAATCGGGAAAAGAAGAAGAAAAAGAAATTATCCCTATTTGCGCTCCAAGAAACTTTTTTGCTGGATATAACGGCTTATATTTAGGTGACGATTAAAAATACAGAGAAGATGTAAATCGTCAAAACCAGAACAGAACAGCGTCCCCTATTTTTTTTTCCTAAAAAAATAACGGACGCTGGCAGCTTGACGTAGGGTCGGTCTACCCGGAAGACGATAAGCGGGTTAAAACCGTCAAGCTGTCGAAAAAAAAGCATCTGCGGTAAAAGGCGATTTGCTTCGTCTTTGAACCAGTTATTTTTTTGCTGAATGAGGATATAATATCCAAAGGGTTCAATTTTATAACACAATAAAACATTGCACATGCAAAAAATGAAATACATATATATTATGTATAAATTGTCCATTAAATTTGTACAAAAAACTGGGATTAGGAGCTACGAGGAAAAGCAAAAAGTAATCCGGACCTTGGATTTATATCTACGTTTTGCATGCATCAAGCGAATCATAATTCGAATTAAATAGGATTCCTCCATGATATCACCAGTGCCGTGCTGCGTGGACTTATGGATATTTACATACATATTTACACGTGGATTTCACGAAGCCGTACAGTTAAGTGATCAAATCTCCCATCTTGCCCTTCGTTTATGCTTATATAGTTATTTTTACTCTCTCCGCAGAACGAAAACCGTGGAAAGCATTTTACAATTAGTAAATAGCTAAAATACTAATTGTAAAATGATACGAAGACAGATGAGCGACAAGTTATCTAGTAAGTTGTCAATGTCGACGCCTTATTTGAATAATTTTTGCTACCACAATAAAAAGTTGTAAACATGCGCAAACACATACATACACTTTGGGGTACATAAAATAAATGAAATTCAAACCACATCCCACGACTCCATTTTTTTACTTGTCAAAATAAATAAATAAACCACTTACGTTAATTGAAAGCGTTAACACCGCCGGAGACTTGCAAGTGTCAAGCTTGGAGTTGATGTAGGTTTTTCCGATACGAGGAAGTGATACCTCGCAGGATGGATGACAATTCATGGTTTTTTGTCGGTTGGATGAGATAAGCTGAAGTAGACAGATATTTAGTTAGACTTGAGTAAAAATGAAACAAATTCAACGGCACGAACGAACGTCGTCGCAAGGGCAAAGAACGATAGTGTAAAATTTGATTTATACAAGACGGGATAATTTGCGGCAACAAATAAAGTTTCACGACTGGTTCGAGGAAAAATTAAATTTTGCAATAAAAAAGGGGCAAAGAGGGAAGAAAAAGAAAATACCCTGAATTTGCTAACAGTACCAGTTTATCCAGTCTCTGTTAGGCTATTTATTCAATAATAAAAAAATTTATTTATTAATGTTTGTAGAAAAAAATAGGGAAGTGGATAGATATGCCTCCCAGTGTGCCCTCGGCCACCCAGAGACGCGTGCACCGCTGAGGATAGACTGGGATAGGCAGCCTCCTTCTTTCCTTGCTGGGAGGAGAATGGAGGAGGGCTGCCTGCCGACGACTGGGGTTGGTCGCGGTCGCGGTCACGGCGACCAAGCCAGCAAGCGGGAACCGCCCGAAATAGGAAGAAAAATTTTGGAAGAGGAATATTAGTTTACGTTAGCTTACATCGTTCCGGGACACTGAGGAGTGAGACGGAATGTAGATATCTATTTAGAAGACTGTTGAATGTAGATATTTAGAAAAAGTTATTCAACAGTCTTCATAGAATCAAATCCAACACAAGTGGTTGGTTCATTTGAATATTTCAGTAGTCTGACAACCATAAAAAATATTTATTAAGTGTGGCACAAGCGTAAAAGAGAGATGGCACGATTCTGGGATGAATAATAATCAGCACAGGTGCACCTGGATTTCTTTTATATGCCCGGACAAAAGATGAATATGATGTTGCTAATGTTACAGGGGCGGTCAAAACACTAAATAATACACATACATACATGTTTGCCCCGACTTATAACCCGGGATAAGTGAGGGTGGATATTAGTTAAACTATGGATGAGAAGTACAAAATATTTGAATGTGTCTGGGTGACATCAGATTTCGAAGAAGAAGGATTCCAGAGATCTCTGGGATCCTTCTTCCTCCAATCTGTCGTCCATATTTAAAAAATTAAAATTACATGAAGTAAATTAAACAAGTCAAAGCCCCATCCATTCCGAACACAAAGTACGACCAACTATAATACTTAATGGGTGGGTTGGTGCCATTAGCCACTAACATCGCTCGTTCGTGTTAGGGCTGATGGCTACTACGTAAGTAAATAGTATACTAGGGCTTTAACTAGTGTTTTTTTTCTTTTTTTTTGCTCGTGTCGTCTGCTAGGCTATAAAATGAGGCTACAGGCAACCACGGGCGAAAAAAAAACAACAAAAAACAGTTGTTCAGTTAGAAAATGGTCTTTCGTTGTTTTGGCACGCTGGAAGGAGTTTGTTCAAACAACTGATCCAAAAACCTAGCCATAGGAAAAAATATGGCATAGGTTTCGCTTCCGGGGTTGCCTTAGGGTCCGGAGTGAACGAACAAATGAACGAATGATGCGAGATTCGAAAAAAAAGAGAGAAGACATACAAATCAGAGTCCTTGGGGTTCACTGTAGAAATATAAGTGTACATAAATGAACGCTCCCACAGTTATGTAAGTAGCGTTCGTTCGCGTTCACAGTCCTCCTTATCCTAAGTATAAGTATGCACGTGAACGAACGAACAGAACAGTAAAGGGTGGTATCAAAGAGGTTCGAGCCAAGTCTTTGTCCTAATACCCGGCTCAATACCAGGAACATTGTCGACGGTGAAAATGAAGACAAGCCAAGGTGGTATTTTTAAGGTAGTTTATCTTCGTATCTTTGATAGAAAAGTAACGAGAATGAGAGAAGATTAGTTGGACAACTTTGCTCGTTGTTAGGTCTCCCTTATCAATTTTTCAATTTTGGGATTACCTGCAGAGAGGAGGATTAGCGGGATTGTTGCCGCCGAGCGATTGTCGAACGCGATAAAAAAAGATATTAGAACCCAAAACTAAAACTGTGAAGCATCAAAAAAGGGAAAGCGGGAAGAAAGCAAATCCGATGGTGTTTTTCTGTTTTCTTTTCCTCCCACCAAATTTATTTGTTTATCAAAAAAAACATTGATAACTCATGGTATTTAAATTGGTGTCGTATTTATTGTAGACCAAGAAACAAGGCGACTGATTATACAGTTAAATGATCGTCTAGAAGATTGAGTTGGTGGGGCAAAAAAAAACATAAAACATAAGAGTTCCGGAGTTTTGCGCGCACACAAGTTCAGGGAATTATTTAGTGCCCGCGATACGTTAGCGTGCATGATCGCTAGTCAAATGACTGACTGACTGACCTGGACCATAAACAATGCTTGCTAGGAGTGTGAAAAGTTTGGGTACTGGTTGGTTGGTCATCGTCGCGTCGCAACCTGGCGCCCGCGCTGTCTCAACCCAGCGAACAGAACAACATACAACTTGTGATTTATCCAAACGCTGACAGCTTGAAACTAAACCAGAAGGGTACAATAACAATTCTTTGTTTGTGGGACAAGTCAGATGATCGTGAGTGTGAAATCGCGTATGTAAGCACTTGCCTGGGAAAAAAACGGTGATATAGGATGGGGCGATGGAACTCGGTAATCCATTATATTTCTGAGAAGGGATAATACTGTCAACAGATGACTGACATTTCATTTCAAACATTCAAACATGGGATTACAGAACAAAACTCGTTGGTATTTGAAAAAAAGATGAAAACAGTTGAAAAACCAATTTTTTAAATACTAAAACATCGTGAAACAGAATACAAAACAAATAAAAACATACATATTTATGATTTTTTGATTCCTCAAAAAATATTTGAGCTTTGAATTTGAATTTGAAACTTTTTTTCCGGAACGAATAAATAAATATTTTTTTAAGAGGAAGAAAAAGAAAAAAATGACTTCTGGTCCGGTTGGAACCAATCTGAGGTCACACGCGCTTGAAGTGCCCTCAAATGCCCTAGGAAATTTAAAATTCCTTCCCGGCCAGGAGGGCAAGTTAAATTATGCCAAGAAGTTGAAACCCAACCTTCTGTGACCTTCCATCTCTCATTATATGTAGTTGAATCTGTCCTCACGTGGTGGGGGCAGTTACTCCCCCCTGCAAATAAAAGAAAAAAAGAATGAAGGCATTCATCATCGCCGAGGGCATCCACCGAAGAAGAACGCGTGCATCTATTATACTAGTTAGGACGCAATTTGCTTCCACTTCTTTGGCCATGATGCGTGCAAAAATTTAAAAAAAAGAAAAGAAACTTGTGTTAGTTGCAGGAAGAAAGATTCCTGGCGGCTCGGCTTCTGGGGGTAATTGGTCTCTGCCGGTCTGGGTATGGGTATGTTTAATAAATGCTGTGGGGGCAGATTCACACAAACCACAGAGGTTGAGATTTTTTAAAATTCTGATGAACATCCGAATAACTCCAACGAACAGAGTGAACAGTGAACATCCACAAACCGATTTCTACATTGGAAAGGATGACAAATCCAAATATAAAACATAGCTACACGCCATTTTAGACCGAAATTGACGTAGATAGATACAGGTGAAAGAAACCCTATGAAACCAACAAATAAGGAAATACAACCAACATGAGCAACCAACAACCAGAGGGTATAAAATGCGCTACAAAACAGGTAAACGTAAAAGGTAGACAGACTAGAAAAGCGAAAAGCAAGTCGACGTAGTATAGAATCTGTTTTTATGCGCTGACTGAGTCAGTAAGATAAAGATAAAAACAGCTCTACGGCGACCCAGGATAAATGTCGGTACACTGGGATAAACCAGATTCTGCCCCTGCAAAAAAATAGAAGACCAAGTGCTAAGGATATTAGTCAGTTTTTTTGCGTTTTGCGCGCTGTTGTATAATAGTTGTAATCCAAGCTTAATCGAGGTAAACGTGCTAAAACGTGAAGACATAGACAAATTTGGCATTTTTTAAAATGTCGGTTTTTTGAAATGAGCACATAATCGTCTCGAAGAATTCATATTTTAATCCTTGGAGCGGAACAAACCACTTAGTTAGTTTGCAAGAAACTTTTTTTGTTCAAGTCGAGAAATATTACATACAAAATTCCCTGACAAACAAACCAGAAGTCAAGAGTGAAGTCATTTAATTTAGCCTTTCACCGTTGACAGATGGGCGCCCGGGGACCATAGAGTACAGATTAGAAAGCTGCAGCCCCATACATACCTTCGGTGTCAGGTGAAAAGTGTAAAGGTGAATGGCATTCAAGTCATGCAGAATGCTATGTATTTAAATAGACAGATAGATACCTAGGGGCTTATTACAAGGAACCGAAGAAGCCAGATAAATGCCAACTTTTGATGTTTTAGTATTTATCATTTGTTGAAACCCCATAAATTCTCGGTTATCGGTTGGTTATGAGGTGTGAAATGAGTGAGCAAGCATGGCACGCTGCCGCGTGTCATAAAAATTGCTCTCAGGCTAGGAGGAGATTGTGGGACCAATAATCAGTGCTCGCTGCCCATGGGTAGCCACGAGGCGGACGCGTAGCCAAGTTGGTGCAAAAAAAGAGGCAAAAACGATAAAAGATACATAAATATAATATTAAATAGAAATGAGACTTTTTAGGGATATTTCAAAAATGCAACGTGCAAGCGTTGACTGAAATATGTATCGTAGTCGGCAGCACACATCAGCCGGAGATCAAGAATCAGTTTGTCGGACGTGGACGTCCGACAAACCTTGCAGGTATCTTTTTAGCCTGCTTGCTTCACAGACGGACTGTGGCATGGCACTTTGATTTGCACAATTAATACATATATGCATACAATTAATATTTATATGTATTAATTTTTTTAAACTACAAAAAATCACTACACGCACGCATCGGTATAATAGTTGGCATAAAAAAAATTGTTATCATCTACCGGGCAATTGGACAGGTAAACAGGTGTGTAATAACAACAATATGCAAAAAAATAATGACGCTTACGTATTTATGTAGACATTTCTTTTACGGTAGACACAACAGCGGGGATGAGCAGGGAGCAATTATAAATATAAAAACTTGCAGAATTTTCTGTTCTGCAAGCTCGGGGCGACAAAACATAACTTACTGCGTTGCAAAGAACCGCTACAATAAAAAAGTATAAATTTCACGAAATAATTAAATTTGCACAGACGGAAGCGATCTTTTTTTCCTGCCATGGAATGAAATGGTTTCTGTGTTTTGACTGGGGATAAGGCACTTTACAGGGAAATGCATGAAAAACATGCGCTTCTCGAAGATGAAACGGATATTAGAGTGCAAATTCGGAATTTGCAGAAAATGCATCGATGAACGGAAGTTATGACATTGAGGTGGTATTACGGTAGGGGAGATTGGCATTTTTGGAGTGACTCATGTCAAAATTTAAAATGGTTTGTAAAAAAAAATGTTTTTTTATTTTTTTCTTCAAAATCAAAATTTTTTTTGAGAAAATATTAAATGTAAAATGAATTTTTGGCACATCGCGGACACGTTTTATCATGTTTCGCCATTTTAGGAAAAATTTTAAATACATGTTCGTGACACGCAAAACTCCCAAATTTGGATCCGACTAGCAAGTTTTTCTTTTTCTTTCGAAAACGTGCTTTACACTTTTTTTTGACACAACAAAAAAATCACGTTTTTCAACAACACGTTATAAATATATACAATCGTTCGATGTTGGACGTACTATTGGACGATAGGCTTAACAGGGAAGGCAGGTACACAATACATCCAACATTCTTGTTTTCTTTGTCCTGGGAAAGAGAGAAGAAAAAAAACGAAAGCGAGCTAGCTGGCGCCTAAGAATAAAAATTTCAGGGAGAGGGACGAGATCAGCGAGCGCGGACGAACAATTGGCGAATCGCCATTTTTGTTTCTGAATCACTACGCAAGCGGTGAAAAAAAAACGGGCGTATTGATTTTGATTTTTTCTCAGAAGACGATTTACGAAAACAGGTGCAAAAAGCACTCAACTCTGGTTCTTGGGTAGGTCCGAGGTAAAAGTTGAGTGCGGAGGTTGCCAAAAAGACAAAAAGAGAAAAACAGACCCAAGAACCAAAAAGATCATGCTGGCTGGTCCGTTGTCTGCTTGTAGCTTCTATTTGCAATCCAAAATATTTATTTACATACAACAGCACCGTGTTTTTCTTTCCGTGTCCCACAGACACGTACTAAACTTTTCCTTGTTGAAAGAGTAAAAAAAGGACGAAAAGCGATCTGTGTTATCTGTA
The DNA here is from genome assembly GCA_963969345.1 of Turbatrix aceti. Taxonomy (NCBI): domain Eukaryota; kingdom Metazoa; phylum Nematoda; class Chromadorea; order Rhabditida; family Panagrolaimidae; genus Turbatrix; species Turbatrix aceti. The sequence goes on from OZ017768.1 coordinate 7,752,942, forward strand.
ATTTCACACATTTACGGCCCGGCTGGTCGGGCTAGACTGGGTGAGTCAGTGAGCAACAACAGTGCACTGTACTCACATCAGTCTGTGGACGACGACTAATATTTACCTTGCATGAAGAAATGCGTGCAACTTTTGGCGAAAAAATGAGGCTTTTCGTCCGACTACGTGGCGGAGAGATGACCTGAATGGTCGAGTCAACAGCTAAAGACCGAGGGCGACATACAAGAGGGGGGGGGGGGCAAAAGCTGTCATTAGATTCGTAATTTTGAATTCTGTGACGCCGAACACGGATTTTTAATACTTTGCCGAAGATGTTGACCCGCAAAGCCTGGGGATGATGCTGCTAAGGATGCTAAGGTGCTTTGCGGTCTTGATGATTTTAAATTTTTTTAACCGGATTTTAAAAATGTTTTTTTTCAATATTTTTTTTTAAAGTTTAAAACGGGGGCTCTAAAAAATCGAGTTCTAAAATTCTATATGTATTTGAACCCGTAAAAGATCTAGAATTCGAAATTATGGGTTAAAATGAGTTTTAAAGCTCTTTGCTCCCCGGCACGCAATATTTGAACTTTGAACTTGATTTGACCAAAAAATTTTCAAACATGTAAAATTTTTTGTCGATTTTGAAAAAAAATGTAGTAGAATGTTTTTGGGTACCCAAACCGAATTTAATTAGGATACCCAAAAACATTGGCTGGGTTTTTTGGACCAAAAATGGGGGAACAACTTTTTTTGTCTGATAACGAACCGATCGTTTTGAAAATATTGTTCGAAAAATATTCGCGTCTGCAAATGAACACGAAAAAAACAGAAAAAAAGCGTTCACCCAACTCTGATTACGACACATGCCCCTACTGTAGGCACATACCAGATTTCTGACAGGTGCAAAGGTCGTGTAATTAGAAAACACTTCATCCGGACATTGGCATTGGGTTTTTTTCGAGCGTGTATTTAGAAAAACAGATTGTCGCTAAATAGCCTCGATTATTGTCAGTGATGCGATGTCACACGTGACGACTGACAGAAATTTTTTTTATAACACCTCCGAGAGTCGACGTGATTTTTGTGGAAATGAGCTAAAAGCTAAAAAAAAGAATTTAGAAGCATGCTTGCAAGAACAACTCTCTGGAGCCTGCTTACACGGGAGATACTACCGAGAATGGGCAACACTATGTACTTTTTAAAATTGCATCCAAAACGGGAAGCGAATGAGAGCGATAAAAACGATACAGACAGAAATGCTGCCTCAGTCAGACGATGGGGTTTAAAAACAGAAAACGCATTCGTTCGTTCGTCGTTCGTTGTCGGGGGAAATGGATGAATAATTCCGGCACGTTCACCGGAATTCACAAGGCGCAACTTTGACGAAAGAAGTTCGACGAGACAAAAAATAGAGTTAAATAGAGTTTTTTATTTGACCTTTGGATGAGCCTGCAGAAGCCGACAACTTGGGAGAATAATGTATGACGACGCTCACAACGTGGCGACAAAGATGGCGGCATCCGCGCGCGCCGTCTTCGACAACAAGCGTGAGAGTAACTGGTGTGCTCCGGGAACGGAACACGCGCGCGTAAACATGCAGACAAGTTACAGGAGATAAATAGCAACGTAAATAAACACTGATGACATAAATAGAGATAAATTGAGAAACAAGTTTTTTGCTCTTGCACGTTTGTTTGTTTCTTTTTCTGGACGATTTTTTTTTTACTCTTTTTTACGAATACGGTAAAAAATAAAAAAATTAGATACAAAATTTATGTTTATGTAAAATTTGGGAACGCACAAAAAAGTTTTTGAACATTTTTGACTATTTTTTGCCATTTTAGGACGCCAAAAATAATGCACAATTTTTCAAAAAGGAACGCGTGGGATTTGATCTACTACCTGACAGCTTGTGACAAGCCGCGAAAAAAGTTGGCCTTTTCGGCCTTTTTCTCGGCTGTCAACGACAAAAGAACTAATTTATCAAAATAAGTAGAAAAAATGTTTTACGTGTCAAACTGACCAACTTGACAAGTAGAAAAAAACACTCGAAATGGGAAAAAAAGGAAGCCAAATGCCAAAAATGAAGGTTGGATTGCGTTTACGTTTACGGTTTTTTTAGTCAGAAATTGTAAACTAACCGTAACCACAATAGCAATAGTTTTTTTTGTGTTCATAAAATGTTCGTTTATCTGAACCCAAATTGAAAATGTTGAATTCGGCTCTTTGAACCGAATTTGGTCAATTTGGTCAAATTTGGTTCTGGTACCGAAAATTACAGTAAACATTTTACGAATTCAGTTACATGAATTTACCTGCGCCGACTGACTATACGTTTACCCCGGTAAAACCAAACAACTGTCTGCGAGCGAGCATAAAAAACCCGAGACAACAAATACCAGCGGTAGTTATAATTGCCTATGTACCTGACCACATGATGGTCGGTCTTTGGGGAAGCAAAGTTAAAAATATAATATCATAAATACAACCAAAAAACAAAACAAAAAAAAATCGCAAAAACAATGCACTAATTTTTCACAGCGGCAAACCGGAAAAAAAGGCTTGTTTATGGAATGTCAAAAGTTCGTTCAGAGGAGGAGGCGGATGGAAGAGGATTGGGATGGATGGCTGATGGTCAGTCATCCGCGAGCGGATGGATGACTTTGCTCTTTGAACTCGCAGAGTGGGTTTTATGGGGTGAAAAAAAGGGATAATGCGTCCGTCTAGCGAGGCAACGTGCCGACCAACAACGACCTTCTGGGGAATAATGACTTTGAAATTGTGGTGGGTTAATGGTCAGCGGAAGGAGGCAGAGAATTGGAGGTGAGGGTGAGGGTAAAAAAGGTAAAAGTGCGTGAACGCACTTTTATCTAATAATACAATTTCATGCAAGGTGTGCCTCCGGGGATGAAGCTGCAAATGAACACGTATATAATGTTCAAAAATGAGTTTCAAACTATGTACACAATATTTTTGGTTCAGATTTGGAATTTGGATGCACGGTTCCAAAAATAGAAAACAGGGGGTTACGATAACTGACATCGGTAAAAAGTTTATTTGGGCACATGTACAATTAATTTGGTTTACTTTTAAGTTAATTTCAGCAGTGTTATGAAACTCGGTTAATTTTATTTATTTTGGACAAAAAAGTGATATCAAAGTTGTTTACCTACCGTAAAATTTTCCCGTCAAAAAAAACGTCATAAAAATGGACTTTGAAAGAGAAAATTATGAGTTACGATGAATGAAAACGCAATGGTTGAAAGAACAGTTTTTTTTGGGGGGCACACGTGCACGTGCAAAACAAATTTGGTTTGTTTTATGCCAATTTTCGCTGTTTTTTTATAAATTAAATTTTTCAACAGAAAAAGTTAATTTATAATTCATAATTTATTTATCAACTGAAAACGTCAAGGTGTTAAAAAACTTATTTCTGCGCCTGTTTAAAAAATATTTTGAGCAATTTTTTTAAACACCGTATTTTTATATTTTTAACTGCACTTTGCCCTCGGGCATCCATCCAGTGACACAAAAAAAGGCAACAGCAACCGGGTGGCATGCCGGAAGAAGAAGAAAGAACAAAGTCCTCAGGGATATCGAAGCTTGCATCAATTCGGCCCCAAAAAAACAGTTCTTTTGGAAAATGATAACAAGAAATGAAAAAAAATGGAAGAAAGTTTATCTTCCTCATTTTTTTGACAACTTTTCAAAAAGCCTGTTTTTTGGAAAAAAAACAAAAGAAGAAAAAACAAAACAAAACAAAATTTGACGCCTAGCCAGACAATTTTGTTTTTTTTGCCAATTCCCAGACGAGACAATTTTGTATACCGTATGCCTTGTTGACCAGACTCGAAGCCACTCATGGCTTCTGGCCTCCAAACTAAGTTTTCTATCTAAAAAAAGACGAAAACTCACCTGTGGCGTACAAAAAAAAGCTTGTTTGTTGACAACCGACCAAATTTTATAACATAAATGTGTGTTTTTTTTTGTGGTCGCTTTTGTGCTCGCTACACCACTTTGCATCCACTAGCAACTGAAGCCCGAAAATCTAAAAAAAAGATTGGATGCATGATGCATCTTCAATCTGCCAAGTGGGTCTCGCACGCAAAAGTCGTCACCGTAGCCATCCATTCATCAAGAAAATGTGAAAATGTTTTTTTCGTGAATGTGAACAGAAAAGTGAAAAATAGGGGTCTCAAATGCAGAGCACACACGCGATTTCGGAAAATAAGGAGAACGGCACTTATTCACATTAGAGACCTGACAGAAGCACAGGTGAGTGCTGTTGGAAGAAAAATAACGCAATAACAAAGGGAACAAGTCAGCAAGCACTTTTTTAGGGAATTTTTTTTAAAAAAAAATGTTTTCAAAAAACATTTGCATTTAGAAACGGTTTTCTGAATTTTTAAAATTAAAAAAAAATTTGGTCAGTATTTTTTTTATTTAGGTACTTTTTTTGAGGTCAAAATTTTTTGATGTATCGACAACAAAAAAAATTCTGAAATACCGAAACAAACACCCAAAAAAAAAATTTAAAAGCAGGTTCAGATTCTGCGTTTTATTACCCGACAATATTTTTCCCAAACGAAACCGAAAAAATCTTTCATGTTCGATTTCGACGAACAAGAGTCCTAATATGGTTTGAACTCGACAAAACTGTCCACGTGCCAAACTTCGTCAACAACCAAACCCAAAAAAAAGACTTTTTTGAACCCCATAGTGCATGCTTACGCTACAAACGCTCGAAAAAGCGTCAGAAAACACACAATAAAAAAAAGAGAGAACGGAAAGTCTCTGGGGTTTTGATTCAGGCATTTTTGGCGCTTCTGTAAACAAAAAAAAAACGCGTTTGAATATAAAAAATGGCATTTCTTGATCATTCTTTTTTGCAAACGTCAACTGTAATTATTTACAATTGCCATTCATGAAAACGATAACCTGCAAATCATGCCTGAATTATTCAATTTTACATAAATGCGTGCCGTCCATAATATTCCCAAATAAATAAATATTTGGCTGCAGGAAGCACCAAGAAGTATGTATTTTATCTCGCGCGCAAAAGTCCACGTCTTGTCTTGCCAAGACAAACTCCGAATTCGTCACAGGTGCGTGTACTTTGTAGCCATCCATGACACGTATTTATTTATCTCGTGTCAGGTTGATGATCCGCCTGCAGATGGCTGCCTACGGTCACACGATCCCCGTCGGCGTCACCCAGGGTCAATTGCCGCCTGGCCAGGTTCAGGTTCAGGCTTCAGCACCCTACGACTACCGCCCTCATATGGCTGCCTACGGTGCGCCGATTCCCGCCGGGTTCACCCAGAGTCAAATGCCGCCTGCCCAGGTTCCGGTGGTTCCGGCTCTCGCCCCTTACGGCTATCGTCACCCCATGGCGGCCTACGGTACCCCGATGACCGGCGAGGTCTCCCAGGGACACATGCCGCCTGCCCAGGCTCAGGTTCAGGCTCCCGCACCTTACGACTACCGGCACCCGATGGCTCTCTACGGATCACCGCTCCAGAATGGCGTCACCACGCTGCATCAAGCGGTCAGATGGCCCACCGCGTTCCACATGCCTTCTGCATTGACGCAGGGTAACCAGCAGTCGCATCTTGGTCCCGTTCCAACGACCGGCGTCCATCCTGACCCGCGCGCTACGGTTCCGACACCACAGCCGCCAGGAGCGCCGCCTCCTACTCCGGTACAGGCGCATGCCACAATGGCACCGTATCTCACGCCTATGGTCCCATACCTCACTGGCCAGCCACTCACGTCGTCTCGACTGCCACGTCTGGAACTGCCCACATTCGACGGCAGTCCATCACAATTCGTCAATTTTTGGGAGTCCTTCCGCGCTGGCATCGACGCTCGCCCGCTCCCGGCAGTTGAGAAATGTACGCACCTCTTTTCCCTCCTTCGTGGAGATGCGGCTCTCGAAGTCAAGGGACTGATGGCAAGCGCCGAATCGTACGCCATCGCACTCCAAACACTACAGGCTCGCTTCGGCCACCCAGATGACGTCCGCCAGGCGCTTCATCAAGAGTTGGGAAATATACCGCCCTGCCCCGAGCGCTGTTCCTATGGAGTCATACGCTCCACCATGATCGCCGTCGAAGCACTTCTTCGGCAACTTCAAACCATGGGCGACGACGTACATCATCCACAACTTCTGCAGGTCGTTGAACGGTTACTCCCCCCCGAGTTCCTCGGCAAGGTATGGGAACGCTGCCACGAACCACGCACCCTCCAGGAGACACGACTCGTGATCGCAGCGCTCCTCAACAAACAAGAAAGACTGCAGCGCGTTCGCCCAGTCACCTCTAAGATCGCTCCTGCCGTCACGACAACAACGTTAGCCACTGCTGTTCGCCCTCGGCGCCCCCCCAAATCAAAGGCCCCCGAAGAACAGGCAAATGCCGCCACTGAACACCGAACTACAACCACGCCACGGGCGCCTCAGCCGGCGACACGTCCCATTCGCCCGTGTCTGTTCTGCACTTCAGCAGAACACAGCACCACGGGCTGCACAGAGCACAGCACGGTCGCACAGCGCGAAGAGCGCTTACGCGTCCTCAATCGTTGCCCCCGCTGTTTGGCCTCGGCGCACCAAACAGAGGAATGCAACGTGCGGCGCGCACCGTGCTACATCTGTCAACAACTCGGGCACCACCCAGCACTATGCCCAGAACGACAACACACGCGATCCCCACGGACAACTCAAGTCGCAGCGGTCTCCGTCTCTCAACCAGAAGCGTTCCTGCCTCTTGCCTCGGTGCGGGTCCACAATGGCTTGCCAACATCGCCAACCGCAACTCCATGGATCTTGCTTGATGCGTGCAGCGAATCCAACTTCATATCGACGGAGCTCGCTACACGCCTACAGCTTACAGCGACGGAGGCAACGACCATGACTATTGGAACCATGGGCGAACGCTCCCACACCGTGTACGCTGAGCGCTATACGGTGTACCTGCGACAAGACGACGGATCCGACAAGGCAGTGCAGTGCTGGGCCGTTGACACACTCCTACAACCGCTAAGGCACGTTGAGAACGCCTCTGCCAAGGTCGAAATGCTTCTCGGCATCGACACCTACTTCGACGTCGTCCACGGATGTCCGCAACGCCTGCCTTCCGGGCTGTATCAGGTCGATACAACACTCGGCACGCTGACCTGTGGCAAACAGGACGACACATACCGCGTCCAGGTAGCCCACATATCTCTGCTTGACAAGCAGGAGGCAGCACTCGACCAGCTACTCGAACGGCAGTGGGGGCTGGATGCCATCGGTATCGTCGACGACCCCCACGAGATCGATGATGATCGAGCGCTTGCTCTGCTGAACGCTTCGGTCACCCGCGACGGGGAGGGACGCTATCACGTGTCTCTTCCTCGTCGGCCAGTCCCGTCGCAATTCGGCGACAATTTCGGGTTGGCTTACGCCCGCCTTGTGTCCGTCGCACGCCAGTTGCAGGGGCACGACGCGGAAAGCTGGACGACGTACGCCGCCATAATTCGCCAACAACTGGACGCAGGCATCATTGAACAAGTAAACGAACGGGTGCCCGACAATACAGTACGATACATACCACATCACATGGTATTCGGTAAAAAGAAACGCATCGTATACGACGCTTCAGCACGCCAAGGCAAGTCGGGATCGTCGCTCAACGACATGCTTTACCGCGGTCCGTTGCTACTACACAACTTGGCCGGCATACTGCTACGGTCGCGCCTCTCACGTCTTCTTATCAGCGCGGATGTGGAGAAAGCATTTCTCATGATCGGAATTCACGAGACCGACCGCGACCTCCTACGTTTCGTTTTTCTCAAAGACCCGTCGCGCCCGCCGACGCGGGACAACATCCAGATCTACCGCTTCTGTCGCCTGCCCTTTGGATTGAACTGCGCCCCGTTCGTACTCAACGCCGTCGTGCGTCACCATCTCGCCACCTCGGGATCGCCGCTCGCAGCGGTTATTGCTAACGATATTTACGCAGACAACATCTTCCTTCGCGTAGATACTCAAGCCGAGGCGACGCAACACTGTGCAACAGCGAAGCAGCTCTTTGCGGACGCCTGCATGAATCTGCGCGAATTCCGTAGCAACAACGCAGCAGTCAACACCGCCTTTTCCGACCCCGAGAGCCCCACCACCATCAAGGTTCTGGGTATTGAATGGGACTCCGCTGCCGACGCATTCAGCATTCCGTTCCCGCCCCGGGATAACATGCCAGCCACTAAGCAATCAGTGTGCAGTTTCATCGCCAAGGTATACGATCCTCTCGGGTGGGTATCTCCCACTCTCGTCGCAGCACGACAGATTCTCCAGTACTTGCATCAGAGCGAGTACTCATGGACGACAGCGCTGACGGCGACCGATCAGGCGAGGTGGAATCGCGTCATGGAACCCCTCGACGCCTATCGTTACACGATTCCCCGTTACCCTGGCTCGTTCAACGAAACGGCGACCCTGCACATATTCTGCGACGCGTCTAAACATCATTACGCAACTGCGGCGTATCTGGTACTCTCGACGGCACCTCCCTGTCTGCTGATGGCAAAATCACGCATCGTCCCAGTCAGCATGAAATGCTCCGACCAGAAACGTTTCGCCTTCATCACAATTCCTCGACTGGAGCTAATGGCCTTACATCTAGGCTCTATGCTGCTCAGGTTTCTACGCCAGGAGCTGCCGGCGATTCAAAACGCGGTCATATGGACGGATTCCACACCCGCACTCGGGTGGGTTCACTCCGCCCCCGAAACGGTGCTACCCGTTTTCGTCGACAACAGGGTGCGAGTCATTCGTGAGGTCCGGGTTCCGGTCCGATACGTTCCAACGGCGTGTAACCCCGCCGACATCGCGACTCGTGGTCTCACGCCTTCGCAACTAAGCGAATCGACACTATGGCATCATGGGCCCGCCTGGCTCGCTCAACCACAATCCGAGTGGCCCGCACAACCTAACATTTCCGTCACAGCTGTTACAACACTGTCTCCGGCCGACGATTTCACGATCGTAGACCTCAACGCCAGTAACAGACTGCTGACTCTGGTCCGAGCTCAAGCCCTCGCACATCGCGCTGCCGCGCGGTTTCTTCGCCAACGGGCCACCACACCACTCATGCGCAACATCCAAGCATGGAGCGCCAACGTCGCTGAGCTCACCACCGAAGAACTCGCAGCCGCTCGTCAGGCACTCTTGACACAGGCTCAGCAAGCGTTTCCCCCGGCAGACAAGTACAGGAGGTGTCTTCAAGCGGACGCACACGGCATACTTCGGTATCTGAGTCGACTCACTAACTCTGAACTGAAGCAAGCCACAACGCATCCGGCGTTTCTGGATCCAAGGTCCCCCTTGGCCACGCTTATGGTTCTGCAGATCCACGACGACCTTCACCATTCCGGCATCATCACGACGCACAATGAACTTCGCCAGACCCTTTGGATACCCCAAGGGCGACGGCTGGTACATCAGCTTCTACGGAAGTGCGTGCCGTGTCGCAGACGAACGGCAGCTCCATTCACTGCACCCCCGATGCCCGACCTACCACCGAGCCGAGTAACGCAGGCGCGCCCATTTGAGCACTCCGGTCTGGACTACTTCGGTCCCTGTCACGTGCGTCTACCCAACTCGTCGCAATACTCCTCGAAATGTTGGGTTGCGCTATTCACATGCCTGACAACGCGCGCCGTACACCTCGAGCCAGTTCTGTCGTCATCAGGAGCAGCGTGCCTCGCCGCATTCCGTCGCTTTATCGCTCGACGCGGCCGACCAACCACTATGTTATCCGACAACGCAACAGCCTTCGTTCTTGTTGCACGCCTGGTGGAGCGGGTGTGGCCAGTCACAGAACTGCCTCTTGAGGCCACCAACACCTTGCAGCGTTTTTGCGCTGACAAAGGCATACGTTGGAGCCATATCACGGCGCATGCCCCGTGGCAAGGCGGCGCGTGGGAACGGTTGGTCGGCGTCGTCAAAAACCCTCTTAAAGCGACTCTGGGCAGACAGCTGGTCGATTTCGACGAATTCGTCACGTTGCTGACTGAGGTCGAGCAAGTGGTCAACCTTCGTCCACTTGTCATGGGCTCGACGATCGAGGATCACCCTCTTCGGCCCATCGACTTCCTCATGCCCATGGGGGTGCCTTCACCTATCGCCCTCGAACTCCCTCGCACGGTCACCGACACTACCACAGCATCAGAACTCATTGCCTTGTGGCAATCCAGTGAAGATGCTCTCAACGTGTTCTGGAAGGAGTTCCACGCGGGCTACCTTCTACAGCTCCGTGACCGCATGGACCGCACCCTTCGCCAGCCACGAAGCCAAACAGGGCGGCGGCCGATCGTTGACGAAGTCGTATTGATCCGCGACGATGCCGTCCCGCGCAATCAGTGGCGATTGGGGCGCATCTGTGCGCTGGATCAATCGACGGACGGCGAGATTCGGTCCGTCGGCGTGCAACTGGCTTCCGGCCACGTTGTACACCGCCCAGTGGCCAAGCTAGCCCCGCTCGAATTTTCGGTCCACACGGACGTCGCGGCAACCCCTCCAAGCGTACTGGAACCGCTCATCGAACAGCCTTCGGACAACATGGATGAGGCACCCCCTTCCTCGAACACACCACTCGCAACGCCCGTCGCCGGCCGCTCTACTCGCTACGATCTACGTCCGCTTCCCCGCCGCGACTATACATACGCCACGCTTCTGCAAACCGCTGTTGGTATCACCGCGTTGCCTACAACCACGGCGTTTCCCCTAGACAGCGCCTTGGCGGCACCCGCATCGACGTTTATCACAACTATTCTGGAAACCGTCGGCTACAGCGCCCTGTTGGGCACAACCTTGCTTCTCTGCCTCTTGGCCTGTGCGTTCGTACTCTCCGTCTGCAGCCCCGTCTGCACAGCCCTCCGCTGCGTCGTCCTCGTCGCCACCCTACCGTGGAAATGCCTAGTCGCACTATTTCGGCACTGTCGTCGCCAGCGCAATCGGTACCCTCTACGCCGCATCATTTTCACCCTCCTGGCCCTGCTCGGCCTGGTGGGGGAGGGTGCTCGCGGATGCGGCAACAGTGGCTTTCTATCGTCTTATGGAACGTCCTGCTCTACAAGCAACGGCATAACGCGCTGTCATCACACCGGCAGTGCCCGCATCGTACTGCGAGACGTTGGACAAACTCAATGCGTCTTGCTGAAAGACACAAACGACAGCACCCGCGGGGTCGTGTCCATCCAACTGCAGCAGCCGAATCTGATGTGCACACCTCGCCGACTGTTCACGACCACCCCCTACAAAACGGCAACCAGCACGGTTCAGCGCTGTCCGTTCACAGGCTCGTGCGTTATGAACCGATGCGTCCGCACCACGAGTGACGACGTCATACCCGAATTGGACAACGTCAAGCTCTTTCCGGGTTACAACGCGTGTATGAATGGACCGGAATGGCCATTCAACGGCTGTGGGCTACCCAGTCCCTCCTGCTTGTTCTACCGCGTGTTTGCCCTCAACACGGACGACAGCGAACCGTTCACGGTGTTCCGATGTGACGAGTGGCACACGCGACTGCAACTACGCCTGGTACTGCCCGGAGAAAACGGAACACATGTGTTTCAACTACACGAAGGCGTGCCCTTACGCCACAACAACGTGACCCTGACGCTGGTGAGAGGACCACCTAGTCCCACGCAGACCCTGTTCCTTGCGCGCCGTAAACAACAATGGGCTCTTATCGACGACGTGGAGACGATACGACTACGCGGGCAATCATTTCAACCACACTGCGACTGCCACGCTGCAGAAGCTACGATAAACTGTCTATGCCACCCAGACCCGGAGAATCCCTTCGCAGCAAACAAACTGCCGGTCGCCTGGTTAAATCATTGGCTCTACCACGTCCGCGACGCGCCGGCCATCCGGTTAGCGCAAGCCACGATAGAAGTAGAGCTACGACTGGACGAAGCCCACCTGGACGATTATCACGTTGAAGCGGACTGCCAAGTAACTGCGTCTCACGTCACCGGTCGGCTGGGCAGCAGCCAAGACGCTACGACCAACATCACGTGCGCCGCGCCTCAAAACGTCACGGCGGCTATAACGTGTGACCACGAGGCATTCGTGGTCACCTGTGGCCCAAAGCAACCACAGACGCAGATCAGCTTCGCGGCCAGCGATCCGACAGTCGCCCGTAATTGCGTAGTCCGCTGCGGGGAACGAATCATCCCCCTCCTGCTTCGCGGCACCCTCGTAGCGGACGACCGTTCGGCCCCGACCCACAACGCGTTATACTACCCAGCTCCGCCGTCGACGACGCTCCTGCTCTTCTTCAACCTACTGGCCTTGCTTATCATCGGCGCCGTCCTTCTCGCGCGGCGGCAGTGTCATCGTCAACACAAACCGTGTCGACGATGATATCGTCGTTGTCCGAGACAGCGAAGCGCGTAGCCGGAAACATCCGGTCGGATCGGGGGGAGATCTGGCCGGAAACTCCCGGCTACTTAAGCGCGCGGCCGTGTTCGTAATCTTTATCATTTTGTGTTTTGTAAAGACAATAAATTTTCTTTGGATTAATTTTGTCTTTGCCAAACTTCGACAGAGGACAGCGGCGCAAAGTACAATATCTGAAGTGTGATAAATTTATTTTGGATTGTGTTTTGGCACCCAACCTTTGGGTTACGGTATCGGCTGAGTTTGAATGTAAAAAATTGCAGAAATGGTCAAAATTTTTTTCCCTATTTTTATGTGACAACAAATTATTTTTAAAAAAATTTCGCAACAAAGAGTCCTGAAAATACTGATGCTGAACAGAATTTGTGAAACGGAATAAAAATATTTTTAAAATTTACAAAATTCATGGAAATGGATTTGAAAAACATTAATTTTGCAAAAAAAATCACTTTGATTTTGGGAATTTTTTGAGATGAAATCTGTTATTTTTTTTATTTTCTACGATTATTCATGGAATCGTAGAAAATGCGCTGAATTTTATAATACTTGCCCGTTTTAAGAAAATATTTATTATCGGAAGCCCTTTTCGATCATTTTTGTTCCAGAAAACATTTCTAGCACAAAGATGCAGTTTGCAGTGTCATAACAAATTTATTGCACTCCGAATTAAGTTTTTAATTACCCCGTGGACCGGGTATCGTAACTGTCTGGCATACATAAATATAACTTTCATGTCAAACCCCATATCGTGTTTTCCAATCAACCAGGTTTCAACGAGGCCAAAATTATTATTTTGACCTCTTTGAAACTTCCGGGTTCTCCGAAGCGTCCTTGGAATGATCCCAAACTGGCGCGGGTCCCGAACACGCAATCATGATTCACGAAACTTCCAAGACCGATTTAGGACAAAATTACACGCTTAGAGCCATTTTTTCCAGTGTTTCACCTCACACCGTCACACGGTGTCAAAACAGGACACCTGTGGCTGTGGCTGTGACAACGGTGGGCATCCGTGAGTTGGTGCGAATAAAGGACTCTCTCTCGCTCGCTCGCTCAATTAGACTCCGCTTATCACGCATCGGTGAAGAAAAGACTCGCGCTAACGAGCCAGCCAGGTTCGTTCGACTCCCGTGAAAAGTCCTATTCTTCTCTCTTTGGCGACCAGTCATATGTATTTACAGCCGTGTGAATCATAACAAAATACATAGGTATACGTACACAGAAGAAGAGGAAAGTAGGAAGAAAGTTGGCTGTTGTATAGCGAGGGAACAAAATAAATATTATAATTTCCAGGAAACACGTTGTTTTGGTACACAGACAACTTTTTGCGTGTCTGACTTATGTGAGTTATAAATTTTATCAGACAGGATCTACAGTACTTATCAGAGGCTTATACGCAGCGGCACAATTTTTACAAGGGTCTGGACCTGGGATGGGCAAACGTTTGTGTTCGTTCGAGTTCGTTCGCGAACAAAGATAAATTTTCCGAACATATAAAACGAACAAAAATTTTGGAAAAATCGGTTAAATAGTGCCGAAATTGATGTTATTTTTCCAAAAATGACAAACAGTGTCAATCGTCTTCGACAATAAAAAGTGTATGAAAACTGTCACAAAAAACGTGAAAACGCATATTTAGTACCGAAGTTTACGTTTTTATGCCCATTTTGGACAAAATTTTTTATAAAATCTGCAAAAATCTGTTCGTTGTTTGTTCGCGTTCGTTCGCGAACACTAACAAAAATGTTCGTGTTCGTTCGATTTCTTAAACAAAATTAACAAAATGTTCGTGTTCGTTCGAGAACAAAAAAACGACTGTTGACATCCCTGGTCTGGACTTTTTTTTGCAGAAGAAATGATGCCGACCTGAGGTCTACAAAGTTTTTTTATTGGATCTGAAAAAAAATGGTGCACGTAAAAAAATTCCAAAACTTTTTTTAAGGTTAAAATGGATCGTAAAAAAGTCAGTTGTCAGTTGCCTGTCAGGAAGAAACTCACAATAATTTTTTGTTGCAATTCTGCACTTGACATTTTTTTAGAGCTTCAGATGCCGACGTGACAGCATTTACGAAAACCATGTGCTTAAAAGAAATACTTTTTTTTCGAAACACGTTTCAAAAATGGTTTTTGACCGAAAAAAAGAAAGTGAAAAATTATTTTTGGCTGAAAAAAAAAGTCAAATTATTTTTAGCCAAAAAGATAAAAAAAATTCAAGCATCAATTATGCAGAAGTTTCTCGTAGCTAGTACATGCATTGTCAGCCAGACCAGCTTGGAATGGGCATCCAATGTTTCGTGCAAATTCGCAAAAAAACTTATCCGGAAACCCAGCAGTTGTCGACTCGGAAGTCAACGTCACAAAAGTGTAATTTTATAAAGCAAGAGTGCAGTAAGGCAAACTGGGATGAGCGAACAGTGATGAACAAAAAAAAACCTGCTGTTTGCTTATCCATTTTTGAATCGCGCGTAAAAAAAGTGTTTTCAAAAAACCTGAAAATCCTTGTTCTCCGAAATCGTCCAAAATAACGGGTATCCGTTCCAAAAAATGAATTCTCCTTGGGTCCAAAAATTCAATATTTATGAAATATCCATAATAAAATATTTACTTTTTTTGAACAAATTGTAACTTTTTGCTTTTTTTGGAAAAAAATACATTTTACGTCATTTTGGTAAAATTCTTTCTAAAAAACAAAAAAAAATTATTTTTTACAAAACACAAATTTTTAGTTTTTTTTTGCATTTGGTAAAACGAAATTCCGAATTTTTCGAAAACACGGATTCAAAAACCAAATTTTTTGTATATTCTACCTAAATACAAAAATTCGGGTAACCAACACAAAAAATCGAAAACAGCATTAATCGTAACTAAACCGTTCAATCCCCCAAAAAACCACCTCCGACGACCCCTCGCTCTTTGGACCCGATGGTGTCTATGTCTAAGACGATTAAAGCCGCTTGGAAGAAGCTATTTTTCATCTCGATGAACTCCAGAATGTATTATATAAGTCTTCGTCGCTGTCGGAGCATAAGAAATTATTTATCTATCAGGTCTTGTATTTTAGATATTTTACATATAAATGCAATTTCGTGAATAACAAAATTGCACGCATGGGATATTTATTAAGCATTTATTTAAAAGTGTGGATATCACGTCACGTACAGCCTTTCAGACCGTGCAGGGACCGGGTCTCGCTGGCAGCCTGAAAGGTCAGAGTCCATCTTCGAAGCATCATTTCTTGGCGGCACACAGGATGTTCTTTTGTATCAGCAGACGAATGAACGCCGAGAAGGTGAGGATCAACGAAAGAACCAATCCAAAGACCAAAAAAATGATTGTCTCTGCAAAAAAAAATTTTTTTTCGAAATTCCAAAAATTCGAATTATTTAAAAAAAACTAACGAGTATCATCTTCTTCGGTCGTTAATTTTTTTCGCCTTCGTTTTGCCGATTCGTCCTTGTTATTGGATTTGTTATTTGGCGATTGCTTGGACGATGAAGTCGAATTTGGGTTCATGTAAGCCTGACAAATGACAATCACTTTCTCTTTTGGCGGCACGTCCAGCGCGCTGTACACGGCGCGATCCTCGTTGTAGACCACTGAAAAAAATGACTAATAAATATAAAAAAATAGGACATCAAGAAAAAAACTCACGAAAGGCAAAACGCTTGCCACGAGGTTTTTCGAGGTCGGATGCGTAGTCGCCGACAAAGGCAAAACTTGTTTGATTCCACTGCAAAGTGCCATTCGAGTCCCAGGTGATTCCGGTGTAAAAGTTCTGTTCTTCGTCGTCGGAATGAAATTCTGTCTTTAGGGCTACGGCTGCAATCGCATCGTAAAAACTTATTTATTTTAAAAAATGCATGCGCTCTTACTAATTTTTTTTTTCAAATAAATATCCGCGGAGCGAAAGCACATCGATTAAGATTTAAAAAAAAGCTATTGTGGGGTAAAATTTTTTTTCGTTTTTCTTTTTTTTGGAAAGGTCTTTTTTGGTTTTTCTTGGCTGTTTTCCCAAGTTTTTGGCCTAAATTTACTCGAAAGTAAACGAAAAACAAGGAAATAGCACCAATTTTTTAGCATTATGTATAAAAATTTTGCTTTTTATTTTTTGTTTTTTTCCGTACTCGAAAATCCTGATAAAAAATAGTTTCAAAAAATGGTACATTTTTAAATTGTACCGGTTTTATCCCAAATTTAGGGACAAAATTTAGCGTCGGATTTTAAAAATTTTACTTAAAGCGAAAAAAAAGCTGTGATAGAAAAAAAAAACAGAGCGAGCAGCCGAAAAAACCTAAATATATAAATATTTTCTAGAAAACCATAAAAAGCAACTCACCAAGATTCGTGAAGTAGTAAGGAGTACCCACCCACTGTCTGCCGTTCGATTCAGCGTCTGGCTCGTAGTCGAGGCATTGATTCGGTCGGCCATCGTATAACGGCGTCCTGTGAAGACCAAAGCACCATCCCATGTTCGGCGAAGAGGTGGTTTGCAGAAAGTAATTTCCCTCTGGACACTGGGATCGAGTGAACACGGAATCCGGGAGTGTGCTAGGATTCATCGACACCGGTAGCGGCAAGCAAAGTGCAGAAAACGACAAGAGAGAAATCACCCACATGACGCAAATGACTTCGCGCGCATTTTTTCCAAAGATATCCTTTTTTGTACGGTTATGCAAATTTTGGCACAAAAATAAAAATTAAATATGTACAGCTTTCAAAATTTTATCACTCATCATTCCAAAAAAATGTTAACAAATTTTCTTTTTCGAAAGAATCGGTTGACGTTGTAGGCCGATTTTGGGAGCATGGCACCAGCTATGAAAGAAAGACAGGTACAGACAGGTAAATGGCTTTTCCTTTTGAAAAAAACGTAAAACAGAACTTTAAAAAAAAAAAAAAAATGGCCAAACGCAAGGCCTGGATTTAGTACCAAATTCGAAATATTACAAACTAGGCCTGTCTTCGTCTTTCGAGGAAAAGTCATCACCTGTCGTATAGACCGTCCACTGCCGCTTCCATTCTTTGATTTCAAAGATATGAGACTTGAAACCAGCCGATCCGGTGTTCTTCCACTCCAAGTAGGTATCCAACAGGCGCTGATTGAAGGGGTGGAATTCTGATGACTTGAGAGCTCGAATTTCAGACCTGAATGCAAAAATCAGAATCTGAAAAAAAAATTAAAAAAGTGGTCTTACAAAGATTTCCATTCACAAGCCGAAGTCTCCCGAAGACATCGATTTGGCGTAACTTCGGCTTCATTGATCGGTTTCATGGCGCAGACAAAGTAAAAATCACCGGTACCTGCAAAGCCCTGGGCGAGATTTCGAGCGTGTCTGAAAAATTTGGTGTTTATCAGTGACACAAAAAAATGCGGGTATTCAGGTACCCACCTCAGAACACGAATTTTACCGTAAATTCGAGCACAAGACTCGAAAACCCGAAAAAAATCGGTTAGACGGTCCAAAAACCGCCAGTTTTTCTTTAAACAAAAAAAACAACTTCTTCATGGTTTTTTAGTTTCCTTAATGGTTCTTAGAAAAAATAAAATACGTAACTTATAAAAACATTTTTTTGAATTCAAAACCCAAAAATTCAAAAAATCCGCCAAAAAAACCGGATCAGGTCGGGTTTTCGACCAGGTACCCTCACAAAAACCAACCTCATAAGGATTACGGTAATGTACTTGGATTTGACGCCGGTTTCTTCGAAGACTTCTCGTTCCGCTGTTTCGCCAATATTCTCGCCGGGATCCATCATTCCACCGGGAAACTTCCAGCCAAGATAGACTCCACGTCGTTCACGGATCATGAGAAAGTCGCCCTTGGCGTTCTGGACAATGCCACCGACACCGACGTAGGTAAAGGCGTATCTAAAAGCACAATGGGATTTCAGAAAATCCAAATATTTATTTAACAGTAAAAAAAAAGACAAACCTCGGAAGAGAGCTGGGTCTGTGTTTCGGCAGCCATCTGGTCAGCATAACGTACCCCGGTTGAGCGTGGTGAAAGTCAAATCCTCGTTCAATCAACAGGGGAACCCAGTACGCGTACTGCAAAAAAAAACAAAAAAAATAAATATTAGGTACAAAAAATATGCACGGAACCCAAAAAACAGTAACTGACCTCATTTTCAACCTTGATCCAGACTCCGTGAACCTGTTCAACTTCTGCCCATTCGCGAATCGCCTCGTTCAGGACAGCGGGTGCGAGTTCCTTCGACACGTGACTGTTCGCTGCAATCGACACCTTGGCGCCTCGGTAGTGATCAGTCGACCATTCCAGCCTGGGCAACGGTTCCGTAGCCGAAGGCCTCGAAATCTGGCTTAAAGTAGAAGGATTTCGAGATTCTTGAGCCATTGAAACGAGTGAAAAGTGAAATAAAATTCGCAGCAAAAAAACATGCAAAATTTTCGTGTCGGGAGCATCATTCGCGTCAATTTACAAACAATGCGATCAGCGCTACAAAAAACCCCAAAAATTTCCGGTATCCAACCAAAAAAGTTTTTTGTGTCCATAAACTTTCAAATTTATATAACATTTGTGCTCGAGTTCGAGCAATCATTCACTGGGACAATATGCGTGTTTCAGATATACGACATCAAAGTCAACAAAAATTTGAGAGTACCAAAACTCACTTCATGGATGAAACTTGCGTAGTCGTCCTTCGCAGTTCGGAATTCTGGAGAATCGTGGATGACGTTGTCGACTTCAGGATCAAAGATTTGTACCGTATCAGTGGGCTGAGCCTCATTTGGCGCGTTTTCGTCAACAGCCTTCGCGCGGTGGATTCCACGTTCCCGCTGCTGTAAAATTGATTTTTACAATCGAAAAAGAAACCAGAGATCACAAAAACAAACCTCCCGGACGAAATCGGCGTATTCCTCCTCCGCAGTTCGGTATTCTGGATTCTTGTTGGCGTTGACGATTTCTTTCAAATATTCAGGATCAAAGATTTGTACCGTTTCCGGCTCAGTGGGTTCCCAGTTTTCATCTGCAGCCTTGTCAACTGTAGCCTTCTCATTTACCTTCCGGCTGATGATTTCAATTTTATTCTGCTGCAATATCGATTTTTTTTCATAAAAACAAAACTCAAAAAGATCAAAACAAACCTTCGGGCGGTTTCGGAAAATGTGTTCACACTTGTATTTATTTTGCTTCCGTATTGCTTCCTCAAAAAAAGACATGAGTTCTGAAAAAGTTCTTGCAAACAGCACTGGATGAATAACGTTATCACAAACTTCATGAAGTACATTGCTTTTGATTTTGCACAAAAGTCACGGAGCAGTATCAAAATAACAACAAAAAGAACATAAAAAGCATCACAGATCACAGATTAGGGTGCAAAAGTCAGTGAATGGACAAAAAGCGGACAGCAACAAGCATCATGCCTAAATCTTTGAACAAAAAGGTTCAATAACGAGAAAAACACCCGAAAAAACGAAGAAAATACGTCAATATCAAAGAAAAATCAAAAAGTAGGCCAAAATGCATCATCAAAACACAGCACCGTAGATTCGAAAGCGAAAACAGAAAATCGTAACCCTGCTTCTGATCGCATCAGCTGAGAAGAAAAGAAACGCAGGAATCGTAAACTCCACCGTAACCGTCTACATGTCCACGAGTTTTCTCAACGCGAGGAATTTTGTTACTTCTATTCAGTATTCTGATCGTTTTGATGTTACTTTTGAGCTATTTTTTTCGTTTTTGTCTCAAAACGATTATATTTTGTTACTTTTCAGATCTTTTCAATCATGATTTCTCTTCCCAAGCACTATTTTCCCCACAAAGACGTCTATACCGATGATTCATGTGTCGACACAGATTTCTCCGACGGCGAGGAGAGTGATACGGAAAAGGACACTACCAAGAGCGGTGACAGTGGACTTGAGGACAAAGAGCAGTTCATCTCGTCGACACGCAAGTTAATCGCCAAGCCGGGGCACAAATCACGAATTCGTTCACTGAATGTCGGTCAGACGGATATCCAAAGTGTCGAAAGTCGTGTTTTCAAAAAGGTGCCGAAGACCAAAGCGCCGCCTCCGCCTCCGCCTGAGCCATTGACCATACTCGAAATGCAACAGCTACAGCGCAAACTCTGGCTTACGCTGGTTTCGTGCCCCACTGCAATCACCGCCGAGGCTGTGGAGAGCCATTTTGAGTGAGTTTTTTTGGATTCACATAAATATTTTGTGTCTAAATTTAGAATTTTTGTTAAAAAGCGAATTGTTTTCCTTTTTTTGGTTGATGAAAAATTTTGACCAAAAAAACTGGATGAAAAATTTTGACCAAAAATTTTTGATCAACCAAAAAATATACTAATTCTTTGGTAAAATTTGATGCACAGTTAAGCCTAAAATTAAATTTGTGGACCTAAATTTGGAATTTTTTGTTCAAAATGTCATTTTTATGACTAAATTGTTCGTTTACCTAAATTTTCACTTTTTTTGACTGATGAACCATTCTGGCCTAAAATTTTGCTAAACATAAAGTTTTATGGCAAATTTAAGACACACTTTACCTAAAATTAAATCTGAATGTGTTTTGATGAAAAAAATGTGGCCCAAAATTTTCCAAACTGTTTCAAATTCATTTTCCCTCTAAAACCGGTCTTTTTTCAGAACTGACCACCACCCGGAGACTCTTCCACCCCTGCTGAAGCGTATGGGCTACCGTAAAACAGAAACGCTGCTACGATCCAAATTCTGCGAAAAATTTGTCAACGTTGAACTCTTCAAGGATGAACTCGACTCCACGACGCGGTATGTCTTTCGTCCGTGCATGTACAAGGACATCGAGCACATCACCAACTGCATTTGCGAATCTGAGCTTTTGGAGGATCAAAAGTGAGTTTTTTTTTCTGTTTTTTTTGTAAAATCCAGTTTTTCAATTTTTGCAGAGCCCAGCGAAAGAAATTCCTACGCGAAGCACAGTACTGCCTGCCTGAATTCCAAGAAACGGCGCTCAAGGTTTGTTTATTTTTTTTGCTCATTCGTTTGCTTATCAGTTTGTGCACTCTTATGCATTGTTCTTGCAGATTCGCGAACAGATTGTCGACGTAGCGCACAAACTTGTGACAGAATCGGGAAACGATACAACGACGTGGTCAGAAGTTCAGACGCGCTTTGAAAAGGATTACGGTGAACAACTGACGAGAAAGTACCTTCGAACAGCATTTCCGACGGGACAGGCAAGTCGTGTACTCGAAGTCTACCTCAGCGAAGAATTTGAGGCCACAATTTGTTACGAAAAAACTGGAAATCTGGTGCTCAAGTTTAAAAAATCGTACGAGGGTGAGTATTTTCTTTCTTTTTTTTTATTTTTAAAACTGTCAAACAGAACCTGATTAATCGAGATTGGTTGACCAGACAGACACGTTGGCGACAACGTGTTTCCTACGGTGTTGCATTTTTGTCTGTCAAAATCACGAGTTTTGTTTTTCGTTGAAAAATGCGCTTCGTTTGGTGCTTTTTCCAGAACTCATGGCCATGTATGCTGAAGCGCGAGAGAAGCGAACCAACTGCAAGGCTGAGACTGTCATCAAGGCTCCTGAATTCCGAACCGAGAAGAATCACTACGTCAATTACGTTCGTGAGGTTGGTTTTTGATTTTTTTTAGTTTTTTGAGTTCGAAAAATCTTATTCAATTTTTTTTTGAGTATGAAAAATATTTTTAGATTTTTTTTTGAGTTCGAGTATATTTTTTTTATTTTCGTATTTTTGAAAAATAAAAATTTACAGCGTCAAAAGCGAGAAATCTACCGCGGAAAGACCAGTACCGTCAAAGCTGCAGATGAGAACACGCCGAACAGCCTGGAACCCGCTGATCCAAAAACTGTTCAAATTTTCGATTCTGAATACCTGAAAGAAGTCGTCAAAGATTCGAAATCCGAAACTGCGGAGGATGACTTTGCAAAATTTGTCCGGGAGGTTAGTTTCAAATTTTTCATTATTCTTTGTGATTTTAAGTAAAAAATATCTTTTACAGCAGGAAGAACTGAAAATCAAACGCGGAAAGGCAAACGCGAATTTCAACAAGGCTGCCGATGAAAACACGCCGATTACGGTACCGGATGACCCCCCACCGGCAGTTGAGTGCAAAAAACTTCCCAAAACGACGAAGGTACGATTCAGTGATCCCGATGAACCGGAAGACTCCGGAAAATTCAAAGTCCTCGGCTTTCACAGCGACGAAGAGCGTCCGTCGTCGATGAAAGAACCGCCAATGACGAAGGCTAGGACCAAAAGGAGCAAAACGTGTGCACCCAGTCGTCGGGCTCCACGTGGCCTACACATTCCCGATATCGACTTGGATGATTCAGACGCGGAATCCGTGAGCGATTTTCCTTAGGCTTTTTTAGAGTTCATATTTGTTACAAATTTTATTTCAAATATTTTTTTTTCTAAATTTATATTTTAAACAGATTTTTCAAACGTATGTCAAATTTTATTATTGTAGTGAAATTTTATATCCTTATCAAATTCTTCTCTCTCAATTGTTCTTTTTTTATATTTTCTATCGATATTTTTCATATAAATTTGTTGTATTTCGAGCAAAGTGGGATTTTTTTGCGCCGCGCATCGAATTTTTTTTAATTTTTTTATTTGACGTCTTTTATGTTTCTCATTGCTACAGTTGCAAGACGAACAAAATTGGGAGATCAGTTAATTTAAAAAATAATAGTTAATTGTTTTGTTTCGAGTGAACATTAGAAATCAAATACGCGTTTGATATCGTGTGATTTTGGACCATCGTGAGTTGATCTGCAGTCGTCAAATCCTTGGTTTGTTCGTGCAACAAATTGATGTAAAGCTTAGTACCTGAGCTATTCACGATGTAAGGCGTTGGATTGCCAAATGTCAGTGAATTTCTGCCGAGAATTTCGTCATCTAAAATTTGTATTTTTGAAAGAAAAAAAATTTTTTTCATTTGAAAATTTTTTTTACCCAAACTCCAAGCACTGTAAACGTAGTCTCCAATTCTCGGCTGGTCGACTTCATTTAGGCGTTGCAGAAAAGAGGCATAAATTCGGGGATAGGTATTGCAGTGTTCAACCAGACAGGATCGACTTTCTCCGCACTGCTCACCTGGCCAAAAGCCAGTATTGCTATTGCACGTAGGATTGGTTAGTGTAATATTACCGATGCACGTACACATGCCAAAGTTTGCGCCTGCGAGTCCGATAAATGTATCAATCTTACCGGCTAGCGAAGGGCCCAGGTAGCAGGAGTCTAAAAATTTTACCATTGGGTTACGGTATACCGTATATTAATTTCAGAGGTATCTATTAAAACTCACGTGTCTCATTGTCCACGTGCAATCCACCATTGAGGACTCCGCGTGCCAGTGTGACGCCCATTGAATGGCTAATTACGTCAATTTTAGGTGCCCTGGTGTACGCGAAGACAGCGTCGACAAATGTCCGCATGTACGACAGATACTCACAAGAATGTGTTCTGCAATAATCGTCGAGAGATTAGAAGATTAGAAACAATCGTGGAAGGCTTGGAGAAAGAAACGGAACAAAAAAACAGGGGGACAATGAACAGGGAGTGGTGGCAGCAGTCACATGTGACATGACAAACACAAAATATATGTGTATTCCAGACAACAAATAAACCAACCTGTACTTGGCGTTGTAAGGATTTCTGTCACCCCACGTAGTCACGTAGAGTTCGCTGGATTTGTACCCCTTGGATAGAAAATAGGATATCGAGGATGTCCATCCCGTGCTGTACGGCCCAGGTATAGCGAGTGCGCCATCCGAATTACCATGCACGAATACGACCGGCTGATTCACCGGTTCGTCAGTTTCATCCGCTCGACCACCATAGCTGCCGGTTGGACCGAGGTCAGGTCGATCGAATCGATAGTGTACGAATGGCGGCGTGCTAAAAACCAAAACACATCCTACGATTGTGCCTACGATGGTAAACAAAAAAATAATTACTTTGCAAGCCATTTTGTGAAGTGCGGCGTCAGCGGACCTAGCGGCGTTGATTCAGACTCGACACGTGTAGCCAGCGAGAGGACGGTTATTGCAGTTGTTATAAAAAATCTGGCAATCACGTGATAAGCCGTACGTGACAGGAACATAGTTTGACGAGGAGATGCAGCAGATCAGACCGTGTTTGGCGAGTGTGAGACGCCCGTAAATACGCAGTCGGCGGCTCGAGCGATGATAACGTCCCCCTCTATGCCCGCCCATGTTGAAAGGGGAATTTGACCTTTCAATCTGTCGGGTACACCTGAGCCCCGGCTTAACTCCTCCACGAGCATCTCCGGAAAATGGAAAATGCTTCTGCGTATCGGGTATTTTGTTTGTCCATGACAGGAAATTTTTTTGTCAACGAATTTTTGCATCGCTTGGTCACGTACTTGTGTTAGATTCTCTCGTCATCAATGCACTCTTATGTATGTATGTACAGTATGGACCCCAAAGAAGAACACAACCCTAGCGTTGACCCTGGTTGACGATGGCTTCGCTCGCGAGACGGCGACAGCGCTCCAGTTTGGCGGCAATGTTGTCACGAACGCCCGCGTCGCCGAGTTCTCCCTTGTTGCGTCGGGCGTTGATGTCACGAAGAATACCGGTGAGACTGCAGCGAAAGTCTTCCATCTTGTTTCCCATCGACGCTGTCTGAGCCGTGAGGGGAGTAATCTGCTCGATCAGTTTCCGGATCGTGGCTTCGGTATTTCGTACCCAGAAAGGATCGCTGCCCCGGGATGGGCCTTCACCGGATGCGTTGTTGCGGATGTCTTCGAGGTTGCGTCGGAGGCGCTCGCATTCTTCTTGATACTGAAAAAACAGGACATGTTAGGGTACGATAATTAATTAGGCTTTACCAAATTCAGACGATTGCGAAGAGTCGTGACTTCTTCGGAAGACGAAGATTGACCGGGAGCGTTGTCCTCGACTTCTGGCATGTAGATGTTGAGCTCGCGTAGACGAGTGATGATGGCACCAAAGGCTTCTGCGACAACGGTTGTCTGAAAGAGATAATTAGGCTTTGAAAATCTAAGATAAGGAAACCACGAACATCGACAGGCGCTTTGCTGATATCGGATTTGACGGTATAAGAGACGAAGCGCAGCTCGTTGCGCATGACACCGGGAGTGGGCTCAGAACGTTGAACACGGATAATCTGCCTGGGTACCGGAGGCATATTCGCGTTGCACTTTTCTTTGTCAGCTTCTTCTTTATTGTTGTTGCCTAAAAAATAATGGGTAGAAAACAAACGCGTGATCTTAGTTAGCAAAAAAACAACAGCACACCTTTGCTAGATGTCGAACGATTTCTCGACTTCATGACGCAAACAGGCACGCTATTTTTTGTCGAAAGTGATTGCCACGCGCAGGCACGTAGTGTGATATTTAGAATTTGAATCAAATTTGGCAAGCAGAAAATTAGCATATTCTGGTGTCGGGTGAAAGTCGGATTTTTTTGCCAGTTTTACGACGCAAGAAAACGCAGATGTATCGTTCTCTTTTGCCGATCATCGTTACACTTCTTGCCCTGCGCGAATGTCCGGCCGGTAACGAAGAAGATGCGCTGCCCGATGAAGACTTGTACTCTACATCGTTTTATAACAACGATTCTGACATTGATCATCTTGCCATTATCCTTGGACTTCGAATTCTGCATACTGAGTAGGTATTTTTTGGATCAAAAACGGTTGAACTAGGCGGCGAAATGCTTTTAGGAGCGGTTATGGAGCGCTCAGATTTCCGGAACCCGTCACAACTACTTTTACAATTGTTGGCTACAATTTGAAGAAGCTCACCGGAGTGTACCTCACCCCGGAGGGATTTTGTTTTCCAGACGACAAACAAAAGGTGTCTGTCTCGCTTGACCCCGTATTTGGCCCTACTGGCGATAGCTATCGACTTGCCCACGTGGTTAGATTTTTTTTTTGGTTTTTTTAAGGATGACTGAAAATTTTGTCATTTATTGCATCATTTTTCCGGTTTAGAAGGGAGAACTGAGGCAAGGCCTTATCTACCACCTTTGCGCCAACGATAGCGATATACCGTCGTACCAGCCGTTTGTCAAGGTCATGCTTGACGTGCCGGAGTCTTCGCTGCTCATGCCGTTCTCGATCGAGATGGTGCTCATTGTGCTGCTCGTGATGTCGAGCTCGCTCTTCAGCGGACTGAACGTCGGTCTCATGTCGCTGAGCGTCACCGACCTCGAGCTCATCATCAACAATGACACTGCGCAGGCGATGTACGCGAGAAACATCCTGCCTCTGCGCAAGAACGGAAACTTCCTCCTCTGCTCCATCCTCATCGGCAACACGTGCGTCAACACGACGATGACCCTCCTCATCGGCAACGTCTTCGACGCAACGCTCAGCGATGATCTTTCGTCTGTGTTTAGTTTTTTTCTCAAAGTTTGCGTTCCGACTATTTTTATCGTCATCTGCGGGGAAATCGTGCCACAGGCAATTTGCTGTCGATATGGCATGTTTGTTGGCAGTCAGACTAGGTACATCACCATCGTGCTCATGGTTCTGACTTCACCGCTTTCCTATCCCCTGAGCATTGTTTTGGATTGCTTTATCGGCGTGGAGAGACCCGTGATCTACGATCGACCGACTCTCGCCCGAATGGTCGAGATGAACATCGAACCCGACGAGGAGGGCGTCTCAAAGCTGACTTCGGACATGCTCAGGCGAACGCTTAAAATCGAACTTCCAAGAGCAGTGGATGTGATGACGGCCATCGAAAAGGTCTTCATGCTTCCAGAATCGACAATCGTTGACACTGATTTGCTTTTTGCGATCCATGAAAAAGGACATACGAGAATCCCGGTTTACAGGGACGGAGATAGGAATCACATCACGTCGATCATCAACGTCAAAGACCTCGTTCCGATCGATCCAAAGTGCAAGCTCAAAATCAAGACTGTCGCTGACGTCTGGCATCGGCAGAATCAGTGCAGATTTGTGCTTGAAACTTGTCCGATCAATCAGCTGCTCAAGGAGATGAAAAGAGGACATCCAATAGCCGTTGTTGTGAGGTACGAACCGACCTACAAAGACTACCGTACGACTGGTGTCATTGCGCTCGAGGATATTATTGAAGAGGTTTGTTTTGGAAAGTTAGGTTTTTTTTTGTATTTTTATTATTTTTCAGATTACCGGTGAAATTCTGGATGAAAAGGACGTGAAAAAACAACATCAGGTCCCATGTGATACGAAATACTGATTTTTTTTGAATTTATCGAAGGTATTGTAAAAAAATAGATTTTTTGTTTGATTTTGGTTTTTGAACTTTTTGTGTGCTGTTTTTGCATTCGGCGTGTTTGTGTGTGTATCGGTGCTGTGGAGTTTATATTTTTTTGGATTTTGATTGTATTCGAATAAACTTGGATTGATCAGATGTTTTGCTTGATTTTGAACGGGAACCATGGCACTATGCGCCCATGGTTCTGACACGAAAACGTTTTCTGACGTATTTTTTAGAATTTTACATATCTAATGTGTCTAAATGTTAGAAACAAGTAGTGTTTTGGGGGTTATCGATGATGGCGGATTTAACGGTGCTATCAAAAATTTTGTTTTCGATCAATAAATAGCAAAACAAAATTGTATTTTTTGTCTTTATTAGCGAAAATCACAATAAATTAGCTTATCGTAATCAGCG
Organism: Turbatrix aceti; assembly: GCA_963969345.1. Classification (NCBI taxonomy): domain Eukaryota; kingdom Metazoa; phylum Nematoda; class Chromadorea; order Rhabditida; family Panagrolaimidae; genus Turbatrix; species Turbatrix aceti. The sequence goes on from OZ017768.1 coordinate 7,781,016, forward strand.
GTATCGAAAATCCCGGTGTGGAAAAAATGAGCAAATTCGGTGCATGAAATAAAAAATAGTTTCAATTCCAAATTTTTTTTCATACAAAAAGTGCGCGCTGAAGCATTTCAGTCGAAGGAGAACACAGTGCGCGCATGCAAATGCGCGTAGTGTGTTGCCTTCGGAAGCTTCGTGCCATGCCGGTTAACCATTCTTATATATGAGCTTTGGCATAGTGATCAAGTTCATCTTAAACTTTGCAATGAACTTTGCCCGGTAAAAAAATATTAATTTTGAACCGTGAAAATTAATTATTATTATTAATTTTTAATTCGAAATAAATTCTTATTTCATGAACAGAATTTTTTTGTTTTTTGCTTCCGGGGGTTTTCAAGGACGTAGAACACGATGCAATAATTTATTGTGATATCGGCTAATAATTTCGTGAGTTACAGTAATTTTTACCTCAAATTATCGATTTATCGACAGAATTTAGATTTTTTGATGGCACCATTAAATCGGCCGTAGCCGATTACCCCCAGAACCATTTTTATGTCCGAAATATATCTACTCTGTGCATGTGAAAATAGCAAAAAAAAGTTTTCGTGTCAAAACCAGGGGCGAACATTTGTGTTTGCGAACGAACACGAACAACAATTTTTTTTAAACGAATGACTAAATTTGATGAATTTTATTTGTCTTTTATTTGTCAAATAACATAAATTTTGACACCGTTACCCCAATTTTACGCGAAATTTTTGTTCGCTTAATCTGCTCGAAAAACAAAACTTTGTTCGCGAACAAAAAACGAGCAAACAAATTCTGTTCGTGAACAACAGCAAACAAAAAAAATCGAATTTGTTCGTGCAACGGAAATGAAAAACAAATTTGAATAATTTTTTGAATTTCACGTATTTTCAAATTTTCACAAAAAATAAGCATAAGAACGGTGACTTCAAATAAATACGAGATTTTTTCCTTCTGCTGCCCGCGTCCAGCGTTATTATTACCACCACAATCACCTGCGACAGTATCACGCGCTGATCTGCTTCGTCTGCAATTGTTCTACACGATGGCGCCTGCTCCTGTAGGATTTTTGGTCGTTTAGAGAATTTATGATTACTGTGATTTTGCTTTCAGCACCAACGCGAAGTCAGAGACGCTGAAGCGTGGAAGAACACCACGATGCCGTTTGAGAGCACTTTGGAGGCGACATTGACGTCGCCTGTTTCTTCGTCTGTTTCGACGTCGGACGATTTGGACGATTTGACTGCTGATGGCAATTCTACTATCAATTCTGTTTCTGATGGTAATTTTACGACGATGGGAAAGGCAACGTTGAGTTTCACGATTTTTGGTTCTGATTCGACAAAACTCCAGAATCCGCCAGAACCCGATTTGCCGTTGAACGAATCTTCGATAACATCTGCCGGAGGATCAAAAAATGAGACGTCAAAAGAATCCACGACTTTGACGTCGCCTGTTTCTTTGCCGACATCTACAGATCTTGATGAAAGTTTTGAGGCTTTGGAGGGGGGGAATTCTACGACTGATTTGGTTTTCGATAGCAATTTTACGAAAACGGAGAAAACAACTTCGATTTCGGAGATTTTTGGTTTGAATTTAACTGAAGTCGAGTCAACGATTACGTCCACTGTTCCGATGACTCCAGAAAAACCGAATTCTAACTCAACTGAACCAGAAACTTTTCCGGAACCGACTTTGACCAATTGGACGTTGGTCGATTCAATTACCTTTCCTACCGGAGCTGAAAATGGCACGTTGGATGCGATTTTGGATGGCAACTCTACAATTTATGAGGATCAGAATGCGACTTCTTCTGTTCCAATTCTTCCGATTTTGCCTAATTCTACGACGAAATCAACAATTTTGAATGACAGTTTTGTGCCAACAACGGATTTTACGAATTTCACAAGTGTGCCATCGGATTTGCAGCCGAATCTTTCGGAAACAAATGAAACGACAACGTTTGAAAATAAGACTTCTGAAAGTTCAGAAACTTTTGTGCCGACGTCACTGACGATAACGGAACTACCAATGTTTTCGGATGCACCGGTTGAAAAAAATGAAACCGTTTCGGAATCGGATTTCAATTCGACATCTTCACCGGAACCCCAGATTCCAGTGGAGACAACGATTTTGCCGAGCTCTACGAATGGCACGGATTCTACGACGCCGAGTTCTACGAATGGCACAGATTCGGGTCCAACAACGACGGATTCTTCATTTTTTACTCCAACGACGGAAACGACCACCGAGAATCCGATGGACATCACGGTACATCAACCAAGGAAACCAAACCGTACCCCGCCTCCGAATTTTCGGTTTCAGCCGAAATCAACATCCAAGACTCCAGCGCTGTCGACGCCACAGGCCGCTTCCCTATTCGAACATCAGTGAGTTGACAATTGAAAAAAATCCTAAAAAGTAAATATTTATTCACAACAAAAAAAATTTTAGAAAATTTTTCATCGGTTTGGGCGCTGTCGTGTTTCTGGTTGTACTCGCCATTGTTTTGTTTTACATCTGCTTCTGCGTCGTGTGCAAGAAGAAGAAGAAACACCGCCGACCCCAGCGGCTCCCCATCGACCACCGCCGCCGCCCTAGACACAACACCTCCGTTTCAAGTTTCAGAACCAGCGTGATCCGGCCGCAATCGTCCACGCGAACCGCAGTTGATATAACGTCGGAAAGAAAAATGCCGGAATCGCTGAGGGAAAGACAAAACACGGATAAATTTCCACGGATTTTCGAAGTCGCAATCAAAGAGCGCAGAGATGTTCCAATCGTGGGTTTTTTTGATTTTTAATAGAAAGAATGGATGTTCGTTTTCAGAGAGAACCAATATCCGAAGACGAAGAACAAGACCCGGATGATTACTTCACGAATCGCGCCGACCGCAGCGCTGACTACGAACTTGGAGGACGCGGTAAGAGCTGCCGTCAGCCGAGGAGACGTGTGTACAAAAAATAATTTTTTTTTGTTTTTTTTGTTGATTGTCTAATAAAAGTTCGAATTGGAAGTTAGAGTTGGCTTTTGAAGAAAAAAAGAAAAAAAAAATTAGAAATTTTTTTTCCCATTTTTTGTTTTTTTTCTAAACCCAAACAATTTTTTTCTGAAACAAAAAAAGCAATAGAATGACAGTCAAAAAATTTAAAACATTTTGAAAAAGTTTATAACAGTGCAAAAAAAATTTTGGTCGACGAACAAGATTTTATTTAGATCGCTTCGAATTTTCGCCCAAAAAGTCAGTGTCAATCAAAAAATTCGATCTTTATTAGGATAGGGCAACGAGCGTATAAATCAGACATGACGTAACGGATGAACAAATTCCTTGTCACCTGGCCGAATCCTTTGTATCTTCAGTGACGGAAGTTGCTGTTTTGTCTTCTTCCAAACTTCCACTGGACTTTTTGTCATCTTCGTTACTTCCACTGGCCTTTTTGGGATCTTCATTACTTCCGCTGTCTTTTTTGGGATCTTCATTACTTCCGCTGTCTTTTTTGGGGTCTTCATTACTTCCGCTGTCTTTTTTGGGATCTTCCGCACTGCCGCTCAACTTTTTGGCATCTTCAGTGTTAACGCTAGGCTTTTTGGGATTTTCAGTGTTGATGCTAGGCTTTTTCGCATTTTCAGTGTTGACGCTAGGCTTTTTCGCATTTTCGGTGTTGACGCTCAACTTTTTCGCATCCTCAGCACCGCCGGTTGGAATCTTGGGTTTGATCGACTGTTCGAGAGACTTGGTTTCCTGAGTGCTCGCGGTTTTGACAATCTCTTTTTCTCGAGATTTTGTTTTCTCTTTCATTTTTTTCACTGAAAATCAAAAAATACATATAAAATCCAAATCCAAAAATTTTTTCGGAAACTTACATGTGTGTTCTCTGTTCGAGATAACCTCTTCGACGTTTTCGCCAAAATCGAAGACTTCGTGTTTGTCCTGCCACGTCACCTTCAGATTCCTATCGATTGCGGTTGAGGGGGTGTGGTCTTCGAGGGCGTGACGCTAAAAAAATTATCTCGTTTGATAAAATTTGGTTTTGAACGAGTTAACTCACCGATTGCGGTTCTTCGTACTTATCGATGATGAGGTGGCCTCTGTGAACAAAATTCTCGGGTCCGATGTAGCTCGGTGCAAGCTCGGGATTTCCGTATCTGTGCTTGGGAGACGATGCTCTGAAAAATGTAATCCGCGTTAGTTACCGTAAAAGTTACCCCTCGCTAACCTCATTGGAGGTAGTCCGAAATTCAGAAGACCACGGCCGTTGGAAGCTCTACGTTCGCTGAAGCTGCGTCGCTTGTTTTCTTCCCGCTTGTACACACAAAAATAGAAAAAGCAAAATCCGAGGATTGATATTAAAATAATGCCTACGGTGATTCCCAGAACAAAGATCAGGATCCTGAAAAAAAATTATTTTGACAAAAATAATTGTTTTTCGAAACGTACGAATCATTATTGCCTTCTGCTGACGCTGACGATTCCACAGAGTAATAGGTCGGAAAAGGCTTCCACTTCGGCGTCTTCGTAACATGCTTCGTTGAATGCGGTTTCGTTGAATGCGTTGGCGAAGTTGTCTTTGTCACTGCAAAATTATGCGTAGTATTTGCACGTTTCAAGTTCGAATATAAAAAATAACCTTTTGGAGTCCTATTTTCACCCATTGTCAATGATTATTAGCTTCAGTCGTCAGCCTAAACTCACAATCAGAAAAATTATCTCATGTGTCAGAAGCGCTGTAAAGCGCGGTGTCACCGGGTCGGCGTCGTCGGAATTCCGACGAGGTATGTATTAACGCCAGAAATAATTGTGCATTGCAAACTTATGAGCACACCTGATTATACGCAGATTGCCGAATTTGCATACGATTTGAACAATAAGCCAAAAAATCGTAGAACTAAAACAGTTAGAAGTTCGGCATATGCAGATTCTGCTGACTGATAAAACAAATTTGCATTGCTTGCGTTATTCAAGAACTTGTAATGTTCAGATGACATCGACTATGGACTTGGACTATCTGGCTGACAAATTGGTTTAACGGTGCTGTTTACTTTAATTTGACTTTGATAAAAATTTGATAACTGTTTACGTGGGATTACGTCATTAGGACTGTTTTTTTTTTTTAATTTTTTTGTCGATACTGTAAATCTGTGAATTCTTTGTTGGCAAAGAAATACAGTGCAAAGTTGGCGATTTTTTGAGTAATCAAACAGCGACAAAACCGAAAACATTAGGATTTTCTAATTTGACTTTTTGACAAATTTAGCGACAAATCTACTCAAAAGTGAACAAAAATTATAAAAAATCAAATTGCCACATATTTTTAGTTTTTTTTATTCAATTTGCTTTCACCTTTCGCTTCTTCAAGATTTTTGCGCTTGCTCCGCTCCCGATCCTTTTTTTTCAAATTTTTTTCCACTCGATCCGTTCTCGCTCAGGAGCGGTCGAAAACCCTGAAAAACATACAATCCGAGAAATTGACCATGACTCGGGATTGCACTAACATGGCATGTGCATGGATGAGATATTTAGATGACCAGCGGGCAGCAGCGACAGCGACGACGACGGACTGAGCAGCCGGCTCATCCACAGGAAATGGCAGTCAGTGGTCTCGTCGATTTTTGTCCGCCCGCCCTCTCAGCCGGCCAGCCGTCAGTCGCTGCACTCTAGCACTTCCCGAGAATTTTAGAGAACCCTCCGCGTGCCGTGGGACAACAACGCCGGGTCCGCTTTGCATTGTCACAAGCGAAACAACGGCGAAACGACCACAAGTGGAGAACAAAATATGTAAGTGGTAAGCGAAAACAAAACCACTCGCCCTTTGAGAGACAAACTTTGGCCTGGAAGAAGAACTGACACGCGGCCTACACCCTCTGGCTTTGTTGCTTTTTATCGATCGCAGTGGCACGCGACGAGCATGGATGGCGTAAGTCGGGTTTTGGTTTTTTTGGTGTATTTTAAATACATTTTACGTGTTTTTTCAGAGCTCTCCGTCGTGCTCCATTGCCGCGACTTCTACCAATGATCCGTTTCGGGTGAGTTGGAATCTGAAAAGCGTGAAATAGGGTTAATTTTTCGTTTTTTTGAAAGTCGAAAATTTGAAAGTGAAAAAAGTCAGTCAAAATTCTGAAAATTTGGATGAAATGTAAAAAACAATAAAAAACATCCAAAAATTTTAAAAAATTTGAAGGAGTTTTGCAACGAAAATGATGAAACAAAAATTCCGTGCGGAACCTTTTTTTTAAATTAAAAATTTTTTATTTAAAAAAAAATTGTTTTTCAAATCTTCAAATTTTAAAAATAGTTTTAAAAAAAATTATTTTTTAAATTTTTTATTTTATCGTGAGCGTCGTGGGAAATTCAAATTTGTTCGCAATTTTTGCCAAAAATCTAATTTTTTTTTTAAGTGTAAATTTTTAGCAATTATTTAACGAATTTTATAGAAACTATTTTTTATTTTTGACGAAAATGCTTCAAAATTCACTAAGTTTTGTCTTTTGGACATGCAATAATTTTTTGTTATGATACGTCAAAAATTAGCGAAACACCAGAGTCAAATCATATTTAGAATGATTTGACTCTATGATTTTTTTCAAGTTAGATTTTTTTAAATGACTTTTATAATTCGGATAAAACTGTCAACAATGTTCATTTTTTTGCGACAGGTATTTTTTTCCAGGACAGAATATCCTCGCTGAGTGCAACATGCGACAGTCTGGTCGCCTTCCTCCACGGAGGCTTCCCCCGGTCGTACACCTCGGCAGCCACTACCGCCACGCATCCGCGGCTATCGGCGACGCCGATCATCGATCACGGCGACAACCACGAACGCGAGGAGCGATTTCGCAAGTTGTTATCACCAACCGCCGGTCGACAGGTAGGAGTGCAACGCGCGCACGCTGTCCTGCAAATTCCTCTCCCTGTTATCTTTCAGACTCCGGGCATCGTAGCACGCGATAACGACTATCTTCGATGGGAAAACGAGCAATTACTCATCGAAATTTCCGGTCTAAGACAAGATGTCGAAAAATCGGACGTGGCAATGCGTGATCTCCAGGCGGAGGTGCGGTGCCTCAAGCTCAACCAGGAGCAGATAAATCGCATTCACTCGACCCGGCTTCATGATCAACTCGCCACCGCCCACGACGTGTTGGTCACCCGGGAGGGCCATCTGCGACGGAGACTGGACGACTGCGAGCGGGAAGCGGATCTCGAAGCCGAACGGTACCAGGCTAAGATCGAGTGCCTCGAAGACGAGGTATCCATCCTCCGGGACAGGTTGCAGCGCGCCGAGCAACATGTCATCGTTCTTGGCCGCGAAAAGGCCGCTGTGGCTAGGGATTTCGCGGTGAGACTTTTTTTCAAAAAAAAATTATTGAAAAATTATTTCTATTAATTTTTTTAGATAATTTAAAAATATATAATTTTTTTTTAAATAAATTTTTTTTAACTAAAACTTTTTTTTAAATTTAAAAATGTTAGATTTTTTTTCAAAATCAATTTTTTTTAGTTATAATTTTTTTTATTTAAAAATGTTAGATTTTTTCAAACAACAAATTATGTTTGTAATGTATTTTAAAAAAAATTTTTTTCTGTATTTTCTTTTCAAATTTTTTTCAAAAATTAAATTTTTCAGTCTTTCCGCGAAACAACGGCCCAAAAAATGGAGGAGCTGTTCGAGCGGGAAACAGACCTCGAAGTGAGCCTCGCCTACGCAGAAACCCGGCAACCAGCGCCGGCCCGCAACGGCCGTGGCCTGCGACGCGTCGCCTCGCTCGAAACCGTCTCGCGGCACGCAACGACAACCGACGATCTGGAACGACATATCAGAACTCTGGAATCCGATCTCGAAGCTGAAAGGGAACAACGGACAAATGCTACGCTGCTGCTGGCTCGCATGAGCCAGGATCTCAAGGTGCTACTCGATATCGCAAAAACTAATAAAGAACAAAGCTAAATATTTATTTATTTATTTGGAGGTATTTATTCGCAAAGATAAAAAACATGGGGGTGTGGGTTGGGATCGAACATAAAACAAAGATTTAAAATTTAAATTTAAAAAATTTAAAAAATTTAAATTTAATTTAATTTAAAAATTTTAAAATTTTAAAATTTAAAAATTTAAAATTTAAATTTAAAAAAATTTAAAAAATTTAAAAAAAACGAAAAATTTATTTTATTTTAAAACAAAATAAAAAACAAAAAAATAAGCGTACTTTGAATGAATTTTTTGTATTTTAGTTTTTTTTGTTATTTTTGAACGTATTTGACGTCAAATTTTGTTTTATTAAAATTTTGGAGACGTTGAATTTACACATATTGGTCTGGTCCGGGATTGGGATGTGATAGAGCCTTCCTTTAGTTATGGGGCTGGCTGTCGAGCTTGTAGAAATAATCGACAGCAGATCTCAGCTCGGCACTGCCCTGGTCTTGTTTGATCACTCCTGCTTCCCGGGCATGATTGAAAATGACCAAACCGTGTTTCTTGATTTCGTTAAGCTCATTCGATAGTTCTTCGTTCTGCTGACGAACTCGAGCACGACAGGCGCGAACGGCTTCTGCATTGCTCATGGGAGACATTCTGTTTTTTTAAAAATAAATAAAAATATTATACAATCTAAAATAATTGGTACAATTTTCAGTTGAATTGACAATAATAACTCACATCAAAAATGACAAGAAATTGACAATTATTGCATGCTTTTATATTTACAGTGAAAAGATAGCGAAATTTTAGTGGCTGTGAAAATGTCGAATTTTTGACACCAGCGACAAAGAATCTTTCCATGCAAAAAAAATATCGCAATGAAAATCATGTCAAAAGACGATTTGCCAAATGTATAAAAAACTGTTTTTTACTTTTCTTTTTCGATTTGTGCAAAAAATAACATTTTTGTCATCTGAAAAAATAAATAATCACGATTCTCGCAACGAAAATGCATTTTTGTGTCAAGAAAAATCAGTGCGCACGCGATGTTTAATCGTAGTTCCTGAAGCAAAAGTTTTTGTTTTTTAATTTTTTTTCTAATATTGATTCTATCATTAACATTGAAAAATAAAAAAATCATGATTCATGACAAAATCGTTATTTTCGTGTCAAGAACATTCAAAATGAGCACGCGATGTTTAATCGTGGTTCCTGAAGCGAAAGTTTTTGTTTTTACACTTTTTTCAACAGTTTTTTAATTGTGTTTTGATAAGCGCAGTTTTTTCGCAACAAAATCGTATTTTCGTGTCGAGAACATCAGTGCGCACGCGGTGTTTCATCGTGGTTCCTGCAGCGAAAGTTGTTGATATTTCACTTTTTTTAGAAAACATTTTTTATTTTCTATCGTAAGCAACAGTGTAGCCAAAAAAACAGTAAGCGACTAATGCATAAAACCCGTAGTGTTGAGAAAGGCGCCGTTTTCAGAAGATAAGGTGAGTCTTGCTTCGAATGCCTCCGACAGGTGTGGAGTGATTTCGGTTGACGAGTAGCTTGCGTCTCACGATGCACCACTCAAAGATCATTGCAATGACGACGAGGGACATGGAGATGGCAGCGAGCTGGAAAGCCCACGGCGGAATGCCGTGGCGTCGTGGGTGGCCTCCGGTTGCGTAGAAGTCGCGAAGCGCAAATCCAACGTGATCGATGAGATCCGCGATGCATTCATGGAGCGCCTGGCCCCGTAGGATGCAGTTGGTGGATTCGAGCTGAAGGTTGGCGGTGAAGGGCTTGAGACGGGCTTCGTCCTGGTGGATGACGACCATCGTCAGTTTGCGCGGATCGAAGACGAAGCCGTCGACGAGGACGAGCGCGAGAACCTTCGGCCTCGGGCACTGGTCGTCCGGGAACCAGCGGCGGTAGACGACAGATGTGTACACCTAAAAAATATTCATAATTGAATTTGCATTTTTTTTGTCAAATTTGATCAAATTCGGAAAAAAACACATCAGTGCATTTGAATTCCAAATAAATTGCGGGGTACAAATTTTCGATTTACATTTTTGCAAAATTTTTTATTCGAATCTGTGCTTTCCCTTCAATTTGGGCTTTTGAAAATGCATTTACGGTTATTTTGAGAAAATTCAAAGAATAAGTAACAATTTCCAAGAAGCATAAAAATTTCTGCAATTTTAGTATGTCAAAAAAAGCCGGAATCCAAGCTCTTCCGTTCCTTTTTGTAAATAAATATTTGAGGACAAAAAAATTGTGTCAGGAAATAAATACATGCTACCAATTTTTTGTATCCGTTTTTTTAGTAAATTTTGTCTTCAAGGTAGAAATAAATTTGTCTCAACCGATTAAAATCTTCCGTCACTGACAATGAATTGCATCTTGCCCAGGGCAACCGTCTAACAATTTCCCTTCTACCTGCAACAGACAATCCTGACAATGCCGTCTCCCAGACACCAAAGACATGCTTGAAATTGTCCTAGACCCATCTCCTAGACGAACGGCCCCATAAAAAAAGTATACATAGTCGCGGTCGTGCTTTTTGCTCCCACCGGACAAAAACGGAAGCAACCGAGAGAAAAGACGATTTCAACGACGCTCTTTTGACAACGACAAAAAATATAATATAAAAAATTTTTGTGTGTTCTGGTTATCATAGAAAATACAATGTTCTTTTTGCACAATCCAATAAAATTGTCTTTGTTCACAAATATAAGGTCCATCGTTTCAATTTTATGCAAACAGATTTTCTCAAGTTTGCTCGTAAATAAATTACAACGCATTTTTTTCCGAAAAACATGATTTTTTGATGTATAATATTTTTCTGAATTAGAAAAAAGACTGCTTGAAGCATGAATGAGTACGCGTTTATTAGTTTTTTTCGGCCTTGCGTGTGATTTTTTTCTAATAATAAAATATTTAGATGCAACTTTTCAAATTATTTTTTGAGTGTTAAATATAATAAGCTTGGTATTGTACCGTCGTTCTTGAAAAAAATAGAACAAAGCGTTAAAATAAATGATAATAAAATTTCTGATGCTCTTGCAACGAAAAAATTTTGAAATTAAAATGCACATGCAAAAAAAATTGCAACAAAAGAAAATTCCGTTTTTTTATTCCTTTTTAAACAAAAAATTTTCGATATTCTGTTTTTCAAGGCGAACAAATAAAATATCGAAATAAAAGTTTTTCAGACGCAAGTGCAAAAAATTTGATGTACTTTACATCGAATTCAGCCGTTTTGTTGTACTTTTGGGTTGGAAAAATAAAAAAGACCATTGCGTTCAGAGTTTTTCATAAAAACATAAATTTATTTTTAACTTTTTTTTTAAATATTTAATTTGCATTTAATTTTACCCCCAAAAAAACATCCAATTTTTTTTCAAATTTTAGCCTGTCAGTTCGTTAAAGCATCAAATCAAGCTGACGCCTGACGAACGAACACAGTCACTCGTCTCGCTTTCTTTCATGGCAACAGTGTGTATTTGTGGGAGACATGCCATTTGCGTATCCTGAACAACATTCGACCCTTCCTCCCCAGACTTGCAGACAGATGCCGCTGACATTCATCCGTCTATGTATGTAAAAATGTGGGGGTGGTAGTATGTATTTATGTACAAAATAGGACCCCAACTTGCAAGTGACAAAAAATATAAAAAAAAATTTGTTCAGAAATTTCTGCCACTACTTACTCACTTCCGACGCCAACGATACTCCGAGAACAACGCCAGCTTTGTTCTCGGAGAGCAAAGTCGGAAGGGCTTACGGATACTGCCTTCCGGGTGGTCGTAAATGCCGCTGGCAGCATCCAGCAATGACGGCACGACGAAAAAAAAAGCGACAGGATTAGTCAGAAAAACCCCATTTCAGGAAAAAAAGTCCCGTCAAAGGTAACAAAAATGGTTTTCGTTTTTGAGTATGTATCGTAAACCCCATCTTAAAACGAAAAAAAAACAGCCAGCCAGTCGGTCGTAAATTACAAATTATGTACCACTCCGTTAATTCCTAGAAAAAAAAAACAGAATTCATGCATGCATCATGGATATTCATGACTTGGACTTTTTTCGGGGAAAAGAACAAAAAAACGACGATTTAGATATGAATAGTTAATGCGCCACTATTTTTTAACAGTTGTCATGGAAGTTTTGAAAACATCAAAAATCGTATACCACTTCCGTATACTGTAATATGAGATTACTTTAACGATGGCATTTAGTTCCGAGTCTAGAAAAACCAGTTGAGTGGAATAAAAAAAATGTGAAAAACTTGATTGAGTTAATTTTGGATTTAAAAAAAAGCTCGGAAAATTATTATGCAAGCACGAATAAATTAGGTTTGGGCGAATTTTGGATTTTACGCATGTTGCACGCAATGAATATTGTTTTCGTGCCCAAAAGGGCACGTTTATACGATTCGATTTAGTTAGTGTAATAAAATTCAGTGAGAAAAAAATATTTAATTATCCATGTGGGATATATTTAGGACAAGTTTGCAGGACTCACCCGTGCACCCGTTCTAGGAACCAACTCTGCATTTTTTTTATGTATCTCCCTTCTTGCACGCAGGTTAGGAGGTTCACAGCCCAAAAAGCCGGCCGAGCAAGCGGATGACAAGTCTCGCGTTGTTCGTACGTATTAGCAAAATTAAATTACGCGTGCCTGCGGCAACAAAAGTCACCCGGCCAACAAAGGGGCCTGCCTTTGTTGGACGGGGTTTTTTTGTTCGATTCACGAAATATGAAATAAATTTTGTTTCGGAAAGCAAACTTGTACACTGAGAAAAAAATTTTGTGATTCAAAAAATTGAAAAAAAAGAAACCTTTATAAATTAAAATTAAATTAAAAAATTCCTTTATGTCAGTTTTTGTGGCCGAATGTGTCAGTTTTTAGCACCGCCAAACTGTCATTTTTGGAAATAAATAGCAGCTAAACAGCCAAATCTGGCATCATTTTCCGGAAATAATTTTTTTCAGTGTAAATTTCTGGCGATCAAGGATATGTAGATTTCGGGCTCCCAGAGGAGATGGTCTCTCCTGCGAAGAGCAAAAAAAACAAGGCTGACAGCACTAATTGGGAAAAAAGAAGAGAACGGCACGGCACTGTGCTGAGGGGTATCGATTGACAGGCAGAAAGGCAAGGCCATGCAGGGATGGAACAGAGGAAGCATCGACTTGATGAGTTCAAAAAACTTTTGAAACAAAAGAACGAACAAACAAACGAACAAACCTTGGTGAAAAATTTGAAATTGTGAACAAATTTATCGAGTTGATCGGTGGAGAGACTCAGGCACGGGGTAGCGTAGAGGCAGCCAAATTCCTCGCTTTCAGGCTTCAGAAAATCCACAGAAATCGGTTGTGCGAGTTGTCGAACGAGAATTAGGCCAAAGAGATCGGTGCCGTTGTCGTGAAAGACGGGTCGATGCTTTTTGTACGCCTTGGCTATCGTGTAGAGCCCAGAGCCGTCGAGCTGATTGTGGAGGTCGCAGAGGAAGGGCAGCTCTCGATGGGGGTGGCACATGTGGTGGAAGAACTGGAAAAAAAGGGGGCGTTGATCAAAAAACGAATTTTATGTCAAAAAATGAATTTCATTGGTTTTTTGTTTTTGAAATTATTCTCACCTCAGTATTGGACGGTACTGGAAACTGACACGGGGCAAAGACGGGTGGCTGGACCAGATGCTGGCCAACTACAAGTCTGGGGGATTGGATGACGACGATAGAGACAATGACAAGGCCCAAAAGACCGACCGAGGCCCGGGGCCTTTGCCTCGTCGACGACTCATGTTTGGCGATGGCGGCGAGGACAAGCATCCTTCTCCGGTGGCCTCCAGGCTCGGATGGATGGCAGAAGACAGCAGCGCTACGCGCGCACTATATTTAGAGAGCGACCATCTCAACAAACCTGGACGACGACTGGTGCCCAGTTCGGCGGCTAGGGCTGACTGCTTTGCTAAACTTGGAGACAAGCAAGCGCGCGTGGGGCACAACACAGCAAAAAAAATAGTAGAAGGAGGAAGGGGGCATGAGACCGAGACGACAGCAGAAGCATGCTCCTCCTCCTCGTCCTCCTCTCTCCCATGGCCAAAAGGCGCAAAAGTCAGGCGTACTCTCCTCTCCTCTCCCTCGACTCCCTCGACCGGACAAGGCCGCCGAGCCCGCGAGAGCCCGAACCACTACCACCAATGCCACCGCCGCCAGACAACACGGCGGCGCTCCTCTGCGTCGTCGTCGTCATCGTCACAAACACGAAGCAACGCTGCGGAGCCCATTAAACATGCACAAATGAATGGATAATAAATAGATTACCCTCACAGACGACAACTCTGCCACAGAAGATGAATATGTGACCGGTCAGGAGAACGGAGTATCCTAGTCTCGGGTGGAAAACATTCGAAAGTCAAAAAAAGGGGGTCTTAGTTAGGAAAAGTTATGATGATAAATAAGACAGTTCACGGGGAGACTTAATGACTTGAAAATACCTAATTACGATAAACAATATCCAGCCGCCGTCTTTGTCTCGTACCAGAAGTTTAAAAAAAATAACACTAAACAGATGAAATTTATTATTTCGACCCTAAATCAACGATCAACCCCCCCCCCTCTTTTTTTCCAGTTTTTCCACCACATGTGCCATCCCCACCGAGAGTTGCCCTTCCTCTGCGACCTCCACAATCAGCTTGACGGCTCTGGGCTCTACACGATAGCCAAGGCGTACAAAAAGCATCGACCCGTCTTTCACGACAACGGCACCGATCTCTTTGGCCTAATTCTCGTTCGACAACTCGCACAACCGATTTCTGTGGATTTTCTGAAGCCTGAAAGCGAGGAATTTGGCTGCCTCTACGCTACCCCGTGCCTGAGTCTCTCCACCGATCAACTCGATAAATTTGTTCACAATTTCAAATTTTTCACCAAGGTTTGTTTGTTTGTTTGTTTGTTCGTTCTTTTGTTTCAAAAGTTTTTTGTACTCATCAAGTCGATGCTTCCTCTGTTCCAAGCATAACCTTGCCTTTCTGCCTGTTAATCGATACACCCTCATGATTCCACTCTGACAACACTGAATACTGTAATTTTTATTCTGCTTGCACGATTCCCACGTCATGTCATCGTTTTCGGCGGTTTTTTTCATTCTAACCTATTTTCTTCGACTGATGTGGTGAGCGCTGATCGCGCTCTGCTGATTTTTATTCTGTTACGTTCGATTGATCAATTTATAAGCTGAACACCATGACTTCCCTATCTAACGCCTACCAACTTGATGTGATCTCTGATGTCATCGGCAAAACACAGAACTTCAATAACCTGAAAAACTTGGTCCTGTCTTGCCGTGAAATGTCGACTGCTTTCAACCTTTTTATGGAAAATATTTTTGTTGAATACGCAAACGACAAAGTTTACTTGAAAGACCGAGACGGTGACGTAAATATCGTATATTTATTCACGAAAAAAGATAATCGATGGGTCCCCCACTTTTTTCGGAATCTTTGTACCGGACCACTTCCTCGACAGAAACAGAATACAAAGAAAGCAACTGAAGTCTTTCGAAAACTGCTTGCTCGTGACAGTGAGTTTTTTTGCTAAAAATTGGAAAGAACAAATCAGATCATTTTTTTGTTGAGCTTCTGTGAAACAAATTTTTGTTTGCAAAGTTTTCGCTTCAAGATATTCTAGTATTTTTTTCTTGCTTTTGTGTGCGAGAAAAATTTGAATCTTTGGAGCGTAAACACCTCTAAACTCTAAAAAAATCCAAAAATCTAAAAAATGTTCATTCCTAGATTCGGTTCACACGTTTAAATTCGCGGTTTCTTTGTTTTTTGGACAATTTTTTTTCACAAACTTTCTCGTTAAAATCGACCACGTTTGTGAAAATCGACTTATTTTTTGTTCCAAAAGCGTTTTTCGATTTCAAAAATTTTTTTTCACATGATTCCGTTTTTTCCATTTCTAAAAATTAGGTTTTTATATTTTTTGCAGACTACATGATTTTGGATCTTTCTAAAGACCATCTTTATTGGATGCCTCGGTCATCGAAATTGTTGGCGAGTGTTTCTGTCTCGCGATTCATTATCCATACTGATCAGCTCCGAAGTTTTCAAACATTTATCCCTCGCTTTGATTCCGTTTGTGTTGTCAGATTTAACGATTTTGGTATCAAAGACGCTCTCGTAAGTTGTTTCAATTTTTTTTGACAGTGTTTTTTTTTATTTATTTTGAGTTTTTAGGAACTGGAAGAAGTATGTCAGTCTCGGGACTTGCAATTGACAATTTGGGATCCAGAATCACATTGTCAGAAGATTTTCACCAACGCACTCCGCGATCACGCAATCGCGATTAAACACGTTCGAAATTTTCATTTCGTCTGGCGCGATTATACGTGTTTTGATCAAAATAAGAATAATGTCAAGGCGGTTATCAGTTGCATAAAAATGTTTTCTGGCTTCAGAAAACCTAACATTGAGAACGTCACTATCATCGTTTCTACGCATTTTTCTTATGAATTTTTCAAATATCGACCCAATTACGGTACTGGCACTGATTTTGGAATTGTTCTCAGAAATCATTACGCTACAATACTTCCGTATTTCTATGAAATTCCAGAACGCATAAGTGCCAACGTCCGTTTTTCCATGAATTCAGACTTCAAATTTGGAAACGAAGATCCGTTGGTTGTGTTTCCTCAGGTTTTTCCAAGCGAGGATTTTGAACTGAAATACGAAGGTTCTGAACAGGAATCGGTACTGACAATTACTAATCGACAAACATGGCTCAAGGATAATGTTGAGTTTCATTTTGAGTGCACAAATGTGGATAAACCATAGTTTGTGATGTTTGCAAATGATGATTAATATAATTCGTAAATAACAATGATGATAAACAGCATTTATAAATCAAGCGGTAAAAGACAAAAAAATGAAAAGCGGAGAAATCGGGAAAAAATAGAAAAAAAAGGAGCGGAGCTTGCGTACAAATTTTGAAAAAGCGCGGAGCGAAGAAAGGCAAACTGGGTTCAAAAAAACTATCATTTGTGTTGTATCGATGAAAATGCACTGGAGTTGTATGCAAAAACGGTCAGGGGGAGCTATTGTAGCCAGTTGCCACCGTATGGTTCAATGTAGTTTCTCAACATTGCTGCCATTGTTCGGTTCTGCCGTTCAATTTGACCATTTGCCTGGGGATGATACGCAAAACAGGCGTTCTGTCAGTACCGTAGCCGATTCGTGTGCAGTCAATGTCTTCAGTGGAACTGCGATGAGCCACTTACTATACAAATCAGAGGCTGCGAAAATGTATTTGTATCCATCGTCGGTCTCAGGTAAAGGACCACAGATATTGAGGTGTTTTCAGGCTTTCGAACGGGTTAGCACGTTTTTCGTTTGGCTTGACTTTGTTTTTCTGGCATTCCACGCACGCTTCTGTCAGCTTGTGAACGTCTGTCTTCCATGCCGGCCAGTAGACTTTGTGCTTCATTTTTTCGATGATCTTTTCGGCCCTTTGGTGTGCACCTACAATTGGATTCTCGTGAAATTCCCGTGAAACTTGGGGTAAGGTAATTACATGTAGCACCTTCGGGATTCATAAAAGAGCAAGGCTACATCATAGTCAATCCCTTACCTCAATTATATATATTATATAATACATATATGTACATATATAGTAAGTTTCTATATGTCGTCGGCGAAGTGGACGCCGACGTAGAAGACGGCGAAGTTGTCGGCTTAAGAAGCCGACGGCGGCTTGAACCGCCAGCATAATTAACTCATTTCTAATAACAATGAGTACATCGGTCAACATGACCTACAATCTAAAAAACGCATAAATTATGTTTCAAAAAAGAGTATTAAACATATAATATCCCCATAATGAACCATTTAAAAACAAGCTAAATACGATCAACACTCACGCCGCCTACTCTCTATTACTTTTCGACATGATCTGTTTTTTGTAGACCATTTTTCGTTGCATACTTGGATTGAGTGATATTTTTTTTCAAATCGTTCTATGATCAAGCCGCAACATCATAGTCAATCACTTACCTCAAATATATATATTATATAATACATATATGTATATATGTTTCTATATGTTGTCGGCGAAGTGAACGCCGTCGTAGAAGGCGGCGAAGTTGTCGGCTTAGGAAGCCGACGGCGGCTTGCACCGCCAATTTAATTAATTCATCTCGAACGACCATTAAGATGTCGACCAGCATGGTCGACAAAAACGATCTAAAAAATGCATAAATTTTGTTTCAAGAAAATAGTATTAAGCATATAATATCCCCATAATGAACCATTTAAAAACAAGCTAAATACGATCAACACGAACTCTGTTGTAGAATTGCACTCGACTGCCAACTTGCGAATGCTTTGAGTGATATTTTTTTCAAATTGTTCTATGATCAAGCCGCAACATCATAGCCAATCACTTACCTCAAATATATATATTATATAATACATATATGTATATATGTTTCTATATGTCGTCGGCGAAGTGGACGCCGACGTAGAAGGCGGCGTAGTTGTCGGCTTAGGAAGCCGACGGCGGCTTGAACCGCCACTTAATAAGTTCGTCGCGCACGACCATTAGCATATCGGTAAGCATAAATCGCTAAAAAATGCATAAATTTTGTTTCAAAAAAAGAGTAATAAACATATAATATCCCCATATTGAATCATTTAAAAACAAACTAAATACGATCAACACAAAGTTTTGACACTTTATAGTAAATCACTTACCTCAAAATCAGATTTTTTTCTTTATATACATACATAGTACTCCATATCCATCAATAACATAAGTTTGTTTTACAACCGCGCAAATGCCGGTATTCCACGACCGCAGCCGGCACGGCAATATTTACCAGACACTGCTGCATCCAAGTTCAAAACGTGCTTACTACCTGGTCATTCCAACAATGCATTACAGACTTCTTTAGTGCTTTATGCACGCACATGCAGGTAAACAGTCGTCTGGAAAGGAATTTTTCCATGCGGGCCATTGTTTTTGCGATTGGAGCTTGCAAGTTGCAGCTACTATGTATGTATCTCCGATGGGCCGGACTTTAGCATTAGTGTGTTCACATCGTGAATCAATATGTAAAAAAAATATAAAAAATATTTGTGTAAAAAAATAGAAAAATTTTCAATACATATTTTATTTTTTAAAATTTTTTAGAAAATTTTTATAATAATGTATGTTCTATTTTTTAATAAAAAAAATTAACACTGACAGATTTAAATTTATCCATTAATCGACAAACGATATGTTTACTTTACTTTACTTTACTTTATTACTCTTACTCGTGCATAATTACTCATTACTAAATTAAAAAGACAGGGATGAGTATCGAGATTGCACGAAGAGGGCGCCGTCAATCGTGTCCGGTAGTCATACAATAAATGCTTGACTACCAAATCAGTGTGTTTAGACAACCGGGGAAAGATATGTAGCAACTTTGCGGACATTGGCTACAAAATTTTACCAAAAGGTAGCTTTCACCTGATTCGGAGATTTTGCCATTTTTGCACACATAGGTTTTTGCCATTTTTGGACGATTTTTGACCCGTTTAAGCTAAAAAAACTAACCCCTTTTTTAAAGGTATTATATTGCCATAAATAGTATTATATTTATTTATATGTATTTTGAGAAAAGCAACTTTTGTTTGAAAATAAGAATAAAAATGTAAAACAACAAAACAAATTCAGTCACATTTTAAAAAAAGTTTTAGTTCAATGTAATAAAATTTTTGCAAAAAAAAGAAAAAAAACATGTAGAAAAAAACGGGTTGAACCACAAAAAATTGAAAGAAATGTTTTTTATTTGAAGAACCAATAACTTTATCCGTATTTGAATTGCAACTGATATAAGCCAAAACCAAAATAAAGGGAATCAAAACGCGTTGTTGATATTAAACGGCGGAGTGTACGCCCGAATCGCGTACATGGCACGGGTGCGATCCGTCGAAAACCTGCCAGCATTCACCTTCTGGTTGAAAACGTTCTGCACAGTCTTGCAAAATTCTGCGCTCTGGGCATCCTTCTCGACGTGGGCCATGAAATGATCGACGAGGTAGTAAAATGCATTGACGGCATTTTTGTTGAGGGGTCGCTTCTTGAAGCACTTTGGCGTCGTCGGAGTGTACACCATCGGCGGAGGCGGGAGGTAGGCGATCCGGAGGACATCGGCGTCGAAGAGGCAGAAGGCGATGTAGGTCGTGAACGCGTAGACGATGTACTCGTTGAGATTGGTCAGAATCCGGTATTCACGGCACGCTCTGATGATCGCGATATCGAGGTGAACGCCGATGTCGGGTTTCGGGACGTGGGGCACGTACTGCAGAAAATAGGATCTCGCTTCCTGGAAGGTAATATCGTCGAGGACTTTGTCAGTTCCACGAATACGCAAGTGGCCGCGGAAGGCCTGGATGATTTTCGGTCGGGGACGACGTTGCTGGGAGGTTTTTTGAATGTCGCCGTTTGGAATCCCCGGAATCGAAGGCGACAGGGATGTTTCAGATTTCTTGCCAGAATCCAAATCTGTTTTTTCCTGGTGGTTAAGATTTTCATTGACAACGACGTCTGGAATTTCTGGATTATGTGTACTCGGTTTTTGAATGTCTGAAAAAAATTCAAACAATTTTATCAGGGTTTTTTCGACGGGAGCGGTAAAAAAAACAAAAAAAAAAGAAGCGCGAAGGAAAGAAAAAAATATGCGCAAGCCGAAAAAAAGGAAAAAATGAGCAGGAGCGAAGCGAGCGCATAAACTTTGAAAGAGCAAGGCAAATTTGGTTTAAAAAAACCACTAAAAATTTATGACAGTTTGTCTCGTTTTTTGTCTTTCAGTTTAATTTCGAGTAGATTTATGCCTAAAAATTTGTCTAAACACCAGGAAAACTTCAGAATTTGTACTTTTGCTAATTTTTGTAATTTAATTGGAGCGCCATTTTTTTTGGCGATTTTCGTTCCGGGAGCGGTATAAAAAAACTACGAATTCAGAAAACTCTGAATTTTATAAATCCCAAAAATAAAAAAATATTTACCTGGTTCTTCGTAAATTTTGATGCAGATAGTCGAATTTTGTGGACACGGACTGCGCGATTTCATTGCGTCCTCCGACATCGGAAATCCAAAGTGCTGGATTCTGACAACTCTGCCTCTGCGGAGTTTTCCATTGAGCTCGACGTTGACACAGCACGAGAGACACATTCTCCGCGGATCGATATCTGAGGGCTTGATTCGCGGGTCGTTTACATTGATAGACTCTTCGGTGCCATCATCGAACAAGCAAACCAGGTGCTTGTAGGATGCATCCATCGTCTGCCTGAAAAAGAAAAAAACAGCCTTATTTTCATTACCACGCGTGAATAACGTACAAAAATTACCACGCTAGAATAAAAATGTTCAAGTCAAAGGCAAAACAACAAAAAACACAATGAGCTTTTTTTTGAAATCAATTGCATATTGCAGTCATTCATAATCGTTCGCGCAAAACAGTTCACATTGCAACAATAACGCAAATGGTTGTGCGTGCATTTGCACAAAAAAACATCAACGGGGCCAGAAAAAAATTTTTCTTGAACGTAAATATAAACAAATTGAAAAATTGAAAAAAAAGTAATCAATTTACCAAAAATACAAAATATGTTATAAATTATAAAAATTTTCTTAAGAAATACTTATTTAGAAAAAATACTTATAAAAAAATTACCGGTTCAATGAAATTAAAAATTTTCAGCTTTTGCTGTGAATTTTATTTTAGTTCAAATGTATGCTTAGAAAACAGAAAAACGCCGATGACAAATCCAATTGCACGAGACTAATTGCACACAGATCATTTCACAGCTTTTTAAAAACAGCCGGACAAACAATGCCTCGCTGCACTTTTGTACACATAAAAAATCGCCAGAATAACATTGCTGCTAGGCTTTTCGTCTTCAACACTTTTATGTACATCGCCCGAGTCATGTTGTCTACCGATTTTCCCGTCAATATCCGCGGATTTGACTACGCCATGATGCGGAAGTTTGTCACCAGCATGTTCCGCGACGTCCTCCAAGACCTGGAATCTATCAAGGATCTGCCCGTGCTTACTGCATTTTCACACGTTTTGGGATCAAATTCATAATTGATCCCAAAACTGAACATTTTCCGAAACTGGACGTGAGGTATAATCCTTCCAAGCTCATTATGTGGAACAATACTTGGGAGAATACATACATCCGTCAATTAGAAACTTGGTTCTCTACAACCACGATAAACTGGTCATTGAAGGCTTCAAGGTGACCGCTGAGTTCCTGCGACCGCTCCTTTCTGAATGTTCACAGACACGCTTGTTAACTGAGAGTACGCTTTGTCAATCGGGAGTTTGGCCCCGATGATCTGAGAATATTCATTGTCAACCCCAAAATAACTTTTAAACAATTGTTTTTGGAAAACGTAACTGGCATTCTTCCGGACGATATCATGAACGCAATCCCGAATGTATGTTTTACTTACATATAAAATTTTTTAAGCAACTGATTAATATTACCAACAAACTCACTGCATTGGGAATTATATGGCAGTGTGACGAGCATGGAGATAAAAACGTAACAAGATTGATGTCGTGTTTTGCATATATGAACCGTATGTGGAATGAACTGATTATTTACGAAAAAAAACTGCAGGATACTATGTTTATTACTGGATGTAGGGTTGTTCGTCAATTAGTGTTTATCTGATACCACTTTTTTGGTATCATGATATGATCTGATATTAGAAAAAGGTATCATAATCAAACGAAAGCAAAATTTTGATAACAAAAACGACAGAAAAAAATAAGCAAAAATACTGCTGGTTAACTTTCACAAGCTAATCAAATGATATTCTTGATTTTCTGACAAGTTTTATTTAATTTATCTAATTTCACTGTCACAAGTGTATTATTCTGCGTAAAAATCTACTAAGCCTTTTGTATGTATTGATTCACAAAGTGAACACACTAATGCTAAAGTCCGGCCCATCGGAGATACATACATAGTAGTTGCAACTTGCAAGCTCCAATCGCAAAAACAATGACTCGCATGGACAAATTATTTTACAGACGACTGTATACCTGCATGTGCGTGCATAAAGCACTAAAGAAGTCTGTAATGCATTGTTGGAATGACCAGGTAGTAAGCACGTTTTGAACTTGGATGCAGCAGTGTCTGGTAAATAATGCCATGCCGGCTGCGGTCGTGGAATACCGGCATTTGCGCGGTTGTAAAACAAACTTATGTTATTGATGGATATGGAGTACTATGTATGTATATAAAGAAAAAAATCTGATTTTGAGGTAAGTGATTTACTATAAAGTGTCAAAACTTTGTGTTGATCGTATTTAGTTTGTTTTTAAATGATTCAATATGGGGATATTATATGTTTAATACTCTTTTTTTGAAACAAAATTTATGCATTTTTTAGCGATATTATGCTCACCGCGATTATCATAGTCGTGCGCGACGAATTAATCAAGTTGGCGGTGCAAGCCGCCGTCGGCTTCCTAAGCCGACACATTCGCCGCCTTCTACGTCGGCGTCCACTTCGCCGACGACATATAGAAACATATATACATATATGTATTATATAATATATATATTTGAGGTAAGTGATTGACTATGATGTTGCGGCTTGATAATAGAACGATTTAAAAAAAATATCACTCAAAGCATTCGCAAGTTGGCAGTCGAGTGCAATTCTACAACAGAGTTCGTGTTGATCGTATTTAGCTTGTTTTTAAATGGTTCATTATGGGGATATTTTATGTTTAATACTCTTTTTTGAAACATAATTTATGCGTTTTTTAGATTGTCGACCATGCTGGTCGACATCTTGGTCGTTATTAGAGATGAACTCATAAAGTTGGCGGTGCAAGCCGCCGTCGGCTTCCTAAGCCGACACATTCGCCGCCTTCTACGTCGGCGTTCACTTCGCCGACGACATATATTTAGAAACATACTATATATGTACATACATGTATTATATAATATATATATTTGAGGTAAGTGATTGACTATGATGTTGCGGCTTGATAATAGAACGATTTGAAAAAAATATCACTCAAAGCATTCGCAAGTTGGCAGTCGAGTGCACTTCTACAACAGAGTTCGTGTTGCTCGTATTTAATTTGTTTTTAAATCGTTCATTATGGGGATATTATATGTTTAATACTCTTTTTTGAAACAGAATTTATGCGTTTTTTAGATCGTCAACTATGCTGGTCGACATCTTAATTGTCGTCCGAGACGAAATAAAAAGTCTGCTTTCTAAGCCGACAACTACGCCGCCTTCTACGTCGGCGTTCACTTCGCCGACGACATATAGAAACATATATACATATATGTATTATATAATATATATATTTGAGGTAAGTGATTGACTATGATGTTGCGGCTTGATCATAAAACGATTTGAAAAAAATATCACTCAATGTCAGATCCAGTGTTGTCGGGTTACCCGACCCGACCCGAACCCGACCCGAAAATCCCGGGTTTCGGGTCGGGTTACCCGAATTTTTCGGGTTCAGGTTCGAGTTCGGGTCGGGTTACCCAAAAATTTTGGGTTCAGGTTCGGGTTCGGGTCGGGTAACCCGAAATTTTCGGGTTCGGGTTCGGGTTCGGGTCGGGTTTTCCAAATTTCGGGTTTGAGAACCCGACAATAAAAATCAAAATGAGAAAAAAAGTTGAAAAAAACCGTTAAACATGTCAAAAATTTGCTTCTAAAGACGCAAAATTCTGACTCAGATCCAAGTATGCAACGAAAAATGGTCTACAAAAAACAGATCATACTGAGTACGGCATGAATGTATATAAAAGTTGGGTTAGCAATCGCAAGTTGGCAGTTGAGTGGAATTCAACAAACGAGTTCGTGATGATCGTATTTAGCTTGTTCTTAAATGGTTCATTATTGGGATATTATATGTTTAATACTCTTTTTTGAAACAAAATTTATGCATTTTTTAGATTGTCGACCATGCTGGTCGACATCTTGACTGTTGTAAGAGACGAATTAATTAAATTGGCGGTGCAAGCCGCCGTCGGCTTCCTAAGCCGACAACTAAGCCGCCTTCTACGTCGGCGTCCACTTCGCCGACGACATATAGAAACATATGTATTTATTTTACTTTAACTGAATATATAATATATATATTTGAGGTAGGTGATTAACTATGATGTTACGGCTTGATCATAAAACGGTTTGAAAAAAATATCACTTACAGCAATTGCACGTTGTCAGTCGAGTGCAATTCTGCACACGAGTTCGTGTTGATCGTATTTAGCTTGTTTTTAAATGGTTCATTATTGGGATATTATATGTTTAATACTCTTTTTTGAAACAGAATTTCTGCGTTTTTTAGATCGTCGACAATGTTGGTCGACATCTTAGTTGTTGTCAGAAACGAAATCATCAAGTTGGCGGTGCAAGCCGCCGTCGGCTTCCTAAGCCGACAACTACGCCGCCTGGTCGACATCTTGATCGTCATTAGGAATGAATTAATAAAAATAGCTGTTCAAGCCACCGTCGGCTTCCTAAGCCGACAACTTCGCGTCGACGACCATCCCGGCGTCGTCCCCCACAGCGCGTACTGCGCATTTTGCGTGAGACGGCCGTTCGTCTCGCGGCTTTTGTTTCGGCTTCTTATCAGAGTTGTTCGATTCGACAATTTTCAGCGCTCGCTCTGCTCGCGCTCTTTGAGCAATTCCATTTTTCGTGCTCACTCTGCTCATGCTCTTTGAGTTCCTAAAATATTCGCGCTCGCTCCGCTCGCGCTCTTTTATTCTCAGATTCTCTGCTCTTGCTCTGCTCACGCTCGTGAGTTGAGCAGGAGCGAGCAATGAGCAAACATGGCTCACACAAAAAAAGTGAAGTTTGAGCCACAAATTCAGTTCCTCACTAAAAGAAAGACCGTATACTCCTTGGAGATACCCCCAACATCGTGTTTTTGGTCGAAATTAAAAGTATTTTAGTATCTGTAACACTAAATTTATAGTGAGCAGTGCTCATTTTAAAAATTTCTCTTGCTCGCTCTGCTCGCGCTCGTGAGCTGAGCAGGAGCGAGCAGTGAGCAGGAGCAATTTGGTGAGCATCGAACAACTCTGCTTCTTATGCCTTCGTGCATCAGAAGCGGAAGGGGAAGCAATAATTAAGAAAAAGTAAAAAAAAGTAAAAAATTCTAACATCAAGGATATTCTTAGAGAGGTGAGTAATTTTAAGATCAGCGGTAACAGTATTACTGATAATGCATTTTTTCAGGTTTTCGTGCTCTTCCGGTACACCTACGGATCCAACTTTCCATTCCATACCTCATCCCAACATTTCAAAAGTTTTTTTTAGGTTTTTTTGCTATTATTTTTTATATCGCTTTGTTTTGTTGTGTAAACTGAATAAAAGTTAATTCATTTATTACTATCATTTGAGTATAACGGGACACGGTTTATCGCATCAAGAATTCAATAAACAAGATTTCAAGAAGCCATGGTCCATGGATGACAATTTGGCAGTTGTTGCAAAATTGAAAACCAATAACTCGCGGCAACCAGTTTTTTCGCTACGAGACTCATTTTGGCGCGACAACTTGCATTCATTTGAGGAAGGCGTTACTCGATTTGGGTTCCTTTTTTTCTTCTTTCTTTGCAGATCGATTGCGCTGTTATTGTGTCCTTCTTCCTTCTTCTGGCGTTTGAATGTTTTTGTTCCTTCGTTTGCACGCGGATTATCGATTTCCAAAGATCTTGCGTACTTTTTTGTGTATGTGGCATTTTTGCTTCTGAATATCTTTGCCGACATAGTTTCTAAAATCGGGGAAAGAACACAAAGCAAGCAAGTTCGTGTAATTTCCACCCTACGCTCGGCGGACGACGACAATTTATTTATTGTGCCAACAATGGGCCCAAAATTGTGATATTTTTTTGTTTTGTTTTCGAAAAAAACGTTATTTTTTTCTTGAATTTTTGTAAAAACTTTAAATATTTTTTTTTGATAATTTTTATGTTTGTTTTTTTCATTTTCTATTTTTGCTAAATACTTTTTTTATTTAAATTTAATACAAATTTTTATTTTTTTGATTATTACGATTGGTTTCATTTTTAGTTTTCAAAATTAAATTTTTTATTAACAAACAGATTTTTTGAAAACAAAATTTTAAAATCGTAATTTTTTTTAAATAAGAAATAAAATAAATTTTTTTAATCAAATTTTTCAGACCCCCTCCGAAGAAGATACGGAATCCATCGCCGAAGAACTCGTCGAGAACCTCCCAGCCACTTCCATCCCTTCCACCGGACGATCAGCGTCGAGCGGAACTTTTGATCTTGGATCCACCGTCTCCGACCACACAACCCCACCGGAATCCAACCGACCGGTTTCTTTCCTCGAAGACGACGTCACACAGACGTCTGCCGCCAAGTCCGCGAATTCGCCGACGACTGGGCTGTCTTCTGTGGAAGAACAGCTTCCGTCCGCTGTTTCGGATGATGTAAGCATCAATTTCTTAATTGTTCATTTAAATTCAATTTTTTTGTTTTTTTCAGACGAACCGAAGTCTCGCAGAAGAAGACTTTAGCTCGTCGCGGCCGAATGACTCGTCGTTCAACAGATCGGGTCGCCGGAAGTCCTGGGAACGCGTCGAGCAGGGTACGCTCAATCGCAGTCGTGGCGTTGTAGCCTCCTCGACCGACAGTCCGACGTATCAGAGGTCAGATGCCATCGACGTCGACGTGGCGCTCATCAAGACCCCCAACATCTTAATTGTCGTACGAAACGAATTAATTAAGTTGGCGGTGCAAGCCGCCGTCGGCTTCCTAAGCCGACAACTTTGCCGCCTTCTACGACGGCGTCGACGACCACCCCGGCGTCGTCCCCCCCAGCGCGTACTGCGCATTTTGCGTGAGACGGCCGTCGCGCTCGGCTTCTTATGCCTTCGTGCACTTCTTGCCGCATTATTTTTTATGTCGTTTTGTTTTGTTGTGTAAACTGAATAAAAGTTTAGACGCACTCTGCGACAGGATTTAGGGACAAGGGGGAGGCGAGGACACAGCATTTTTACAACTTCAAATGTTTTGAGTCAGAATTGTAGGCATCCATGGGAAGGGTCTAAATCCAAAATATTAGATTTTTTAAAAGCCGGATTCTGGAGATTTGGCTTCTGAAAGTTTCTAACCTCCATTTTACAACTCGGTCAGTTGAAATCATAAAGCGATGAAAATTTTTTTAGGGGGGTTTTTTGGGACGAGAAATCGATTGGCGTACTCAGATTTTTTAAAAAAACAGCTGCATCAGTGCGTACGGGGGTTGCTCTGTATTTTAATCGGCCGTCATATCAATACGAAGACAGCTGAATCAGTTCTGAAAAGCCTATCTTGTAGCAAATTTGTTTCTCTGTCGCATAGTATAAATGAAAAAAAATACCGCTCCACCAATTATTTTTAAAATAATTTTGAAACACGCGCGTTGAAAACAAAAGAATGCGCCAATGTCGTGCGCGCAACGTGCGGGCAGCTCAAATGCCTAAATTTTGTATCTAAATTGTTAGGGACCATAGAGAAGGTTAAATTTGATGGATATCGCATTTTTCATCGGCGGATTCTGGAGACACAGCATCTGAAGGTCAATTTTTCAACATTGTTAAAAAATTCCGATATTTAGTATAATATACTTGCAGTCGTTTTTTTTTAATTCTGAGTATGCTGTCGTATTCCCGGTCCTCTGAAATTTTCAGATTTTTTGCTCTGAAAAGAAGCGCGCGCCATTCGTTTTTATGAAATCACATCTGAAGCCAAATCTTCAGAATCCGATTTTTAAAAAATCTAATATTGCGGTTATAGACTGCCCTTAGGGGGCGATGTTTAACGGATGTTAGGCCGTAACACTCGAAAACTCCAAAACATAGCTCTGATATTTGTCGCATCCAGCATTCTCGCAGTAGATCTTCAGTTTTTGCCCGCAAAAACTGAAAAAAAATAGAATTCCGCACCGCAAAAACACTTACGTTGCGACACAATATCACGAAATGAAGTCACACTGAATTTTTTTTTATAACAGTTGAAGTAATTTCATGAAATGCAAATTGTTTTCGGGTAAATTAAAGACGGATTGCCAAAACGTTTTGTCAAAACTTTATTCCCGTAGTAGCTATTTTTTTTAGCTAACTCTCTTCTCTATATAGGGAAGAATTTTTTTGCTAATTTTTTTCATGTCTATATAGCTTGTTCGCTATCTAAAACATAGTATGTTTGGCTATAACTGCTCTATAAAATTTATAGAGTCTATAAACTCATAGATATTGCAGTCATTCATAATCGTTCGCGCAAAACAGTTCACATTGCAACAATAACGCAAATGGTTGTGCGTGCATTTTTGCTACTGCTCAAGTAGCACAAAAAAGGAACATCAGTTGGGCCAGAAAAAAATTCTGCTTGAACGTATAAACAAATTTTAAAAATAAAAATGAAAAGTAATAAATTCACCAAAAATAGAAAATAAATTACAAATTACAAAAATTTAAAAAAAAAAACTTAAAAAATCTAATGTGTAACGAAAATTTTTTTTTTCACACAAATATTTTTTAAATAATTTACCGGCTCAATGAAATTTTAAATATCCAAATCAGTTTTAACTGATTTGCTTCTGCTGTGAGTTTTGTTTAAATGAAAGTTCAATTGTTTGTCTAGAAAAGAGCAAAACGCCGCCGATGGCACAAGTGTTGTAGACATAAAAAATCGCGCGCGCGCCAGAATAACATTGCTGCTAGGCTTTTCGTCTTCAACACTTTTATGTACATCGACCGAGTCATGTTGTCTACCGATTTTTCCGTCAGTATCCGCGGATTTGACTACGCCATGATGCGGAAGTTTGTCACCAGCATGTTCCGCGACGTCCTCCAAGACCTGGAATCTATCAAGGATCTGCCCGTGCTTACTTCATTTTCACACGTTTTGGGATCAAATTCATAATTGATCCCAAAACTGAACATTTTCCGAAACTGGACGTGAGGTATTATCCTTCCAAGCTCATTATGTGGAACAATACTTGGGAGAATACATACATCCGTCAATTAGAAACTTGGTTCTCTACAACCACAATAAACTGGTCATTGAAGGCTTCAAGGTGACCGCTGAGTTCCTGCGACCGCTCCTGGCTCCGGCAGAAGATGTTAACCTAGACGAGGTGACTATCGTCGGGCCGTTTAGCGTTCAGGAATTTCTGAATGTTCACAGACACGCTTGTTAACTGAGAGTACGCTTTGTCAATCGGGAGTTTGGCCCTGATGACCTGAGAATGTTCATTGTCAACCCCAAAATAACTTTTAAACAATTGTTTTTGGAAAACGTAACTGGCATTCTTCCGGACGATATCATGAACGCAATCCCGAATGTAAGTTTTACTTACATATAAAATTTTTTAAGCAACTGATTAATATTACCAACAAACTCACTGCATTGGGAATTATATGGCAGTGTGACGAGCATGGAGATAAAAACGTAACAAGATTGATGTCGTGTTTTGCATATATGAACCGTATGTGGAATGAACTGATTATTTACGAAAAAAAACTGCAAGATACTATGTTTATTACTGGATGTAGGGTTGTTCGTCAATTAGTGTTTATCTGATACCACTTTTTTGGTATCATGATATGATCTGATATTAGAAAAAGATATCATAATCAAACGAAAGCAAAATTTTGATAACAAAAACGACAGAAAAAAATAAGCAAAAATACTGCTGGTTGACTTTCACAAGCTAATCAAATGATATTCTTGATTTTCTGACAAGTTTTATTTAATTTATCTAATTTCACTGTCACAAGTGTATTATTCTGCGTAAAAATCTACTAAGCCTTTTGTATGTATTGATTCACAAAGTGAACACACTAATGCTAAAGTCCGGCACATCGGAGATGCATACATATGTATTTGCAACTTGCAAGCTCCAATCGCAAAAACAATGACTCGCATGGACAAATTCCTTTCCAGACGACTGTTTACCTGCATGTGCGTGCATAAAGCACTAAAGAAGTCTGTAATGCATTGTTGGAATGACCAGGTAGTAAGCACGTTTTGAACTTGGATGCAGCAGTGTCTGGTAAATAATGCCATGCCGGCTGCGGTCGTGGAATACCGGCATTTGCGCGGTTGTAAAACAAATTCATGTTATTGATGGATATGGAGTACTATGTATGTATATAATGAAAAAAATCCGACTTTGAGGTAAGTGATTTACTATAAAGTGATATATATTTGAGGTAAGTGATTGACTATGATGTTGCGGCTTGATCATAAAAAAAATGTAGCGTGCAAGGTTCTTGCCCGAAAACTACTGTCTTCTTCCGAGCTTTTTAAGTATGAATAAAACTAGAACATCAGAAGGATGGACATCCAAATGTAGCCTTGCTCCTTTATGAATCCCGAAGGTGCTACAATTACCTTACCCCAGGTTTCACGGGAATTTCACGAGAATCCAATTGTAGGTGCACACCAAAGCGCCGAAAAGATCATCGAAAAAATGAAGCACAAAGTCTACTGGCCGGCATGGAAGACAGACGTTGACAGAAGCGTGCGTGGAATGCCAGAAAAACAAAGTCAAGCCAAACGAAAAACGTCCTTTACCTGAGACCGACGATGGATACGAATACATTTTCGCAGCCTCTGATTCGTTTAGTAAGTGGCTCATCGCAGCTCCACTGAAGACATTGACTGCACACGAATCGGCTACGGTACTGACAGAACGCCTGTTTTGCGTATCATCCCCAGGCAAATGGTCAAATTAAACGGCAGAACCGAACAATGGCAGCAATGTTGGGAAACTACATCGAAACATACGGTGGCAACTGGCTACAATATCCCCCCCTGACCGTCTTCACATACAACCCAGTGCACACGACGCAACAAAGCGAACACCGTATTTCGTGTGTTCAAGCCGCCGTCGGCTTCTTAAGCCAACAACTACGCCGCCTTCTACGTCGGCGTCCACTTCGCCGACGACATATAGAAACATACTACATATATATGTACATATATGTATTATATAATATATATATTTGAGGTAAGGGATTGACTATGTTGCGGCTTGATCATAGAACAACTTGAAAAAAAAAATCACTCAATCGCAAGTATGCAAAGAAAAGTGGTCTACAAAAAGTAGATCATGGAGTGCAATTCTATCTACAAACGAGTTCATGTTGATCGTATTCAGCTTGTTTTTAAATTCTGGATACGATAAAATAATACTCTTTTTTTGAAACAAAATTTATGAATTTTTTTTAGATTGTCGACTCCAATGTTGGTCGATATCTTTATTGTTATTCCCAATGAGTTGATCAAACTAGCGGTTCAAGTCGCCGTCGGCTACATAAGCCGACATCTTTGAGGTAAGTGATTAACTATACGACGTCAAACCTTTGGGATTTGTGGTACGCAATCGTATAACGTTTGCCAAAAATGCTTGGTCATCGTGCGCTCCCAGGTCACCATCATCGATCCAACTTGTTTGCGACTTGCTCATAACGGTTTGAAAAAAAGATGTCTGATCCAAATGTGCAACGATTGTTGTCTAATATTCACCACCTAGCACAGTGGCCAACAAATAAGGTCTACAAAAAATGTGTTCTCAGCGAGTACACGGCATGAGTGAATATAAAAGCTGGGTTAGCAATCGCAAGTTGGCAGTCGAGTGCAATTCTACAACAGAGTTCGTGTTGATCGTATTTAGCTTGTTTTTAAATGGTTCATTATTGGGATATTATATGTTTAATACTCTTTTTTGAAACATAATTTATGCGTTTTTTAGATCGTCGATCATGTTGATCGACATCTTAATTGTCGTCCGAGACGAGTTGATTAAGTTGGCGGTGCAAGCCGCCGTCGGCTTCCTAAGCCGACAACTTTGCCGCCTTCTACGACGGCGTCGACGACCACCCCGGCGTCGTCCCCCCCAGCGCGTACTGCGCATTTTGCGTGAGACGGCCGTTTAGGTCGTCTCGCGCTCGGCTTCTTATGCCTTCGTGCATAAGAAGCCGCCGCTTCTTATGCCTTCGTGCATAAGAAGCGGAGGGGGAGAAAAAAATTAAGAAAAAGTAAAAAAAATTAAAAAAAAAAAAAAACAAAAAAAAAAGGGGGTGGGAACCCCCCCCCCCTCCCCCACCCCACCATCAAAGATATTTTTACAAAGGTGAGTAATTTTAAGATCAAAGGAAACAAAATTTTTGATAACGCATTTTTTCAGGTTTCCTATGAACTAGAGACTTACGGATCCAACTTTCCATTCCATACCTCATCCCAACATTTCACAACTAAGAAAAGTTTTTTTACATTTCTTGCCGCATTATTTTTTATGTCGTTTTGTTTTGTTGTGTGAACTGAATAAAAGTTAATTCATTTATTACTATCATTTGAGTATAACGGGACACGGTTTACCGCATCAAGAATTCAATAGACAAGATTTCAAGAAGCCATGGTCCATGGATGACAATTTGGCAGTTGTTGCAAAATTGAAAACCAATAACTCGCGGCAACCAGTTTTTTCGCTACGAGACTCATTTTGGCGCGACAACTTGCATTCATTTGAGGAAGGCGTTACTCGATTTGGGTTCCTTTTTTTCTTCTTTCTTTGCAGATCGATTGCGCTGTTATTGTGTCCTTCTTCCTTCTTCTGGCGTTTGAATGTTTTTGTTCCTTCGTTTGCACGCGGATTATCGATTTCCAAAGATCTTGCGTACTTTTTTGTGTATGTGGCATTTTTGCTTCTAAATATCTTTGCCGACATAGTTTCTAAAATCGGGGAAACGAACACAAAGCAAGCAAGTTCGTGTAATTTCCACCCTATGCTCGGCGGACGACGACAATTTATTTATTTGCCCCGAAGAAAATGGAAAATGGCCGTCGCAGGACAGCCATGGTGACTCGCTGCTGCCGCGGGTGACGCGCACCTGTCCAGCGGCGGCACGTTGCGTCGTAGTCGTAGTCGTTTGCTTTTGCGTTTGTGTTGCGCGTAAAAACTCTGCCAAACGACGACGCTTTGAGACATTTTTCAAAGTAGTGGCGGACTTATTTGACCTTTTGAGAATTTGTTCTGGGGTTTTGGAAAGTTTTTGTGTCGCGTTTTTGTCATTTTGGACGAAAATTGGTTTTGGCAGGGTTTTATAGACGCTGGCGATCTTTCAGTGTAAAAATGCAGTTTTTATATTTCTTCTAGAATTTTTTTAAATTTTGTACAGGTCAATAACGTAAAAAAATGCTGTTTTTCGGCCATCTATCGCGTTTTTATAACTATAAACATAAAAAAATTGGAGTAGGGGATGATTTTGTTATTTTCATATAAAAAAATGTTTTTTTTCATGGTGTAGTATTTTTTTTTACATTTTTGAGGTCCTACCGCGAAAATTTTACGGTTTGCTTATTTTTCGAGAAAATTGATGTATAATTACGGTTTTTTCTTTTTTTTGACGCCGAAAATGGTTTCAGCCTGCTGCCACGTCGCCTATGAACACGCCAACATCGACGAATCAGCGCCGGAAGTCGTCGAGTCACGGGAACCCTCCCCAACGGTCTGTACTCGCACCGATGTCCTCCAACGTCGAATCAGAGATTCTGAAGCCCCGTGAGATTCCGGATTCCCGACTCGCGACCTTTGACGTCAAGGCTCGGGCCCGGGAACTCTACCCCCGAATCTATGCTTCCCACACGCCGACTCGACCCACCAAGCCGATGGCTTCGACACCGACTCGGGTACCCGGGACGCCGAATGAGTTGTACAGAACGCCGTGTGCCTACATGCAGCAGCGGGGTTGGTTTTTCGAACGGGAGCGACAAAAAATAGGATCGGGAGCAAAATGGGCGTAAAATTAAAAAATTAAAAAAAACTTGAAAGTCTGGAAGCGAGTGCTCCTCGATCCACTGTACAAATTTTTAAAAATAGCAAAATTTTTTAAAAACAAATTCATTCAATTTTCGCTATTTTGGTACATTTTGAAAAATTGGCCAGAAGTTTTTTTCTAATAAATTGAACCCGAAAACATTTTTGAAAAAAATTAGAAAAAAATATCCTAAAACTTGGAGGCCGTGGTTCGGCCAATTTTTTGAAAAAATTTTTTCTTTGTTTTTGGGTAGTTTTTGCCAACATTGAAGAAATTTTGATCGAATTTTGTTAAAAACAATAAAAATTTTTGAATTTAAAAATAGTTACTTTTGAAAAAATTGAAAAATGTTAGTTCAAACGCTAAAAATTTTTATATAAAAAGCCTTTGAATTTTTTCTGGTTTTTCCGCCGATTTTCATGCCTTCAGTGATTTTTTTCAAAAAAAGGCGGAGCGGGAACAGAAAAAAAAGAAAATTTCAGTTTCCATGTTTTTGATGTGGCATGCAAATTTTTATAAATTTTTGGTTTTTCAGACGGTTCATCGTCAGACGACTCGTTCAAATCCGCCCCATCCACGCCAGGCCCATCGAAGGAGAACATGGAAGGTGTCCAGGCCCAGCACCTGGCCACCCGCATCGGCCGCGACATCGATGACCTCGCTGCGGCCCAGGCCGAATGCCTCGCGAGGGCCGAGGCTGTTGCGCGCGAGGCAACCGCCCAGCTGCCGGTTTCTGACTTTGACAACCACGTCGAGATCGTCCCGAGCCCCCGCCCGGTGCCCAGGCCGGTCGACCACCACACCACAAAACAGCGCCGCCGCCACGACGACCCACACCCATCGACCGTGATTCGAGAATGCGAAAAGGGCTATGAAATGCTCGTTCGCGCGTACGGAGCGTACTACGACCAGCTCCTGAAGCAGGCCAAGATTCAGCAGGATTTTGAATCCTTTAGACGGTATCGCGCGAAAAAGACGGAGAATCTGAGGAAAATCAACGAGGTCAAGCCACTCGTCAAATTGCACCTCGATCGCTACGACGGACACCTCGAATCGCTGAGGGAGGCGATGGCGTTCACCAAACAGCTGTACTCCCTGGCCGACAAGATGATCGCAAAGGCCACCGCTGTCAGGGAGGCGAGGAAGACAAAACTGAAGACTTACAGGTCAGTTGGGATTTTTTTTTCGTATTTTTGATGTCAAAATTATAATTTTTTTTTGTTTTTTTAAATAAAAAAATTTTTTTGTAATTGTTTTTGGGTTTTGTAAACCTGTGAACTTTTTGCTAAATAAATAATAATTATAGTTTTTGTACAAAAACATTTTTTTGACAAAAAATTTTTCTTAGATTTTTTTTTAGGTTTTTTGGCCAAAATTAAAATTTTTTGACCTTTAAGGACAAATTTTTTTTGGACATTTTTGAAATCTTAAAATTTTCTAGCCCTATTTTGTTGCAAAATTTTGTGCCAACAATGGGCCCAAAAATGATTCGTTAAAAAATAAATTTGGGCCGATAATAATTTTTTTAAATTTTTTGGAATAAAATTTTTTTGGCCATTTTTTTTTATTTTTTGAACCAAAAATTGTGTTTTTTGTCCATTGTTTTTTTCAATTCATTTTTGAAATTTTTTCATTTTTGCGACCATGTTTTGACCTATTTTATGCATTTTGCATTTTCCATGGTTTTCAGCATGCTAGGATCCCTGAACATCAGCAAGCACCAGGAAGAAGCCGTTGCCTACGTGAATCGACGCCTGGAGTTTTCCCACGCGATGAACGAAGCCGCCGAAGAGGAACTCAACAGCCTGGCTTCCGGGCGCCCGTCTCTGAAGCGCAGTTGTCGCGATCCTTCGGGGCGCAAGAGCTTTACCGGATTGTCTGCTCCCGTTCCCGCTCCGGCACCCGCACCTGCATTTTCCGAGCAGCAGGAGCCCCCAATCCCAGTCAAGCAACAACCACCCATTCACCTGGCACCTGTCGCTTCCGTCAAGTGCCAGAATGCCTCTTCCTCGACGCTTCTGAATCACAGTGATCAGATTTTAGGGGGACGGGTTCGTCCCAGCAGAATGTGAGTTTTTTTGTTTTGTATTGAATTTTTTTGGGTTTTTTAGGTGAAAAAATTGAAATGAAATTTTTTTACGGTAAAAAGAATTAAAAAAAAATTTTTACGGTGAAAAAAATTGAAAACAAAAATGTTTTACGATGATAAGAATGAAAACAAATTTTTTTGACAACGAAAAAAAATTTTAGCAGTGAAAAATTTTTTTCAAGTTTTTGAACGTAAAAATTTTTTTTCGGTGAAAAAAAAATTTTTTTGTGGTGAAAATTTTTTTTGTAGTTTTTTGAAGTGAAAAAAATTTTTATGTAGTTTTTGACGTAAAACGCAAAACATTTTTTTTGCGGTGGAAAAAAAATATTTTTTTTTTGCGGTAAAAAAAAATGTTTTTTTGATGAAAAAAGTTTTGTTTGTGTTTTTGAATTGAAAAAAAAATTTCAGCCCAATTCCCAGGTCAAGATCGACTTCTGCGGATCGAAAAGTCATCCCTAATTTGTCGTCATCACTCCCGGTGCCGATTCCGGTCCCAGCGACGAGAACGAAGATTCCCCGGCCTCCGACGACCCCCACCAAACCGCCGCGCCCGTTGGGAGCAGTTTCGATGCCTGTGGTCCCCAGGATGGACTTTAGCTCGCTTCTGCAAGAACAACAGCCCCCGGTTCCCCCTCCTCGGTCGAAGAGCAGCGGTTCTGCGTCCTTTATCCTTGAAATGGAAGGAATCGAAACGCCTAAGGCCTTTTTGCCCCTCACTGCGTCTTCTGACCGAAAAACTGAAATTTCTGTGGTTGAGAATTCTTCCGCGGACGAACCAAGAGCTCAAAAAACCCCGGAAAGACTTTCTTCTCTGCCAGGAAGTGGAGAACGAGCGTCGGAGGCTCAGACCCCGACGGATGTCGATGGAGTGCCGGTTTCGACGACCTCGACGCTCCGTGACGAAGTTGTCGACCGAATCCTGGCCGTGAAGCCGGATCTGCACTCTCTGGCTTCGGGCGGACGAACTTCGAGGGACGTATCTTCGATCGCGGACGTCGAATCCCTCCCAGGAGTTGTTCCACCCCGAGAAGACCCCATCGACGACCAGCAAACTCTCGACGAGGTTTCCGAGATCGTAGAAATGTTTTCCAGAATGTCAATGCCAGGCGAAAAAGAACAAGATCCAACCCCCAAACTGGCTCCCAAAAAAGTTGAATCCGGCAGTGGAGACACGAAAACGACCCCCCGCAGCGTTTTTTCGTCGCTTCCATCTGACGGCAGCGAAGCCCTTCAATCCCTGCCAGAATCCATGGTACAAGTTCCAAGCGTGAGTTTGGTTACTTTTTTTGTGGTTTTGATGGATTTTGAAATTTTAGGATGCCAAAGATGAACTGCCAACGCCGTCGGGCATTCAGACCTCTCATCTCGTGGATTCGGTCTCTGCTCCGCTGCCGATTTCGTCTTTGGCGCTGGAAAAAAGTCCGGAGGCTGAACACGCCCCGGAGGCCGAAGTTGGGCACGAGGAAGTCAAAGAAGTTTTGTCAACGGCTTCGACGGTCACCAGTTACAATGCAAACGATGAACAGAGGGTTGAGGTTGGTTTTTGGGGCGATTTGGGGTATTTGACATTTTTTAGGGTAATTGCCCAAAATTGTGATATTTTTTGTTTTGTTTGCGAAAAAAACGTTATTTTTTTCTTGAATTTTTGTAAAAACTTTAAATATTTTTTTTTGATAATTTTTATGTTTGTTTTTTTCATTTTCTATTTTTGCTAAATACTTTTTTTATTTACATAAATTGAATACAAATTTTTATTTTTTTAATTATTACGATTGGTTTCATTTTTAGTTTTCAAAATTAAATTTTTTATTAACAAACAGATTTTTTGAAAACAAAATTTTAAAATCGTAATTTTTTTTAACTAAGAAATAAAATAAATTTTTTTAATCAAAATTTTCAGACCCCCTCCGAAGAAGATACGGAATCCATCGCCGAAGAACTCGTCGAGAACCTCCCAGCCACTTCCATCCCTTCCACCGGACGATCAGCGTCGAGCGGAACTTTTGATCTTGGATCCACCGTCTCCGACCACACAACCCCACCGGAATCCAACCGACCGGTTTCTTTCCTCGAAGACGACGTCACACAGACGTCTGCCGCCAAGTCCGCGAATTCGCCGACGACTGGGCTGTCTTCTGTGGAAGAACAGCTTCCGTCCGCTGTTTCGGATGATGTAAGCATCAATTTCTTAATTGTTCATTTAAATTCAATTTTTTTGTTTTTTTCAGACGAACCGAAGTCTCGCAGAAGAAGACTTTAGCTCTTCGCGGCCGAATGACTCGTCGTTCAACAGATCGGGTCGCCGGAAGTCCTGGGAACGCGTCGAGCAGGGTACGCTCAATCGCAGTCGTGGCGTTGTAGCCTCCTCGACCGACAGTCCGACGTATCAGAGGTCAGATGCCATCGACGTCGACGTGGCGCTCATCAAGACCCCCAACAACGGACCTCCGCCTCACTACCGACCAGCCGAGAACTCAAAATTGTCCCAGTTCGCTGCGGTCTCGCCCAGGAGCCCCAGAAGTCCGGAACGCAGATCGCCGGTCTTGAACAGGTCTGCTGGCTTTGGAGGAGCCGCAGCCAAGACCTCGGCGGCGGATATTTCCGCTGAGGACGATGATTTGTTTAGTGTAAGTTTTTTTCTGATTTCTTTATATTTTTTATGCTCGCTGAACTTTAAAAAAATTTGGTCGATCCGTTCTTAGTTTTTCTTTTTTTTTGCAACGCTCCGCCAAAAAATCTCCCAATTTTTGATTCCAAAAATTTCCCATCCCAAAAAATCTCAAAAATTTGCTCTATATTTTTTTTTCAAAATTGGTCGTCAAAACGAACGAAAATACCACAATTCTAAAAAATTTTTTAATTTTTTTCATAATGTAAAAAAAATAATTTAATTTTAAAAATAAAAAGAAAATTGAAAAAAATAATTTTTTTAATTTTCTTTTTATTTGAAATAATTTTTTATTATGTTTTTTTTAAATTGTATTTTAAAATTTTTTAATTACATATTTTTCGTATTTTATTAATTTTAATTTTTAAATTCATATATTTTAAATTTTTTATTACATTTTATCTTTTTTTTATTTTAATTCAAATTGATAATAAAAATTTTCCCGTTTTTTCAATATTTGAATTAGTCTGATTTTATTTTGGAATTTAGATCGTGCTCAAGCCACTTTTCGACACCTCGGGTCCGACCTTCGACGATTCTCCGAACAAGGACGACGCCGAGCTCTCGATGCACGACTGGAGCCCGGGTCTGACGAAGGACAACAGCGCGAGGAGCCCGATTGCCAAGCCTGCGACGCTCAGGGGCACCCAGGACATCAAATCGCCGCCGAGGCTCGACGAGACTGCCAATGACTCGAGGGCGTCCATGGTTTTGGACGACGTCGAGTATCCGGAGAAAACAGAGGCCTACGCCGAAAAATACCTCGCCCACGTCTGCCAAGAACTTTGGCCCCAATTCCTCGATCGACAGTCAGGGGCCCGGGAGGACGAGATCTACGTCGACTGGCACGATGAAAAATTCGACGAAAACGACCGGAATCGGTTCGTTGAGTCGTATCACATGCTCATGACGGATTTTGCGATCGACGTTGCTGAGAGGTGTGTCGCCAAGCAGAGAAGGTTCAGGACTGTCGAGGCCTTTACAAAATTTATCACGGATGACTATCTCAAGTCCGCTGCTCTCGGTTCGTTTTTTCAACTTTTTTTACGGTTTTTTATTCAAAAAAAATTTTCAAAAATTAAAAAAACTAAAAAAAATTTTGTTTACGATTTTTTATTTAAAAAAATACTTTCAAATTCTTTTTTGGTTTTCACGGTTTTTTATTTAAAAAAAATTTTGATACCGTTAAAAACGTATCAAAATTTTATAACTTTTTGATACGTTTAAAAAAAAAAAATTTTATTTTTTTTATTAAAAAAATTTTTTAATGCTGATTATTGTACTAAAAAACTAAATTTCTAATTTTTTTTACAAATTTTCATTCAAACAAAGCATTCAAAATAACTTACAACGGGATTTTTTTATTCAGAATTTTTTTTATAACGTTTTTTTGTTTTTTTATTCATAAAAATATTTTTATAACGTTTTTTCAAATTTTTTTATTCATAAAATATTTTGATAACGTTCTTTTACAATTTTTCCGTCTAAATAAATAATTTTAGAGCGCCCGAGTTATCTTCTGGACCCCGAGCGTACGTGGAACCGCAGAAGCAGCAGCACCGAACCCCTGCACACTGCCGTGGCCTTCGAAAAAGTGCATGACTATTGCCACGAGACTCTCGACGTCCTGGTCGATGTCGCCTACGAAAAAGTCATCAGACCGTACTTGGAAGAGCGTGTTGAGGGCTACGAACCTGCTGAGCCAGCCCGTCGTTAACTGATTGCCAAAATTGACTGTGAACTTGCTTTTCTGTTTTTTCTTTGTGAGCATTTTGTTTCTTTGAAAACTGATACATGAGGAATGCACATGAACTTACTTCATCACGCTGACCGCAAAAAATCGAAAAACAAGCGAAAAAAACCCACGTGAGAATTAATTGAGTATTTTTAAAACAGAAACCAGTCCAAAGACCGTGTCGAGATCGTCGATTGATCCTGAATTCATATTTCCCACCACCGAAGCCTGTGAGCACGCCAGTCTGTTGAACGCCAGCGCCGCTGACGGAGATGAAGACAAATGAGCCTCGACAAGCGTCCGAACAGCAGCGACGAACGTCCAGAGCCTTCTTTCGGACGGAATGTCGAGACAGCGACGAATGACGACGAGTGGGATGTGGAATGCCGGTTTCTCGAGTTCATCTCCGGCGAGATCCTGTGGATGGAGCATGGCTGCGGCTATCCGAGAGAACAAAAGCCCGGCCAGGGGAGGCAGCGAGGGCGGCACGATGCCGAGGGTCGGCCACATCGGCGGAGACGGTGTCGCGATTTTTCTCCATCGCTGAACTCCACTTTCGGAGGTGGTAGGAGTGAACAGGACGCTGGATTTGGTCTGGACAAGGACAGTTCCGTTGACGACGAGTAGACGGGTCGTCCAGGAAGGGGGGAAGCAGGTGAGGGACCCGGTGGAGACGATAGACGGCTTGGGCGATAGGAGAGACCTGAAAAAAATGGAAAATGGGGTATACAAAGGAAAATTTGGGTTTGTAAACTTACAGGACGTCAAATCGGTTGCCAATGAGTCGAAAGACGCAGAAATTACCGAAAACGGCCAGGGATTGCAGGCGGTCGCTGAGTTTTACAAGATCTTTTACGTCGGCGGTTTGACGGTTGATGGTCTTCACCTGGCCGCATTCAAGGACCACGACGATGTAGCGTCTGAAAAATGGATCTCATTTTGGGATCGAGAACATGACATAACACCCAAACGAGTGGCCGCAAAAGCCGAAAGAAATTAAAAAAAAAGAAACTTTTTTTTTATTTTTCATTGTTTGAGTTCAATTTTTCTAATTTTTACCGCAAAAATTAAATTAAACAAGTATTTTTTTTTTTTTTTTTTTTTTTTTTTTTTTAATAAAATAAACATTTAGGTATAAAAATGCGTCCCAATGATCATAAAATGATTTTTTTTAAATATCTAAATTTGAACAAATTTAAAAAAAAGTATTCTCATAAAAAAAATTTTCACATGAAATTACACAGTTTCAAATTTTTTTCAGGAAAAACAATTCATTTCGTTTTCAAATGAACGGAAACAAACATTTTTTATGTTTAAAGAAAATTTAGTTAAAAAATGGTTTTAAAAAATTAAATTCGTAACATTTTGGAAGAACTTAATTTGGAAGAATTTTTTGTTTTATTAAAAAAAAAATTTTTTTATCAAAAACTTTTTTTATGATTTTTTACGAAAAAGCATTTTTTTGCCCCTCCCCGACTAAATAAAATCCCCTAAAAACCCACCTGTTGTAGGCAGCAGCCAGCACATGCCCATCAACCGCCGCGTTCAGCCCCTTGCCATCGACATCCCAAAATCTGGCAATTTTCTGTCCAAAACCGCTCTGTCGCTCGTTGGTGATCGTAATCCACCGCTTTTCACCCGTAGAAGTCTGGCACACGAGCCCGAGGTACGGCTTGACTTTGGGCACCTGGTTTCGGTCGAAATCGTCGTAGAGGATTTCTGGGGGCCTCTCAAGATTCAGTTCCAGTCTCGACGGTTTGGTCTGAAAATTTTTTGTGACTCAGGATCAATAATAAAACTGAACTCACCATTTCATAGGTGAATTTTACAGTTCTGAGGAAT
The DNA here is from genome assembly GCA_963969345.1 of Turbatrix aceti. Lineage (NCBI taxonomy): Eukaryota > Metazoa > Nematoda > Chromadorea > Rhabditida > Panagrolaimidae > Turbatrix > Turbatrix aceti. Next base: position 7,824,147 of record OZ017768.1, read on the forward strand.
AACCTCTTTTCGGCTTCATCGGAGCCTTCGGCATCGGCCTGGTCGGTTAAATCGGTCAAAGTCGACGGTTCGGTCGTCTTCGGGTCCCCAGATCCGCTGAGTCTCGGAATCTTGGCCTCCGAAACAGTCTCGAGCGCGCCGAGAAACTGAGTTACAATTCTCTTCTTGCCCGTCTTCGTCTGATGCTGCTGAGCCCGGAGTTCAGCCTGGCGTCGTGCTTCTTCCTCGGCGCGTTGTCGAGCCTCGGCCTCGGCTTCCGCGCGCTTTGCCGCGGCTTCGGCGGCCTTGCGTCGTTCCTCGGCCTTCTGATGGGGTGTAGCGACGCAAAAAGCCTCGGCTAGGCGTCTGTTCCAGCGATCAGCGTCGTTTTCGAGGTCGTGGGACGACGCGTCTTCGGGAGCGGCGGCAAGATGCCGGGCGGGCAGGGAGCAGCCGTAGAGACGAGAAACGTGCGCGTTGAGTTCGGTTTCAGAGACTGGAATCCCGAGCTCGCTTTCCTTGAACATGATAACGCGGGTCGAGCCGTCAAGGGAGCATAGGAAGAGGTTTCGACCCAGCCTAAAAAAAATGCGAAAAAAAATAAAGGAAAAAACGAAAAAAAAGGCAAAAAAATATAAAGAATCTCAAAATCATAAAAAACAAAAATTGCTAAAAAATTTTTTTTTAAGTTTTGAATTAAAAAATACAAATTCAAAAACAAAAAAAAATTGATTGCCAAAAAAACTAAAAACAAATTTAGAAAAGTTAAAATTTTAAATCTATGTAAAAACGAAAAAAATAATTCAAAAAAAAATTAAAAATTTGAAAAAAATAAAAAAAAAACAAAAAATCGTAACTCACCATCTCATATCCAAAATCGAGTGCTGCACGATCTCCTCAATGACCACAATCGGCCGCCTCATCCTCGGCATCGACCAGACGCTCAGTGATTGATCCCTGCCGCCAAGAGCCACAACATACCCAAAATGCTTCTTCCCATGTGAATCCGTGAGCAACCTGAGTTCCTTGGAAAACGCGACGCACCCAATCGGCCGCCTGTGCCCGGCAAAGTCCTTTTCATGCGTCCAGTCCCTCCTCAGGACAATCTGAGCCGTCGGAGCGCCGTTGTTGACCGCGCAGGGAAGAATGAGCACCGATCCATCCGGTGACCAATCCATGCGGTTAAAAACCATGGTTTGGGAGGTGCCGGAAAAGCACTCGTCCAGGGTGAACACGCATTGCCACGAATCGGTCTTCCACACCTTGGCTGAGCGGTCGGAGGATTGCGTGGCGAGGAGACGACCGGTGGGATCCCAGGAACAGCCTTTGACGGCTTCTTTGTGACCGCCGCGGGCTTCGTCGAGAACTGCCACGCATCGAGGCCATCGTTTCATCGACCAGATACGCGCGGTGCTGTCGATCGATGTGGACGCGAGCAGGGCACCTGAAATGGCAATTGTGGAAAAAAAACATCGAAAAAAGTAAAAAAAAGTGTATGTAGGACAAAAAACCCCCAAAAAATGTGATTTTAGGTAAAAAATATCGTTTTCAGGAAAGTAATAAAAACTAGACTGAACTACAGTAACTAAAGATAACGAAAATTTCGTTTTCCGCGGAATAACAAAAACTATCGTAATCAAAAGTGACAACTATCATTTTCTTTGATATTTCCTAAAAAAAAACCGTACCTGACACCTGACACGATCACAATTTGACATGCAGAACCTCAGACTTATATTTTTCGATGACAAAAACCATCTAAAAGAAAAAAAACAAAAGCATAACAAAAAAAATACGATTTTAGGTACAAAAATATCGTTTCCAGAAAAGTTATAAAAACTACGCTTCACTACCGTAATAAAAGATAACAAAAATGTCGTTTGCAGTCGAATAACAAAAACTACGCCTATATACCGTAATCGAAAGTAACAATCATCGTTTTTTCTTACATTTACCCCAAAAAAAAATTTTTAAGCTAAAAATCAAACCTGAAGGCGACAATTCGACGTGCAAAACCTCAAATTTGTGTCCCTGGACGGTGTGAACAGGTCGGTAGACCTCACTGATGCGACCCGATTCCGAACGAGTCCTGGAAGTCTGCTGAAGCACGGTAATCGTGCCTCCGTCGTCGGCGACGACAATTTCTTTCCCGGAAGCCGCCCAGCGAACGCAGTTGACTCCGTAGTTGAAGTAAGCAGCTGCGAACGGGTAAATCTCGTAGTTGGAATCGTAGAGCGCAGTGAGGTTCCAGACTTTGACCTCGCCTATCGCGTTGTCCGATCCATGACCACCGGTGACGAGCTTTCTCCCAGACGGGTGAACATCCAGGGAGTATATTGCCTTGCCTGAAATGAAAGCAAGTTCAATTGTTGCAAAGCGGCAGCAAAAAGGAAAAAAAGAAACCTCCATGGGCGATTTCAAAGTAAGCGCGGACTTTCATTGTATAACCTGAGTTTTATCTGTTGATTGCTTTTGGATGGCATCAAGCGTGCCTTTGAACGACAGAAACTGAGAAAATAAAGGTGAAAAACGGCAGGAGAAGAGTCAAACAGCTCGAATCCACATAAAACCGCTTGATTCCGAATGCTTTGAAATTTTCGTTGCAAGACCAGGAATATAAAGAGTGAAATTTACAATTTTTGATAAATGTTAGGAGATTACGGTTTGTAATGGGCATCTTTATTATTTTTTGTGTTTGTGGAAAAACTGATTTATGGTTTTTTTTTTGTTTTTGCAGAAGTTTTACCTTTATAAAATTTACCATCGACGTTGTTTTTGTCTTATCGTAAGATTTTGACCATTGAATATTGGAGGCAACTTCGGAGGCATTATTGACGTGTTGTAAGCCTTTCTGAGAAAATAGTTATTTTTTTCTTGTGTTCGTTCGTTTGCTAAAATTTTTCATTCGTTACCTGCCTAGATTAAAAATATGTCATGCGTTAGCGTGCCACCTGGCGGCAGATTAGGAGTGCCTTAAGTTCACCTTTCGAGTTTATTTGCCTGGTTTGCAGAGGTGCGGAACGTTTATTGCAGCTCAAAGGGGCTTTCATGGCTGCGCGGATCAATTTTGAGAAGTTGCACCTGTAATTTCATCCACGGATGCACGCACATGATTTTTGGCCTGAATGAATTCTGTCTAATATTTTTTCAGCTTGTGACCTTTAAAAAAATCTGTTGTGCTGTCAGTCTGCCTTTTTTGCAAAAAAACACCAGATTTACCAATTCTGAACACAAAACTGCGCTTGAACCAACTGTTTTTTTTATAACCTTCACTGTTCCTCACTCAGTCGAGTTTCGCCACGAAAAGTCGTGGCAAAGCTTGAGCGGGGTGCGTTGTCGAATTTGTTCTCCTCGTCGTTGCCTTGGTTGTCATCCAGTGCAAATAGAGAACGTCAAGAACCAAATAGTACCACGACGACGACCACGATATACGTCGTTATGGGATTTTTTCCCGCTTCTGAATCTATCTAGTTATTTTTGCACTCTGAATAACTGATTTTTTTTATTTTCCTCTTTTCCACTGTCGTAAAAAATGGGAATGAATGCATGTTCAACTTGAATTGAATGGTTCGTGCTCGTTCCCGACGCGTGTGTTTCCACGTTGCATCGACGATACGAATTTTTTTGATTCATTTGCAGAAAGAAAATCTCGATAAACTGATTTAGATTTGTTTATTTTGTTAGTTACCCGTGTTTTTGTTCATTTTTCAAGGTGTGCAGCGCGTGCATGCGCGTGCTTTTTCTTCCGTCTGATTCGCTTATCAGTTATTGCTTGTTTCCCCGTGTTTGCGTTCTTTTTCGTGAAAAATCGGTGATTTGGACCTTCAAAACGCTAACTGATTTACCAAAATCGTTTATTACCTGTTTTTTTTACAGGTGTCGTGTTCACTTTCACGAATTCACATGCGTGGCAGTCGCTGCTAGGAAAGTGAAACACCGTCACGAAAAACAACAACAAAGATGACCGCCGTCACGCGACCACGTATGCGTTCTTCGATCCTCATCGCCTTCCTCGGAATCATCGGTTTCGCCTTTGCGTTTTACCTGCCCGGATTGGCGCCTGTCAATTTCTGCGCCCAGTCTGAGGAAAGCCCGAAATGTCCTGTAAGTGATCTTTTAAAATCCCCAAAAAGCTTTCAAATTAACTGATTTCCCTTTTTCAGTCCAAAGTACCATTGTTTGTCAACAAACTCGACAGCGATCAAAGCGTCATCCCCTACGAATACCACAGGTTCGTTACTAAATAATTTTAAATAGTACTCCTCATGTTGACATAGCCGCATCGATGGATCGTGGTTAATCCGCTTATAAAGCGTGAATACCCAAAAAAATCGCGCAACATGTTGCGCTACAACATGAACTGGTTGACGGGTGTCAAAAAACCCTATAATACCACGTTTTACGATAAAAAATAACAAAAAATTGCAAAAAACCACAGAAATAGGGAAATGTAACTTTTTACGAATGAGATACTGATTTTACGATTGAAAATCAAATCTTGAAACGAAAAAAAACAACGAAGTTGCAATGTTACTCGGATACGGTTTTTTCATGTTTTTGATGTTACGTTTTTATACGATCATTATTTTTACGATATTTTCTACATTTTGCCCATTTTTATTATTTGTCCTCTTTTTTCAGCTTTGACTTCTGCGTCGGAAGCGAGGATGACTCCCCGGTCGAAAACCTCGGTCAAGTCCTCTTCGGTGAACGTATCCGTCCTTCGCTTTACAATGTAAGCACAACTCTTTTTGAACGCAACTCTCTTTTACCCGAAAATTCCAATTTCAGATCTCATTCCGCGAAGAGAAGACCTGTTCGCCACTTTGCACGAAATCGTACAAAAGCGGTGATGACGTTCAGAAGCTGAAACTCCTTGAACGAGGCATGAAACTCAACTACCAGCATCACTGGATCCTCGACAACATGCCGGTCTCGTTTTGCTTCACCAACCAGCAAAACTTCAACGTCTGTCTTCCGTCTTTCCCCATGGGTTGTTACGTGACGCCTGACGGCAAGCCGAAGGATGCCTGTGTCCTGGATCCTAGGTACCGCGAACGCGATAGCTATTACCTCTTCAACCACGTCGATATCCTCATCGACTACAGGGACATGTCCCAGGAGCCTAACATGCTGGATGAGAAGGTTGGTTTACGTTTTTTTTGGATCGAAAACTGGCAAAAAGTTGCTGAAATGAACAAAATTGAATCGAAAGACGAAAACAAACGGATTTCGTGTCAAGATACTCTAAAAGTACCGTGTGCATTTATGTTACTCTTTGTTTCACTCTTTTTACAAAGATGTTACTTTTCACGTTTTTTGAACCTGGAATGGACAAAATTAACCCAAAAAAAACGAAAACAAACTAATTTCGTGTCAAGAAACCCAAATAGTACCGTAACGTTTAGTATGATGGTACGATATATTTTTTGTTACTCTTTTTTTTTTGTTTTCTCACAAAGATGTTACTTTTCACCGTTTTTTTTTACGTTTTTCTCAAAAATGTTATTTTTTACGGTTTTTCGTGTTTTCTACGATACTTTTTTCAGATTGGCGGCCGCATTATCCGAATCCGAGTTCTTCCCCGTAGTATCAAGCATGCATCGGCAGACAAGGTCAACTGCGACCCCAAAGCTGATCCCCAGCCCATTGGTGCCAACACCGAGAAAACCGACATCGTCTACACGTACTCCGTGCAGTGGGTTGCAACCGATGTCAAGTGGTCTTCTCGCTGGGATTACCTCCTCGACGCTGTTCCCCACTCGAACATTCAGTGGTTCTCGATCATGAATTCGATCGTCATCGTCCTCTTCCTCTCCGGCATGGTTGGCATGATCATGCTCCGAACCCTTCATCGCGATATCGACTCGTACAACCGTCTTGCCAACGAAGAAGACGCTCAGGAAGAGTTTGGATGGAAGCTTGTCCACGGCGACGTCTTCCGGCCTCCTCAGAACGCCATGTTCCTGTCTGTTTTCGTCGGCACTGGCAGCCAGGTGCTTCTGATGTCGGGAATTACCCTCGCGGTCGCTTGCTTCGGGTTCCTGTCTCCTGCGAACCGTGGATCGCTCATGACGTTCGCCCTGGTGTGGTACGTGCTCTTCAGCATCGTTGCTGGCTACGTTTCGGCTCGGCTTTATAAAAGTGAGTTTTTTTGGGGTTTTGGGTGGTTTTCGACCTCCTGAGCGAAAAAAAAATTAAAAATGAAGCGAGCGGCAGAAAGGACAAAAATAAGAATCGCTAACGAAAGGAATTTTTTTAAATAAGGCGCAAAATTTTGAAGGAGCGAAGAAAAAAAGCGGAGCCGATTCAAACAGGACAAAAAAATTATGACATTTTTTTTATCTGTTTTTTTTATTTTCTGTTCGTTTTCGAATATGTTTATGCATAAAAAATAATCTAAAAATTAGTTTTATACACCAAATTTTGGAAATTTTATTTGGAGCGTTGGCAATTTTTTTTTGCTGCTCTTGAGCGAATAAAAGAAGCGGAGCGAGGGATAAAAAACGGAAAAAATAATAAAAATAGTTTTTACGGTGTTTTGAGGAATTTTTGGGTGTCAAAACTGAAAAATTGTGTTTTTTTAGCCATGGAAGGCCTCGCGTGGAAGAGCAACATCCTCCTGACCGCTTTCTTCGTGCCCGGCATTCTTTTCGCGGTGTTCTTCGTCACCAACATCATGCTCTGGACCAAGGGCTCGTCTGCCGCGGTGCCGTTCGGTACCCTCGTTGCCGTGCTTTCGATGTGGCTCTTTATCTCGACGCCGTTGACCTTTATCGGCGCTTTTGCCGGCTTCAAGGCTGCTGTGAGTCTTTTTTTATCTTGAAAATTGGCTTGGAATGAAAAAATGCCCTTTTAGCGCATCCAACCCCCGGTTCGCACGAACCAGATCCCCCGCCAGGTCCCGGAACAGACGCTCTACACGAAACCCCTCCCGGGCATGCTTATGGGTGGCATCCTGCCTTTCGGCTGCATCTTCATCCAGCTATTCTTCATCCTGAACAGCATCTGGGCCCACCAGGTGTACTACATGTTCGGTTTTCTCATGCTCGTCTTCCTGATCCTCATCGTGACGTGCAGCGAAGCAACCGTCCTCCTCGCCTACTTCCACCTCTGTGCCGAGGACTACCATTGGTGGTGGAGGTCTTTCTTCACGTCTGGCTTCACCGCAGTCTACCTATTCTTCTACTGCGTTCACTACTTTTCGTCCAAACTCACGATCACTGGAGCGATTTCGACTATTTTGTATTTCGCTTATACGGGCATCTTTGTCTTCCTCTTTTTCCTGGCTACCGGAACGATTGGATTCTTTGCGACGTATTTCTTCGTCTACAAGATTTATTCCTACGTCAAGGTCGACTAAAAGTGTGAGTTTCTACTTAGAAAAAAATAGGATTTTGGTTTTATGAGAATTTTGGATTTTTTTCAGCGAGGCCAGTGGTTGCTTTCTTCTCGCTGTTTTGTATCCATACTGCTTTTCCAAATCCAAATCCACACAAGGTTGTCCCGAAGAAAACGTTATCGCTGTAACAGAAACACGAAAAAAGTTTTTTAGTACGTGAAAAAATATTTATTTATTCGATTTTTTTTTCTGGTTGTCGATTATTTTTTTGTATGTTTCTAAAAATGTAATAATAATAATATTGGTTGTTGTTAAAGGTTTTTGCAGGTGTTGAAGTATTTTTTGTCTTTGGGAATTTTTTGGTAACGCTTTACTTTTTTTTATAATTTTGCAAAATTTAAATTTTGTTGTACCAAAATTTTTTTAAACGTTTTGAATAAAGTGTTGATCTGACGTGATTGGTGGAACGTAGAAAATTTTGCAGTCAAAACAAAACAAAATAACCAAATTCTGAACTAAAAATTATTTTCAAAATTAGGCGGCTTTTTTTAAAGGGTTTCGGCCTCTTTTAGGTTTCATTTTGTATAAGTATCACAAACACACTTTATATTTATGACTATTTTTTCTAATACATCGCAAAGCTATTGGTTGCTTCCGTTTTGTAAAAAATACGCCAGAGTGCGAGCCGGTACGTTCGAATACAGTAAATCGTAATTATAGGATTCAGAATTGTATTGAGTATCAGTGGCAGAAAAAGTATGATAAACCAGCCCCCGTAGTAATCGTCGAGGACATGGACACTGACGCATGCCATCGCGGCAATAACCGCTGTCAATGTTGGGAAAATGGTCTGAAACGGTACAGACATAAATTCCAAAATGTAACCAAGTGATCGAAAATCTCACCTGATAAAACAAACGAATGCCAAGTTGAGATTCTATTTTGTAGTTTTCGACAACCGTATGAGTTCTAAGATTCCTTAGCATTTGGCAAACCTTCTTCATTGACCAAAAAGTAACTACGTTGAAAAATATTATCATAATGCACAATGTGATGACTAATACACGTAAACTTGTTTGACGCTGAAAAAAAAGTTTACAACGATTTTGAAAAAAAAATCTGCTTACCAAAGAAATGTAACAAAAAGTAGTTTTTGTATCGGGTTGTGCGGCCCAAAGTTTTAGGCGATAAAGAGTATCCAATGCCTGTTTACTGTCTTCTACAGGTGCATAATCTAATGTAAAATACGTGGATGTGGCTCCAAATATGACAAAAGATATTGCGTAAGCTCCGATGATCAATTGCCGGTTAATTGATTTGTTTCTAGAAAATGTGTTTCTCAACGTATGGATTCTGAATTTACGGTATCGTAGATTTATGTAGATACTATATAATAGTATCGTTCATGTCACGTTTTCGTGGCAAAACCCTGCAACAAAACACAAACCTATTCACTATGCGATACCGGCTGAAGCATTGCAGCGGCAGGGAAACGAAACTCATCTGATGCGCAAAAGTATGAATTCCACCGACGGTACATCGTAAGAATTTTGGAACGTAATTATTCCAATATGCGCTGTATCTCGTGTAAACAATATTTCCGTTTACATCCATTTGCTAAAAATGAATAACTAACAATTATAGTTGTTAACATTTTAAACTAACCATTTGTATGAGGAAATAAACAATTCCGGCTAGAATGTCCGCAACAACAGACACGATCATCAACTTACTGTACTCTCGCATGTTTGGCGGGGTGTGTCTTTTGATCAGAAATAGTAAAGTTCCATTTGCCACGATGCAAAGGCAAAAGGTGATGTTATAGTAAATACGACAGAATTCTATAAGCATGATTTTGCGATAGCGTACATAGATACATATATTTCTAAAGTGTATGTATTTACTATTTACCGTCTACAAAAAACAACAATTATGAGTGCCATCGTCAACAAAATTGTCATTATAAACCCTTGTAAATTATAATATAATATTTTAGATAATTATGCTTACAGGGGAAACAAAAAAGAGCAATTACGCAAAAAAATTTCCGGTTTGATTACATCGCTGCCACACAGTTTGCTTGTACTTTGTACCAAACATTTATAAATATTAAAACCATTGTAGTTACAAAAAATAGGAAAGTTTTAGCTTCTCTTTTATCAGTATTTTGTTTTTGGATCATTTTTGCTAGAAAAAATGACAATTCTGATTAACACATTTACTAGTAGATCGCAACACTGTTAATTGCGCTGGTAGTTGACTGGCATTTTGTAAAAATGCGCCAAAGTGCGAGCCGGTACGTTCGAATACAGTTAATCGTAATTATAGGATTCAGAATTGTGTTTAGCATCAGTGGCAGAAAAAGTATGATAAACCAGCCGCCGTAGTAATCGTCGAGGACATGGATGCTAACGCACGCTATTGCTGCAATTACCGCGGTCAGTGTTGGGAAAATGGTCTGAAACGGTACATAAATACCATAATGACATACCAAAACGTAACCAAGTTGTCAAAAATCTCACCTGATAAAACAAACGAATGCCAAGTTGGGATTCCATTTTGTACTCTTCGCCGATCGTATGGGTTTTTAGTTTCCTGAGTGTTTGATAAACTTCTTTCATCGACCAAAAAGTAACTACGTTGAAAAATATTATCATAATACACATTGTATTCATTGATACACGTAAATTTGATTTAAGCTAGAAAAAATAGAAACTGAATTTGAAAAAAAAAACTGTTTTAACAAATACGCTAGAAATGTAGCAAAAAGTAGTTTTTGTATCGGGTTGTGTGGCCCAAAGCTTTAGGCGATAGAGAGTATTCAGTGCCTCTTTATCGTCTTCGACGGGCGTTAAACCCACTGTAAAGTACGTAGCTGTGGATCCAAATATGACAAAGAATATTGCGTAGACACCGATGATCATTGGTCCGTTAAGTGATTTGTTTCTAAAGAATGTGTTTTGGATTTTTTATTAGGATTTCTGAATTAAAACCTGCAATCAAAAATCCAAAATTTCGAATATCCGCGGATTCATAAATCAGATATCCGTCAGATAATCCAAATTTTTCGAATTAAGGCATAATCGAGCAACAACATATTTACTAACCTATTTACTATGAGATAACGACTAAAGCACTGCAGAGGCAGAGAAACGCAACTCATTTGATGCACAAAAGCGTGAATTCCAGCGACGGTACATCGTAAGAATTTTGGAGCGTAATTATTCCAGTAGGCACCGTTTCTATTGTACAAAATATCTCCGTTTACATCCATCTGCTGAAATTTTAAACAATTTTCCTGGTTAAAAAATATTCTTTTCACAAACAAACTGTATGAGGAAATACACAATTCCGGCTAGAATGTCCGCAACAACGGATACGATCATCAGCTTACTGTACTCTCGCATGTTCGGCGGGGTGTGTCTTTTGATCAGAAATAGTAAAGTTCCATTTGCCACGATGCAAAGACAGAAAGTGAAATTATAGTAAATGTAACAGAATTCTAAAAGCATGATTTTACGATAGCTTTGGACAAATAGACAAAATTCTTTTAAAATTTATTTTTCATATTTATATTATTTAAATAAAAAATTGTATTTACAGGGAAAACAAACAAGTACAAATGCCAAAAAATTTTCCCATTCCCATGAACTATTGCTTGCTAATTAATCAACAATCAACAAATCGCTCATTTCCATTTCACTTCTTCTGTGTTAGTGCGAATCAAATTAAATCCCTCCGACCTCTGACGTCTGTCTAACAGTGTAATTCTGTTTATAGTAATTCAAAAATTCTGGCACATCAACAAAAAATAATAAAAATATGAGAACAATGAGAATACAAACATTTTGTCTATATTTTGTGGTATACAAGGTGTATGTATTATAATACGGTACAAAAAATACAAACATTGACTGACTTTCGTATAACAGGTGGAAGAAGAAGGGTACGTGAGTGAGTGGAAATCATGAATGTCTAAGTATAAATCGGTAAAAATGTGGCATGTATGAATCATCGATGTGAACAAAAAAGGTAAGATAAAAAACAGAAGAACAAAAAATATACAACATTTTGCACACCAATTGTTTTTTTCGTTGTGGGATAAACTTAAAAGCGCGCGCGCGCGTAGAAAAAAAGTCGTGGTACCACCCGGACCAAATTGAATACAATAATCTCCGGGAAACTGTAACTATGTAATGTAATTGAATTACTTGCACGCCGCTGTTGTATTTGTATTAAGATAATAAAATTTGTTTATTTAAAAAAATTTCGTTTCAGGAGTGTGTAGTAACGTCAAAAATGCGAGATAAGTGGCAAAAAATGGTATTTTTGCTTCAATAAAAAAAAAGTGTGACAAAAAATACAATCAACAGGTGAGTGAACACAGGGCGAACAATATAAAATCAAAAATCAATGAATGCTACTGATGGTGTTGATACAACCGTATGCAGGACGAGGAAGAGGCCAGGTAAGGGGGTCAGGTGAGGGATGATTTTTCTATGCGTGTAGTGTATGGAATGTAGAGAGATCGTATGAGGATTTTAAAAAATTACAAAAAAAATACATGACATAATATTTTGTTTGTGTGTTCGTATTATAGAACGTATCATATAAAACATCGTAAACTGGCAAGTCGGATGATTGTGGTGATGGTTGATTTTCGTGTCAAGAGAGATGATGCACAATTTTCATTCAATTTGTTACGTTTTTCTTTTCTGTTGTTGAAAGGATGTGTGTTGTGGAATAGAATAGACTACGGTGATGCTCTTGGAAAGAAAATTGATTTTGGGAAGAAAGGATGTTTGATTGACGAGATGATGACATGGAGATTAGGATCGACTAACGAATTGGATTTAGAATAAAATATTTTGTACAAGTCTTCGAGATTCATCAAAACTGAAGTCAAACTGAAAAAAACGAGCGTGATTAAAACTTTCGTTGTGAGAGTACCAAAAAACTTACTCCTTGCTTGTTCATCATGTCAAAGCCGACAAAGTCAATATTGTCCCCAAAATCTGAATCCTGGAAGATCTGCCTGCAGTCCTCGACGGATACCTCCGGTAATAGCTTGTCCATGCTGTCCAGCGCTGTCACGCGACCGTTGACAAATCCATTTTGCACTGCACCACCCTGGAGCGGAAGCTGGGGTGGGGGCATGTGATTCTGGCTCTGCTGCAGCACCTGCGGCCTCTGCTGGGCCTGTTGCTGGGCAGCCGCCACCGCCGCCGCCGCCTGCTGCTGTTGTTGTTGCTGTGCCTGATGCTGCTGGGCAGCCTGAACCTGCATCATCTGCATGTGCTGTTGGCGCTGGTGGTATATGGCCTGTTGCTGGGGCGTCAGATGATGCATCTGCGAGGGAAACGGATAGAAGCCGGGATTTGTCTGCTGCGGGTGCTGTGGACTGAAGAGACCGCCGCCAGCGGCGGGATTCGCATTTTGGTTGACGGGGGTCGGAGTCTGGTGATCGCTGGAGTTGGACGCCGGCGCGGGCACAGACGAGGGACCGTAGCCCTGGGACGCCTGACCGGGGTGGGCGGTCGGCGTTTGGCGGGGTGGAGACATCATCGTGGGTGGCGAGATTCCAGAGACCCCGGCGGCGGTGGAAGGACCGAAACGGGCCATTTCGTTGGGGGACATGATGCCACCTAGCTGCTGGGGAGATGCGTTCTGTCGAGTTTGGATTTGGGATCTCAGTTCGGCTCTCACTTGTTCTGATCTGAAAATTTTAAATTTAGAAAAAATTGATATTTTTTGTAAAACCCAAAAAAAATTTTATGGACATTTTGGGAATTTTATTAACGTAATTTTATAATTTTTTAAGAAAAAGGTTAGAATTGTTTATGGAACGTTCAAATTTTTTTAGGTTTCTTTGGATCTTTTGAGAACAATATCCAAAAAAATCTAAAAATTCTCAAAAAATCCAAAAACGACTTAAAAAATAAAAAAAAAACTCAAAAAAAACACAAAAAAATATATTCAAAAATACTCATAAAAAATCTGAAAATCCCTGAAAAAAGGCATAGTGGTCCAAAAAAATCAAAAAGCAGGAAATTTACAAAAAACCTAATTGATCACAAAAAAAATCAACAAAAAAATACAAACCTCGAATTCGGGCGATTCGCAGCATTAGCCTTATTCTGGGCTACCCACTCAGCCTGCGACGGACCACCTGGCACCTGTTGTGGCTGCTGAGGACCCTGATGATACGGATTCACGTGCTGCGGTCCGCCGGCAGTCGATGGACCAAAATTCGGTGAATTCATCGGTCCACCCGGATACGCTCCCGGTTGCATGGGATTCAGAAATTGTTGCTTCATCGGTGGATGCTGTTGTTGTTGCTGCTGCTGGCCGGCAGATCCCGCTGCCTGTGCAGCCAACGCCATCTGCTCTGCCTGCTGTGCAGCCTGCCTCTGGGCAGCAGCGGATTTTCGCTTGCTAGCTTTCTTCGTCGGCGCCGGTGGAGCCTGGGACTGGGTTGGGGGTACCTGGCCTGTCATATAGCCTCCAGGGCCGGGCCTCATCTGGTTGTAGTACGGGTGGGGTGCGGGGTACATCGGGCCGGGGCCGGGACCCCAGTGGGACATCTGCATGTGCTGCATGTGGGCTGGCGGCATCTGGCCTGCGTACATGCCGGGGCCCATGCCCATCGCAGGGTGGCCCATGTGACCCTGCGGGCCTGGGGGAATGAATGCTGTCGCTGCTGATGATGTCATGACTCTGCAAAAAAATCAAATCAAAATTATGAAAAAAATCAAAAAACCGCGCGTTTATAAAAAAAAATTTAAAAAAACCCCAAAAAAATCGGATTGTCCAAAATTTCCGAAATTAGGACAAAAAACATAGTAACAGTTAAAAAACAACAAAATTAGGCCAGCGATCAAAAATCTATTAAAAATACTGTGAAAACATGGAAAAATAAACCGAATCGACTTGCTTGCATACTTTTTTTTCGGGAACTCTCTTTCCATGTATGTGTCTCAACGAACAGTAAACGACGACTACGATGACATATAAAGAGACATCGCCACGATCGTCGTCGCAGTCGCAGTCGTGCTCCTCTCCTCCCTCCTCTTCTTCGACCGGCACCTGCCTTGCGCGGCGGTGGCGGCGGCGCGGCAGTACCAGGACCAGCGCGGCCCCGTCTCGCGCAAGGTCAGTGTTTAGAGTAGTATGAGCACCCAGCACCGAGTCCGAGTCACAGCCAGCCAGCCAGCCCCACGAAGGAAAGGAGGGGGGGGGGCGAGCGACGCTAAATAACAATGCTATATGCGACAACAACACAACCGGCGACCACCATCGCCACCACTACCGCCGAGATAGATGAGGAGCGCAAGCAGCTCAATGTGTGACCCGTGAGGAACGGAGGGGAGGGGAGGTCAGTCAGGCAATCGGTCGTCGGGAGGACGACCACGATGGTGGTGGTTGACGGTTTACTTCTTTTTTTCTTTTTCTCGCGATTGTTTCGTTTCCGTTGCTTCTCATCAAGCAGGCGGAGGCGGAGGCGCAGTCGCTTTGCTCCTTCCGAGTCAAACTCAACTCAACTCACCGATCCACCACCAGAGACCAATCGTTTGTGTTTGTTTGCATTTTCTAACCTTATTGGAGGGATATAAACCCTTTACACTCGACTCGCGCACCATCCGCCATCACAAAACAACGAGCGACGATCAGACCAATCTCCCTCTTCGCTTGCGCTACTCTTTACACCTCTAACATGAGTATGCAATAAATATTTCCTGACACACATAAGCAACCGCAACCGTCAACCAAATCAACCGGTGGCGATGAAATATGCGACCACACAGACCAAAGTTATGTAGTTCCAGCGAAGACCGCAGATTGAGTGACCACCCAGACCAGCACAAAAATTACCGTAAACAATAACAAAAACAAAACACTACAGCAAATGGAGTCCCCTCCGACCGGACAAAGCGGATGATCACCGATCAACCCGACCGCAACAAAAACACAAAAACTGTGCCAATGAAGCAAAAATAGCAAAAGTATTCTTAAATTCAAAAAAAATCCTGCAAGGGCACATTTTGATCTTTTACACTACACTTTTTTTTAAATTTCTAATTTCTACAACATCCGGAGGAAAATAAAAAAAACTTGCACTAAGCTGATTAGCGCAGCCGTGAAGAAAAGTCCAACTTTTAGCAAGTGCATGCAAAAAAAATAACACAACACAACATCCAATGCCAATGCACTCGGAAAGGGGGGACAAATTTGTCAGCAACTAGCCAAGCCATAAATCAAGTAAAGTATCCCTCAGTGCATGCGTGACTCCGCGGAGTCCGGACACGACCGTTCGTTTGGCTCTCCACTCCGTTCGTCTTGTCTTGTCTTCACTTCTCTCCAAGTATCTTACTAGCAAGAAAGCAAGCACACGACAACTCGTAATAATGTTGTTTTTTTTTGCATTTCTCTTCTCCATCTTTTTAGACTACTGTCAAAAAACTTGAAAGACATCCTTCCATCTGACCTGGCACTGTTGAAAGAAAAGAAGAGAAATGGTGTCCATGGCCGACTTTTGCTCGTTTCGTTTCACCGCAACAAAAAAAAATTACTACGCATACATTGTGGAAGGAAAAATAAAATAAATAGCACAGGTTCAAAAAAAGCGGGAAACCTATGCTACGCCGACTGTCTCGCATCTGTTACGCTCCAATTGAGGTATTATTTAGTACTAGTGTGGTTTTGGTACGTGTGATTATGCAATTTACAGTAGGAGGAAAAAAAGTTTTTGGGCAAACACAAAAAAATGCTGTTTTTCGAAAAATGGCGGATTTTTAGAAAATGATATCATTCTCAAAAAAATTTCGTATATTTAACACAAATAACGTTTCCAAATTTTTTTTTCGTCCGCGCACCAAAAAACCAAAAAAAAAGTTCCAAAACTATTCAGTTGTTTTTTCTCGAGATAAATAATAAATAAAGTGAAAACGAACGTTATCTAATGTATCGAATCGAATCAAATGGCCTGCAAACTGCCTGTCGGCGGGAAAAAATTTAAAAGAAAAGAAAAGAAAAGAAAAGAAAAGAAAACCGACAACGTATCCATCCAGCAACACGAGCAGTAGTGAAGAGAGGGTAATCCGCGTGACATGAGCCCCGAACACATTTTCTCATATCTTGCACATACACACAACACAGTAGGGGGGTTCTACTACGGGCTGGATGCTGGCTGCTGGCTGCTGGGTGCAGGAGCAAAGGAAAAAAATTGAAGGAAGGATGCGATTGTTAACGTTTGTCATCATCAGCGCGCCCGGGCAGAGCCATAAACGCCGGCCGGCGAAAAATATGACACAATGAAGAGACGGAGGATGAAGGCGAGGAAAAAAAGAGGAGGAAGAAGAAGAAGAAGAAGAAGAAGAAGAAGGAACACGCCGCGAAAAAAAAGGTGGTGGTTGCTGCTGCTGCTGGCCGGCTGGGCTGAGCTGGGTAGCACGCGTACGTGCCCTGTTAGACACTTTCTATTCTTTTTGCTAGCTGGGGTTCCTGACATTTATGCGAAGGGCAAAAAAAGGACTTTGATGGAATTTATGTAGATATTTTTGTAGCCCACAACAAACCAAACCGGAAAACAAGGTGACACCGGCAAAATATGAATATTATAAAAAGGTGTCAGTGTCAGTAGTGGTGTGCATGCCCTCGCTTGACCCTACCTATTTATAATACAAAGAGAGGAGGAGAAAAGGAGTGACCATGATCAACAGACGAGACGAGTAGTCGTCGTCTGCGCAGGAGCGCGCGCGCGCGGGCGCGTAGGCAGGCAGGCATTTGCATCCAGCCAGCCTGCCTAACTGAGCAAGAGCAGACGAGAAGAAGTTAGAGGGGTACTCGGATGATCACAAACTAGGGTGGTTTGTGTGTTTGGTTTGCGCACGCGTTTGTTTCACCGGCTGGCTGGCAGGGCAGGTGGCAGTCGATCGCACTTACTTACATATCCGAGGTAAAAGATCGTTCCCCACCCCAAAAAACAGTGGACAGATATAAACTGTTTTTTTTGCAGATTCTAGTGATCCAGTTCGAAAAATCCATTTTGTCATCCCATTTTGATCCCCTACGTGCCTACCGGAACGTCGAACGTCAAACGGAAGAGAAACCAAAAAAACAGTAGATACAAGACAAAACAAAACAAAACAAGAAATAAAATAAAATAAAATGTTCTCAAAAAATTAATCGTTCTCCATTTTTTTCTTCCACAACAACTACCACCACCAGCATCTCCTCACTCTACCAACTACTACTATGCTATGCCTTTCCATCCATCTATCCTCCCTCCATCCATCCACCATCCCAGTCGTGGTGGTGGTGAGCAGCGGTCGGTCGTTACAATTTATTTTTTTTTTTGCGTTGGTTGCTGTCGTTCTTATATGTACCGGCTCGACCGGCTGGCTGGGCTGCCTGGCTAGATACTATATTTCGTTCACATTTTTATGTTATATACGCTCTGGACAAAAAACTGAAAAGACAAGAGAGGAGGAGGTGGTTGGTTTACTTATGTGCATGTAAAGGTCGAAAAAAAACCAACCAACTACCCCTCTTCGTCCTCCTTACCCTTACGCGGCCGTTTGTCAATCGCCAGCGTCCGTAAATGGTACCACACCGCCGGGAGGGGAAAAGAAAACAGAAAGGTGAGGTTAGGTGACTGACTGACTTTTCAGGAATATTTTGTACGCCTGATGTTTCGTTTTGCTGGCAGAACTCAAAGGGACTAACTCAAGACTAAAGAATGAGCATAAGTGCATGCAAAAACTGCCTTTGGCCCAGTCTGAGACTCTCACGAGGTGAAAAAAAGTTTTTTTGCAAGGAAAAAGATGAACAATAGAAAAACTGCAAAACACATTTTTTTAAACTGGAAAGAGTTAACAAAATAATTGCAACAGAAAAAAAGAAGGTTCTGACGTGTTTGAAATTCGAGAAAAAAATTGAAAATTATCGTAATCCTACTAAAACGTGACTCATGAATCTGACGTAAGTAAACCGACTTTTGCCAAATTGGGTTGGTTGTAGGAAAAAAAAATGACGAGTCAACAAAAAAAGAGGTTATCAAGGAAGTATTTTTTTTGTTGGATAAAAAATGCATTGGCAAAAACATCTGACGTTAGAAAATCTCAAATGAAGCAAGCTTCCACCGTTTCTTCGACAGTCCATAAGCCAAGACTACTATGTACTTTGCTTTCACATTTTTTTTTAAAAAAAACTTTGGCCTTCGTTCTTTCCAAAGAGTTTTTTTAAAAAAACATCTGCTTGATGACATCTGACCCAAAAGTTAGCTCTTTCAAGTATCCACAGCTTCAGCACCTATTTTTCACACTTGTTTGACGATTGTCCTACTATCAGCGAGTCTGCGTACAAAAAACTGTGCAAAAAATAAACAAAACAAAATAGCTTTTACCGTCAAAAATATATTTAGGTTCCAACGCTGCTAACATAAGAGAAACCCAAGACACCAAAAACCGAAAATATAAATTCTGCAGAATAAAAAAGAAACAAATAAAAGAGGAAAAACAAGAAGCAAAACATACTAGGGCCCCATCCATGCCATGGCATCGCTGCGCTGCTCCTCGTTGTGATAAACAACAACGTGAGTGACGGCCTCGTCCGTAACCGTGGTCGTTGCTGACAACATTCCAGCATTCAACAGTGGATTAAAAGTTGACAATTGTATGTATTTACAAAATCGTACATATTTGTTGATTTTGAACAATTTTTCTTCCTCAAAAACGCGCCTACGGTTAAAAGGAACGAAAAATCGAAAAAATCGGTTAGTCATTCGTTCTGGGAAGTATTTATGCATAAAAACTGCGGTTAACAGTTGGCGAACTGGCGTGAGTCATCCATCGCTGCTGCCCTCTTACACGACCTAATCCGGGTACACGCAAGCTAGGTTGAATGGATGCAGTGCTATCTTATCAGGCAACCAACCCTGCAACGGTGCAAAGACCCAAAATCTTTTTTTTGTGTTATTCTTCCTTGTTTTTCACTATTTCACCTGTCTTTGCTTTTTCATGCGTCGAACGAACACCGCCGCCTGCATCCAGCCCCGATTCTTCTCTTTCCTCCTTGCTATCCTTCTCTTCCTTTCAAGGAACATGACGAGTATGAACAACGAACAACGATCCTGTTCCCAGCTACAAACATATCGTCGAATTCGAATTCGAAGCAAGCGATGGAGGGAGGGTAGGCAAGCTTGTGCAAGCAGCAGCAGCATCAACAGCATCAACAGCCTCGAAAGGCGAAGACCGTTCGTCGTCTTGCTTCGTAGCCAGCCGCCAACGATCTAATATAATACATATCTCATCATTGTTATCGGTTCGTTCGGTTATGCTTGCGGCGATGCAACCAACCAACGGTGGGGGTAGTGGTGGTGGTGGTCATTTGGGTAAACAACTCCCTCCCTCCATCTCGCACCAGCCTGACTACACAAGGCTCGTCGTCGGATCTCAGTATGACTTGACGCTTCTCTACCCATTGTGCTCGCTGGGCTGGATGACAGGGGTGGCGGGCGAGGAGGGAAAAAGGAATACTGTCGCTCTTGGCTCTCGGCTGTTGGCTTTTGTACTGACTTGCTACGTGCGCTTTCTACTAAACATTTAGTATCCATCCATCCACCCATCTACAGGGTATGTACCTGTGTTAAATACAATTTTTTTGGGGGACATCAAAAAAAAAGTATATGCACTGGTCGAGCGGCTAACAAAAACCAGACAACAAACGACCCTCGAATTGAATTTGAGTTCTTGCGCATTGACCAAAACACAAAATAAAAAAAGCTGGAAGCTACTCCAATTTACAGCCAGAAAAACAGGCAAACAGACGCCAGTTCTGATACGAGACAAAAGTAACCAAACAGGAAGAGAATAAAAAACAACCATGACATAAACACGTTTGCCTTCGCCTTCGTCGTCGGAGCCCGCGCACGTACAAAGTATTTAGGATGGATGGGACTGGTCGGAATGGAGTGAAAAGAAAAAAAACAAAAACAAAAACAGAGACAAACACAAACCACTGCCACTGCCAGACAAATATAATCAAGTTCAGAATTCCATAAATTAGGTCTGGCAGGATGAAAACTCCCGGAAATTTGGTGGGTTCAAAGTCTATCGACAACCCAAATTTTTTTTTGGAACAAAAACAAAAATTTTGAAAATTAAAAATTTTCATTGAACGGAGTAAAAAATTTCAAACAGCCAGAAAATGACCTCATAAAAATTTTTTAACGGCGTCAATGTGTTAAGTTATTATTTAATTTTCTTCCGCCTTTGATTCCACCGAGCTGGTTTACAGGTAAAAGGGGGTGGCACACGCAAGAACATAACAACGACCCCTCCACAAACGGCACTGGCCGTGTATACAAGAAAATTGTTATTACGTGTGTCGAAAAAATAAAATTATAATAAATACTAAAAGTCACCAGGAGAGGGGGATAGATGAGTGAAGGAAAGAAAAAAACACAAGACCGAACGAACGCGCATGCGTGCGTGCGCGCGCGCGTGCGAAGAGGCCGAGCAAGCAAGCCTAGCGCAAAAACAGGCCGCAGGGCAGAAAAAAAACATACACAAGCACGCAACACAAAAAAAAAAGAGAAAGAGAAAAGAGAGAGAAGACAACGAACGTGCAGCAAGCACAAAAAAAAAGAAGGGCCCGTGGCTGCCTGGCTGGGTATCCCACCAACCAGACGGGAGAGCAAGCAAGCCAGCCAGCAACCGAGCGAGCAAGCGAGCAAACCAGCCTGGCTGACTTGCGGATGGCTGGTGGCTGGCGGCTGGCAGCGGGCGGCTTGTTGTGGTTGGACACAACGACGACGACGACGACGACAACGCAGGAGAAGAAGAAGGGGAACAGAACCATACACCACCACCACCACCGCAACCGCAACCACGGACTTGGCCCAGGGCCCCCGGGCCTGCCTCAACAGGATGATGATGATGATGATGATGATGATGCAGCGAGAAGAACGGAGCGGAGCAAAAAAAACAATGAGCCACAAGCGCTTGCCTGGCTGAGGTTGCAGCCCACAGCCCACAACCCACAGAGCACAGCCCAGAGCGCGTAAGTGGTGAACCAGATGTCAAATTGCATGCTTATGTCTTCTCACCGATTCGATCGGTGTTGCTGATCTAAGGAGGGTCGGGAGAGGAAGAAAGGCGGCCAGGAGGTGATCAACCGGCGAATGAATGACTAGTCCAACAAAGACGGGTGCAAAGTACGAAAATCCGAAAATCGACGGCGATCGGCGAATGAAATAAATTGTGGGAAAACTTCGAAAACTTTGTGTTGTAATTTTTCGAAATTACAAACTTCATTTTTACCCCAAATTTTGAAAATTTGAAAACTTGAATCAATTTTTGGCACTTTTTTCGTCTGCCGAATTTTAGTTTTTTTTTTTGAAAATACGCAGAATTTTTCTAAAAATTGTTTTTCGAATTTTTCGAACAAAATTTAGGATCAAAAAATTTTATTTATGATATTTTTTTTGGGACTTCCAAAAAAACATTTGATCACCGAAAATATAAAAACTACTCCGAAAATGATTCAAACACGCGGAATGGAATGCAAACCCTTCCGACAAGGATGCAGGCGACGATCTGCAACACCTCCTCTTCCCCAAAAGTCGTCACCGTCACACACACATTTCACAACACCTCAAAAGCCGAGCCAGCCCAGGCAAGCAAGCCGGTCGCCTCCGGTGTTGATGGTGGTGGTGGCTGCGGTGCGGTGGTGGTTGTGGTTTGAAGGAAAAACGAACACGAGAGATGCTGAGCAGAAAGAACACGAGCACCAGCACCACCAGCAGCATCAGCATTCAGCGCCAGTGCGACGACGACGACGACCAACCAGCCAGCCAGCCGGTTGCCTGGCTTGGCCTGGCTGGAGGGGAGACGAAAAGGAGGAAGGAAAAAAAAAGAGACTTTCTACCGATGTCACGCAGCCGTAGCAGTTTTTAGTTTTCGCTTCATTCTGGTTTTTAGAAGTCACAAAAAATCGGTTTTTGGAAATTTTTGGACATGAAAAATCTTTTGTTTCACAAAAAATATCTCACGCTCTGTGAGCCTTTGAACTCGCATAAGACAGAGAAAGAGAATTCTCTCTCACCCGAGCCATCCATCCCTTCTCCAGATAACGTAAACCGTTAAGTATGTATTCCACAAACTGAATCCAACAGGAGAGAATTATCACAAAAAAACGGCAGCATACCACCGAAGTCAGACGAAACAAGTCTTCCTGGGTCAACCCCGAGGAAAATAGTATCAACATACTATATTTTTTGTCCTGTTATCAATCAGGTTTTCACTACCTCACAAAAAAAGAGAAAACGAGCAGGTCGACCTTCCCTCGACTCCAGTCATCCTGTTCTGTTCCCCCGCATGTATATATGTACTTTTCAAAAAAACATCCACTTGGAATGTTTTGTCACAGGGGTGATTGAATTAATGAAGAGCAGAGGAAAGCAACGAAAGCACACGGAAGGAACGGTTGAGTTGGGTCGCTCTGACACGGGCAAGACGCAATTAGGGGATTGTAGGGGGAAAAGTTGTGCAAGAGGCACTATGCCTAATTCGGTCAAAAGTCACTTCAGGAAAGCTGATACGGTGAAATTACGAGGAAAAGAAAGTAGTAAAAAGTGTTTTTTGGATGTCGTTACACGCAAACGCGAAATATTTTTGAGAAATGTGCTTTCGAATTTGCGAAATGGTCGAGTGAGTTGAGGCGCAAATTGGAAAAATCCTAGAACTCAGAATAGGTTCCGGGTTCGAATCCTTGTTTGAACAACTTATTAGAATACATTTTTACAATCCTAAAAAAAGTTGTGAAAACTATGGTAATCGTGTTTTCGTGGCGGGAGCACTCGAATTTTGAAAAATCCACAAATACGCCCAAAATCAAAGACCTCGATTTCAGCCGCAACAAACAACCATCGTGAGGAAAATCGAGATGAATGCTTGTGCTAGCTAGTTGTTGTGTCCTTTCTCACTTGCACTCTTTGCTGTCGCAAAAAAACGGCATGCCAGCCGCGATGACTAGCTAGTGTTGCTCGCTCGCTCGCCCGTGGCCTGGTCGGACGGCAGCCGGCTTTCTTTCTTTCCTACGGTGTCGTCACTCGATTCGACGTCGTTCCGTCCCGTGACGCCAGAGCGAGCGACCACAGGAAGGGGCTGCGGGCCGACGACGACGACGACGACGACGACGAAGCCGACGACCTACCATGACGTGTGAGGGAGGAGGAAATGCGATGCAAGTAGCCATACCGATGCTGCCAGTCAAGTTCCGAGAGTTTGCCAAAAATTATACACAAACAAATTCGATTTGTCTCAGTTCCATATTTTTTTGCAGAAAAAAAATTTCCAAAGCACTTGAAAATTAAATTCATTCTTAAAATTCCTGATAAATTCTGGGAAACTCAATTTTTTAAACGAACAAAAAATTATAAATACAAAACGAACGAAAAGTCCAGAACACACATAATATTATGACCCCAACTCAACTCCCCCAGGATACAAAATGAGGTAAACCGACATCACGCAAGCCAACAGCCACAAAAGACAAAAAGAGAACGTGCTCGGCAATCCGTTCCATAAATATGCACACATCCGCATCCGCTATCAGATGTGGGAGCGAAGCCCGCAGCTCACGTCATGGCAACTTTCACGTGGCGCGCTGCTCTTCGAGGCCAAAGCAGAAGCCTCACATCATTCTTACGATGCAAAAACAGTAAGCATCATAAAAATTTAGGTCATATCGAGTGACGCAGTCCCATGAAAAAAAATTGGTCTGACAAATTAACGCATCATGAACGTTTGTTTCGAACGTCATTTCATAGACAATAGTCAGTTCAAAAAACATGGTAACAGTTATTGTTGCATCCCCAGACGCGGGTAAAAAAGTAATACACCAGCAGGAATCAAACCACATACTACAAAAGGGGTCACAAATCGAAATTTTTACCACTCGGCTATCGGGAAAATTTAGTCCAATGTTTTGTTAAATAAAAATTGTTATTTTCTTTGCGAAATGCTTCGAAAAAAAGTTTTTTTTTTGCAAGCAAAAACTGCATATTTTACCCTATTTTAGAAGAATAAACAAAAAAAACAGGTGCTCTGAAGGCTGTCATGGTATAATAAATAATTAGATAGGAGTAAAAACGGCATGCTGACTGAATGGTGATACAGTACCAAATCCCCCTCACCCAGCAACAAGTCATTCACAGTCGTCGGTCGCCAAAGTTGCCAAACAGTCGGCTAGTTATAAATGGATACATCCTTACAACACAGCACAAAAGACTGAAGAAAGGGCAAGCAAGCAGCAGGCAGAGGACATCTCGGTCATTTGGCATGCGTACCGCGCGCGAATGACGACCGAGACCGAGGCAGGCAGAAAGAAGAAGAAAGTGGGTGGTGGTAGAATTGTTGTGCCATTCATTTGGCCATTTTGGCCAACATGGGCAAAACAAAACAAAATTTTTAGTTGAACCCAATTGTTTTGACTATCTACCAGAACCAGTAGGAAGAAACAAACGTTCATGTATGCCCCATTTTGGCCCGGAAGGGAAGGAAAGTGTCAATCACTCACGGTGTCACCTGTACAAGGTGAGGGACATGATCAGAGGAATATTTATGTTATGTCTAAAAAAAAGTCGCGCAAAGAATCTTTTTTTCTCCTTTTTTTGCGAAGAAAACCAGTTCAACAGCTGGAAGAAGGAACAAACGGTTTCAGTCAACAACAAAAAAGAATTGTTTGTTGGTAGCCCCTCCACGATCCACCTCGGTCACTCGCCCCGGTCCACGACCAAGTAAGTAAGCGATGACACTAACATAATTCACTTCACTCCCATCCTGCTAAGAACCGAAGCGACGAGTGTTGGTGGACGACGACAACGCGGGACTCGACTCATTTCGTTCTTTTCCTCCTCCTTCTTCTTCTTCTTCCTCCGAGCTTTGTTTTGTAAGGCACTCACCCAGCGCCCCGGCACCCCTGATGGCCGGTCACATTCTCTCTCATCCTCCCGCCTCGCGAGGAGGAGGCAAGTATGTATACTCGCCTGCCTGCCAAGGCAGACTGAGGATGGATAGGCGTTCAATGCTCAACAGCAGCAGCCGACTGACTCGAGGCTGGTTACAGAAGACAGAAGACAGGAGATGAGGCACAATTACCCAGATAAAGCCATGCAAGTCTCGATGACAGTTCATCTTGTGTGACAAGATAATTGTACTAATCTGTGATAAGCTAATTAAATACAAAGTGCCAATGAAAAAGGGGGCACCTTTTTAACAGAAATTATCTATCTATGCCAATTTTTTGAAGAAAACATAAACAAGTGAAAAGATGAAAACAAGTCAACATCAACACTTTCTTCTTACGTGATCGTATCTTGAAAGAATTTTAGGAACGAACGCAAATAAGGGAACATGGTCCCCGGAACGATCGAAACTAGTTTGAAAAAAAAACAAAAGGGCAAAAATGCATTTTTAGAGTTTTTTAGCATCAAAAATCTAACAAAAATGCCATTGCTTGCATGGACCGAAAAAAGTGGCCCAAAATTTCTTCTAATCACAAAGTTGTGCCGTGCCATCCTCCACTTTTCCTGCACCGACCAATGAAACGCAAAGAGTAACCAAGCAGGATTAGTAGTCAAAAAACCACCACTTTTGGGCCTGGCAGCATCGAAAAGCACGATAAACACCGCTGAGCCGAAGGAACACTTCCCATGCCCTGTGTCTCTTGTCTCTTGTCTCGTGGATGGTTGACAGCCTCCTCCTCCTCCTCCTAAATCCTGCTGGCACGCACCATGCCACAACAGAAGGACGGAAGGCAGAGCTTGCTTTGCCCCAAACTTGACCACTTGGCTGGTTGGGGCGATGACCAACCAAAACTGCTGCTAAAAACTGCAGGCGCGCGCGCTAAACTGTGAGGAACCAGGCAGGCAGGCAACCGGGTGGCTCGTGCCTGTCCGAAGAGATGCTACATACTCGGATGCGTTCCTTTCGATGCCCACTAACCCTGTCCTTTTTGTCATGCCTGCCGGGTGGTGCAAATAAACAAAGAAACATCCAGAAGCAGAGCAACCCGTCCAGTGGAGTCGAGTAGGGGCGGCGGCGAGTAAGTGCCACCACGGACGGGCGACAAAACCGGATAGAGCTCATGGCAAAGGAAAGGGGAAATAAATAAGCGGTGCCACCCTGGGATATTTTTTTTCAAAGAAAAAGTTACTGCAGTACTGAACAAAATTTGATTTTTTTTTGAAAATAAAAATTGGTTCTAAAAATTTGAAAATAATAAAAAAAATGGATTTAAGAAATTGTAAAAAAACAAAATACCATTTTGTCAACAAATAAAAATTTTCAACTTGTCTACTAAACAAATTTTTTTTTTTTTGAAAATAAAAATTAGTTCTAAAAAAATTCAAAATTTTTTAAATTTGAATTTTGGTAATTGTAACTGAGAAAAATGCATTTTGCCAACAAATAAAAAATTTTCACTCAACAAGAAAAAAAGTGATCTACCCCAGAGAAAGACAGTTTCGATAAGATCTAGATATTTAGCAAATTTCGACTCGTCAACATCGTTTTTCAACAATCAACAAAAAATCTCAAAAACGACATCTGGTGGCTGTCGAGGGTGGGTGAGGGGTAGTAATTGGTTTGAACGCCTAACGGCAATCGCAATCGTTTGTTCCGTCGTTCAATTTAATGTTTTTTGTCACCTCGCTTGCCAACCTATAATTCAACTTGCTACCATACTTGATTTTCTTCCAGAAAAGAAAAAAAATGTTTTTTTAAACCACTTGCCCTGGGGCATCATCTGACAATGGTCACAGCACCAGCCAACGAGTGTGGTCTGATTTGGATGAAACAAACACCTGCCAGACAAACAAACAGACAAAAAACCGATGGACTGACTGATTGACCATCGTGACAGTCATTTGTGCGCCAGGTGACGCCTATGATTTATAGTCAGTCAGTTGCCTGAGGGGATTTACTATTTAAAAAAAATCGGCAGATTTCAAGGTGATCCGACCCGGATCAGGCCAACTTCCCAATTCGTCGCCAAAGTGCATCAACGGCACGGAAACCAAACTGTTGGTTGTTGCGCCGTCCCAAAACAAAAACGGCATAAATATTGAATCAAGCAGACAGGCGGCAAAAAAGCATAAGGAAGCCGAAAAAAAGCCATATATCCCCCCTTTTTTTTGCCGCCACAAAACACGCAGCAAAATTTTTTGTTTGTCAAGGCAAAATGCTTCTGGGTAGCTCGGCGACTGACTCGCGGAACAAAAAATACTAACATAACCAAGTGACTTCCTTCCTGTCAGGCATCCATCCATCCGCCCTGCTCTGCCCTTAGTTAGATAGGTAGGGAGAAGTACAAACGAGGCCAAAACAATTCAAAAGAACAATAAAAAGCGTGCGTTTGATCGGAAAAAAGAATATCAATGCAATCGGACGAAAAAATCAGGTAATACAAATTTTGCAAAAAAAGGCGGTATTTTTTTACAAAAACCCAAAAAAAAGAAAGGTAGCAAGAAAAAAAGTATAACTTGTGAAAAGGTGCATCCTTACAAATTTACGACACTGATAAAAAACAAAAAAACAGTAAACCTACAAACCGATTTTTTGAAGATTTTTGGACAATTTTTTTTACAAAAAATTGGGTCTTAACGGGAAAAACAATTTTGTACAGTAAAAATTTCGCCAGTCAGCAAAAAGAACGGCATTCAAGAAAAAAACAACAACAAAGCATAAAAAATAAAATAAAAAATATTCGTCAAAAAAAGTCGTTAGATTGCCCCCAAATTACAGGCGACCAATGATCGAACTGAGTTTGCTTGTTTATTTGTTCGTTTGTTGGTTCATCCATCGTAACACACGTGTGTCTTGCCAGAAAACTATTTTGCTACTACAACTACATACATATGTCCTGGTTTGTTTGTTAGAATAAGAAGAAAAAAAAGCTGATGTGAGATACAGATCTCTCTAGCCTGTGGCACACACGCTTGCTCGCTTGTGAATTGGTCTTCTTTTTCTTTTCCCTCCTATTTCGAACACAAAAAGCTCGCCTTCTGCCTTGTGTCCTTCTTTGCCATGCCCCCAGCGAGTTTGGACTCTTACGGAATGATCAAAAATCATTTTTAGGAAAAAGGAAAATAACAACTTTAATTTTCACACAAAATTTGATATTTTTAAAAAAGTTTTTTGATTTTTTTCTAGAAAATTTTTGTGTAAAAAAAATTCAATACTACCGTAATATTTTGCCATTTTTGTTTGAGACGGTATTTAGGCAAAAATAAGCCAGAAAATTAACAGTCACCTATTTTTGGTAAGCCTTGTCTTAAAAGTGCGTGGAATTCCTTTTTTTCGCCCCCTCAGGCAAAAAAGGTGAACGAACACACGCGTTGCCCGCCAAAGTTCACACCTTTCGTGATGTCACCTCGAACTTCATGCATGCGGGGCATGTGCCGTCAATAACTTTTCTCTCCCCCCAGAAAACATTTTTGCCGGTAAGACAAAGAAAAATTATAACACTAAATACAAACAAATTTGATAAGAAAAATTATGACTCACAGGATACAAAAACAAACTAGACGCAGCCCCTACAAAACAAATTTTAAAACAAGGCAAAAAAAAAGTGATACAAGGCTTACAAGTACAAAAAAACAAAAACAATCTTCTTAGAGGTATTTCATCCCTGCCAGCACTATCCCGGATGAAATCAGGTAAAACAAAATCCTAAATTTCCGAAAAAGGAAATAATCCAAATAATGAAACGTGCAAAAACAAATTTTTTTATTTTAGAAAAAAACATGGGGTCGAATGTTTTTAAAAAACAGAAATCAGAATTTATCACCAGAAAAGTGCAAAAATGAAAAAAAACTCATAACACAGTAGCTAAAACTGTAAGCCAGGATTTCTATGCCAAAAAGATGACAAACAACTTCAAAAAAATGTCAGAGAACAGCGCAAATTCGAATACCGTACACCCCTCGAATTTGTTTGTTAGCACAAAAAAAATCCAGCATAAAAATTATTTTTGTGGCAAAAAAAGCAGATTTATCTCTTTTTTAACAGCAAAAAGAATCCTTTGTTATTAAAGTGCCGTTGCCATAGACAACGACGTCTGGCGAATCAGAAAAAAAAGAGAAAAGAATATTGTTTTTGGCGACAAAAGTGCACCGTGCCAAAAAAGGGAATCGCCGTACGAAAAAAAATATTTTCGCTGCGAGACCGAAAAATATTTAGTAAATAGATAGAAAAAATCCACCAGACGTGTCCAAATCAACCGAGCACTAATGACTTGTTATCAAAAAAAAGTATGTATTTACTCTAATCATTGATGCGGATATGTCCAAATTTGGTCAACCAGTCAACTTTCCACGGACGGCATCTTGTAGTGTATTTTTGAAAAAAAACATGAAAACAAGCAGAAAAAAATATTGAAACAACAAATTACGTCTTTTGACAATTTTGCAAAAAAGAAAGTGGGTGAACTGTTCACCTGCACCTGAAGGCAAAAAATGCGTACTCCCATAGATCGTTGACTTAGACCCCATTGCTGACATCAGTGTTGTTGATGCCCCCCGACAAAAACTTTCCCAAAGTGCAGGCCGTCGTCGCCAACCCGTTAAATAATATCAACAAGATCCAGGAAGTAAAAAGACAGAGCTATTAAGTCGTCAATGGACTTGCCTTGCCTCCGGAGCGGTAGCAGGCAGATAACCAAAGCTCGATACCAAAAGGGCCTCGTTTCGTTTTTTTTAAACAACACCAAAAAAATTTTTCGGTTTGTTGAACGTTCGTTTTGGTGCAGTAAATAAATACTATGCCCCCGCCATCAGAGATTGCATTGCGTGTATGTACGCATTTTTCGTTTTTTTGACTGCACAAAAAACTGCTATAAAAAAATTCTCCAAGCGTCGCAGTCGTAAAAAAAATGCTGACATGATAGAAAATATTTATATCACAGAAATTATCCATTTTGTTGTTTTAACTTGAAACAAAAGAAAAAAAACAGCCAGTGTAAAAACTTAAAAAAAAAAACTTGGCTTGGCGGATGCAAACGTGCAAAAACCGATTTTTCCATTCTGTTAAAGAACAGCTGGACACAACAAAAATTCTTTTAACCCTGATCCAGGAGATATTATAGTATACAACGCAAATCGTTAACTAAATCGCAAATTGCGTGCGTGATCATTGGTTTCGATGACGTTCGCTCCCGTGCACTCACACCTTTGATTTTGATTTTGTCCTTTACCCTCTGCTCGACCCGATCGTGATCGGTGCAGCGCACAAGAATCGTCGTGTTTACAGTCAACTTGTTGTGGTTTCTCCTAAATATTTATCACCGAAGTGCATTCATTCTAAGTTGGCAGATAAAAATAGAAAACAAAACAAAAGTGATCAGAATTTTTTGTACAATCCAAAAAAAATAAAAACTTTCAAAACAAAGTCTTTATAAAAATATACGTTTCCGTATTTTTAAACAATCTACTTTTATTTCTAAGCCCAAAGTGTGTTCTTAGGTCAATTGCACCAATTAAATATATAACAAGTAAAATTGCAATTCAGAAATCTAACCAAGTTAAAGTGCCCTAGTCGGTAGCTCTGACGTAGGACACGTAAAAGACGTCTTCTACTACGTAAAACACTCAATAGGTCACGTGAAAGGGCAAAGGTGGTCGGCATGTGGCAAAAGACATACATGAGACATCCGACGCGTCATCGAAGGGGTCACAGTTTTTTTTCAAAGTTCGAACAGGGCACAAAGACCGGCAAAAAAATTACACGCTCAAAAAAAATTATTCTTTTTAAAAATATTTTGGAAAAAAATAATTATTCTATAATAAACATTTTTTTTATGAAAAATCAATTAGCTGAATCACCCAATCAACCCCCCTAGTTTATCTATCAGGTCTGAATCATTCAACATGGTATGTATCAACCAACAAACGCCAGGTGGGTGACAAAATGAAGAAACGCCAAGCCCTCTAAATATTTGAGCAGAACGGATCAAAAGAATGTCGACTGCAAAAAAAATCAAAAAAAGTCTGCACACACGCTTTTCAATGTCGATCTCCGTTGTCAACGAACACACGCTCGGATACGCTGCTGCCCCTCTTCGCAGACATCGTAGTACAAGCGTACAAACAAAAGAAAAGGAATCGGATAGAAGGATGCATTGCACAAGTCAGCGCAACGTTATTATAATAGATACTTTTTTCGATATCAGAAACCTTTTTTTTTTAATTTTGAAAAATTTCTAAAAAACTAAATATTTTTTGCGCAGTTGCCAAAAAAAGTCAAATCAAACCAACCCTGATCTCGAAGATGACGGCATCGCGGGATTGTAGTGCTGGGGAGGCGGTAGCTGTTGTTGGTGCATGCTTCCCGCCGATGGCTGCTGTTGGGATGATACCGGCGGATGTGGGGGTTGTCCGGGTGGTAGCATTCCTCCACTACCGTAGGCTGATTGGGGTGGGGGTGGTACCTGTGTGGGGTACCCCGTCTCACCGCTCCCAGATGGATACTGTGACTGTGAATGCATCGATGTCGCACTGGAGTACATGCCGCACTGCTGCTGTGATTCTGCTGACGACGACTGATACGACGACGTAGTTGATGTCGAGGGCTGCGAACTCGATTGAGGTTCACTAAAATTATAAAAAATTGATTTCGAAAAAAATCGTATTTTGAAATTCGAAAATAAAATCGAAAATCAAAAAAAAAATTTTGCGGATGGACACGAAATCAAAAAGTGCGATGAACGTAAGAAAAAGAAAAAGAAAACAAAGACATTTAAAAAAAAAACGCATATTAGTGATAAACCAAATAAAGTGAAAAAAAGGCGCCAGAGCAAATGCAAGAGCATCGCAGCGTCAGGTGAGCAGGTGCAGGTGCATCGGGCGCGCATAGACTGTTTGTTGGCTGGTCATAAACATAACACAGTGCAGGAATCGAATTTAGAGAACAGAACAGGGTTGGTGTTAGTAAACCATCCTAGAAGTATCTACATAGTAGATACTAGTAATTCGTGATGATGGTCGTCAGAAAAGAAACAGGGGGGAGGAATTGAATGAAAAGTATGACACTCGATGACTGACTGACTGACTGACTCCCCCTCGGTTGTTATGTCCTGCAACCCCGCCGCCGGCGACCGGACCAACCAACCGACCGCGCGTGGCGTGGTGCATGAGTAAGAGGAGGAGGAGGAGAGGTTCCAAAAAGGAAAAGACAAAACTTTGACAACACAGGGATAAAAACCCATCCTCCTCTGGACTGGAGCAGCTCATCGCCCGCTCGGAGGAGCCCCCATTGCTGGAGGAAAAGAAAGTTGGTAGTGGTTCAGCACCACCACCGCCATCATCATTCCTGCTGGCTGGCTACCCTTCTTCCCTACGCGGCCGCCGCCGGTCGCCACCCTTCCTTCTTCTTCTTCGCTGCTGCTTGTTGCTTCCCTTTTTTGGCGGCTGCGGTGTCACCAGTCGCGTCGTCGCGTGGCCTCCTGCCTTGCGCCTCTCTCCCCCTTTTTTTTATTTTTATTTTTCCGTCTCTCTCTCTCTTTCAATTTTTCGCTCCTAGAATGCGCGTGAACGGAGCTGGGATGACGACACGCCAGTTAAGCAGTCAACCGGGCTGCTGGCTCACTCAGAGGATGGGTGACGACGAAGAGGGCCCCGCACAACACGCTTTTCACGCTGCTGGACGACGACGACCGATGGCGGTGCGATGGTGGTGACAACAAACGCGCGTTGTTGTTGTGAACACAAAAAAAAAAAAGAAAAGTGTGATTTAGGATCGCGCGTGGAAGTCAAAACGCGTTCAAACACCCAATTCAGTTCAAAACATCGTTTTGAACTGATTTTTTAAACTTTTTGAACTGTAAAAAAAATTATAAAAAAACAAAGACTCAGACAGGATTCGAACCCTGAACCCCATTTTCAAAAAAACACGCGCCCCACGCCACTACACCACGAAAGCAAAAAGAACTACAAAATTCAAATTAAAAAATTTTTATTCTTGCAGAAAAGTGCAGAAAAAGATGTGAAAGCAAAAATTATGGATAAGTACTTTCACATTAAACAGAGCGAGCATACGTGACTGCATTTTTAATTAATCCCATTCAAATGCCCAAATCCATATATAAAAAACACACCGTTTTACGGAAAGCGCACAGTAGTAACCACAAACATGTATGTACATACATCTATGTATCTGTCCAGGGATGAATGACTCAGAATTTGGCGATCACAAATGACTCGTTCTTACAGTGTAAGATTTTTTATTTTTTTGTATTTTTTTAAAATTTCGAAAAAAAGTGAAAAATATTTTTCTGTAACTGTAAATTAAAGTATACAATACAGGTAACAACAGGAATTTAAGTTTGATTAGTTGTATGGGTCTCAAAAGAATTCTACTGAAACAGAATCAACTTCCGGTAGTTCGAAGGGGTACCCTATACATCACCTGTTGTCAATCTTCATCGATATGCGTGATACATTTGATCCCCAGTAGTCCACGGGGTAGAAGGGGTCCATTAGTAAATGCCCCCAAAAAAAAATTATTTAGTTAACCTTATCACACTGCGCAAAATTCAGTCCAGAAGAAACCCCAAAAATTATATAAATTGAGAACCAATCAAAAAACACAACCAACGTGCTACGTGACTTTTCAGTTGTACACGCATGCGCCGCGCCGCCGGCGGCCGCGTGAATCGGAAACCCATGTGAAAGCAAATGAGGGGGGCAAAAGGGCAAGGCGCGTGAAAAAACGAACGCATGCGCGAAGCAGGAGGAAGGAACGGTAACGGTGACGGTGACGGTGACGGTGACGTTGAAGGCGATGTTGGTTGGTGTCAACGCCGGTGGCAGCGGTGGATGAAGGGCAGGAAACAAGTGAAATGGTCAATCGGCAGTCAAATCAATGGAATCAGGAACAAAACCGGATCGATCTCTGCACTGGGTTGGTTGGCGTGCGCGAGCGAGCGAGCGATGTGATGGGATGGCAAAGGCGGCAGGAACCAACAAAAACCAGCGCGCGAAGAATGAAAAAGGAAGAAGGAAAACGTAAAAAAAGACAAACGTGAGGATATTGAGGATCAAATTAAATTGTGCTCGTATTCAAAAATTTATTTTTAAATATTATACAATTCCGAACCAAAAAACAGAAAAATTATTTAGTATCTCAAAAATTTCTTTTATAACAATTATCTCGAAATCAAAAATATGTATGTACAAACAAAAGTGTGTAAACGAGACGAAAACACCTATCACGTGGGCTCGACGATACCCATACTACCCTCCGTTACCACCGGATCGGTAGTGATGGAAAAAAGAGAGAGACAACGCACAACACAACACGCAAGTGTTCGTTCACTCGTTCGTTCGCTGGGCTCTAACGTAAACCAGGTTTGGAAGAACATCATCGCCGCCGCCACCGCCACCCCAACCAACTATCATCACGCGACGACGTCAAAGAATGGAAGGCGCTGCCCGCGTCCGAGTCCGCGTCGCTAGCTACTATCATCAGCCGTGAAATGAAAGAAGAAAGAAGAAAAAAAGAAGAAGTGAGAGTGTCATGAGTAGCGTGAATTGTGCAACAACCTGGGCAACTGACATCAAACGGGTCGGTCGATAGGTTGGGTAGCCCAAAGCACACGAAAGGGGGTACCCACCGGGTATACAAGTTATCAGGGTGTAAAAAATATGTAAATCAGTTGATGAGTCATTGGGAAACCTATTTTTTTGGGCGTTTTTACAAAATAAACAGAATAATATTATTTTTTAATTTTTAAATTTTAAAAAAATTAAATTTAAAATAAAGATTTTTAAAATAAAAAACTGAAAAAAATAAAGAAAAAAGTTTTTTATGCAAAAAAATCGAAAAGTGACCAAAACCTAAAATTCGAAAATCATGCATAAATGCAATCAAAAATTTTTCAACCTCCTTCGCGGCCAAAATCTAGAAAATATGAGCACAAAAATCGCATTGAGCTGACAACAACCAACCACCGCTCCACGATCGTGTCTACCTTTTTTTGGGCAGGAAAGAAGAAGAAGACAAAATTTGTTCGCATACAACAAAAATTTTTTAAAACAACAATAATCAAAAGAAGGACTGCGGAAAGAATGCAAAAAGACAAAAAAAAAGACGACGGACTCACTCAATCAACCTACTGATAGCAAAACTGTCAGTGCAACCCCCCAAAATGCTTCCTTGCTTCCTCACCTTTCATATTCCTCCGGATAGATGCATGGATGGTTCGTAGCCCCCCTCCCCCCGGCCTCTAGATGACAATTTCCTACTACCGTCTCAACTTGATATTATACCTTTGCCTTCACACGTCCACCGGAAAATCAATGATTACACACATACAACGCGTAATCAAGTGTCAAAAATGCAACCATGATTTTTTTGGGAAAACAAGACAAACAGGTAAAAATAAAAAATTCCTGATAAATTCAAAATTTACAGGTAAGGTATCAGGTGAAAAATAAATTTTAAATTTTGGTTTTTAGTCCGATTCGGTTCACGTGCTTACGGTTTTTGACCCCTAAAAAAGCAAAAGCATCAATTTTTCACGTGCACGTTTCTTACAGCATACAACAAATAGGCGTCACATAAACCAGAATCAAGAAAAAACGCGCATGTTCTTGAGAAAAAACGGTTATTCTTATAAAAAATGTTTGCAGTGTGCTAAATTTGCTAAGTTTTTGTAAAAAATTTCACAGATTTTTGTAAATAATTTCACAGAAATCGTCTTCAACAGGGGTCAAAAACGACGCTGATTTTGGAATAAATATTTTTTCCTTTACAAAATCAACTTTTACTAAATTTTCAGGACAAAATAAATATTTTCAAATTATCTAGAATTTTTTTGTGATAATGAAGTCCTGGATTTTAGGTAAAAAATTGTTCAACGACCAAAAAAATTCTATCCCAATTTTTTTTTGTTTTTTTATATGCAAAAAATTGTCGGTAAATTTGGGCGCTTTGCAGATTGATAAATTGTTTATAAAAAAACTTGACGTGCATCGAGAAAATATTGTAGACAACCAGATCGATGTGTAAATGCACCATGTGCTCGTTTTCCCCTCCAGGCCCTGAGCAGATCTTACACCTTGCTTTTTTTCCACCTTTCGTGTCCCAGGTCCCGATCACACGCAGTACAAAAGCAGCGAACGCGATGGAAGCAGAGAACCACCCTGGTGTGGTGTCAACAAACACGCTTCCACGATCATCTTTTTACAGAACTGACCAAACGAACAGGTTCAACGTTCACGTTTTCATTCACGTTTCACGATAGCGTTCGACGATACAGGAAAGCGCGTTTGCAGATGATTCGTTATTGCCAGAGGCTATTTTTGTGCGATGGAAAGACAAAAATATTGTTTTTGTTGTACAGGAATGTTCTAGGCACAAGGTCAAATTTTTTACATAAAAATTTTTTCTTAAAAAAAGACCAAAAACTTGCATTTCCTGTTCCAAAATAAATATTCAGCGTAAAATAAATTACAAAAAACAACCTGTCGTTTCCACGACGAGCTCGCTTACTTTCTCGGTCTCGCCCATTCATTCAATTTGGTAGACAAACCGTGCTATTTTTAACAGCACGTGCCGTATGCCGTATGCTCCTCGGCGTATACCACGCATTCTCAAAACTATGTACTACTACACCACACGTCGTCGTCGTTCAATGAACAGAGAAAAACACATCATTTTCGTTTTTTTTTAAACAAACCACCGAGGTCACAAGCTTGACAATGCAAATGAGCTTCCAAACAGGCAAAAAAGGAAACAATAAACCAAAAAAAATCCTAAACGTTTTTGAAAACGACCTTCGTTCGAAAAGCATGGCTTGCCACAGTAATTAGAACTTAGGCTTGCAAATCTACCGTAACCCTTCCAATGCCGCAAACGTGCAAAAAAATGTATTTTGACTGAAAAAAAATAAATTTTGAGCAATAATAGCGCGCAACAATAACAGCAAAGAAAAAATAAGAAAGTAAATAAATGAATGAATGGCATGATTACGTAACAGAAAAATACATATAGATACATGCATCGAAAGAGCTATTAAATACATGCGGTACATAATACTGCAGCGAAGGATAAACAAAACATTTACTATGAACAAAAGCAGCGGTAATAACAACAACGAATATACTATGATTCACTTTTTGAAGTTACAGTTCTTAATAAAAAATATTCAAAATATTTTCGCTTCTTAAAAGATCTCGAACTCTTGTATCCTCTTTGTTAACCTGTTTTTTAATTAAATGCCTTTAAAAAACCCAACAATTTACATAGATGACAAAAAAAAGGTGAAGAAAAGTGCCGTAGGAAGTGCTAATCACTCAAAAAGTTTGTTTTGATAAATACAGAAAGATTAATCTCAAATAATAAATAAATATGCAAAATAACAAAAACAAATAAATATTTTTTTAATGTTGTAAACAATTTTGCAAAACGTCATGTTCCGGTATTTTTTTTCGCATGCTGCGTGCAACATGCCGAATGCGCCAAAGAAAAAATCTTAAAAAAAAATGCAGAAACCATAAAATGTTATTGCTATGCATTTTTTGTCCCCCAATTCACCTAACAAGCGCCGATTTCGTCGATGTGTCAAAGTACACCAGACTCACACGGTGAATGAAAATGAATGAGTCAAATTTTAGTACTTTGGTACATACGCACGTAGGTAAACTTTGTGTAAAAGTATCTAGACCCGTTCGTTCGTTCGCTGGCCCGGAGTTGGTAATCAATGAAGAGTAAAAAACGATTTGCAAAACAAGGTGTAAATCGTTCTATAGAGACACACGAACGGAACAGAACACAGGGTGTTAACACAACGATTTTGGAAATTTCTGGGGTATCTGATCAAAAAAAGTGTTTTTTAGGTCGACTTTCAATGTGCAAATTTTTTAATTTTTTTATTTGACTTGTTTTTTATTTCCAATAGAAATTTGTACAAAAACCAAAATAAAAATTTTGGTCTGAAACAATGAATAGAAAGTTTTTGATCAAAAACAAATTCAAGTCACGAAAAAAATGTTATCTAAAAATAATTTTTTTATAAAAAATTTCGAAAACACATCATTTTTGTATTTTTTGGACAAAAGTAAATAGAAAAAAAATTTTATTTGTCAACAAAATCTACTTTTTGTTAACAAAAAAAAGATTTACAAACGTAAAATAAAATTTACTACGGAAGGCTAATTACAATACTATAAATATTTTTTTTTGGCAACGTCAAAAAGCATACCTATCCCCTCCAATACGTATCACCATCAGAAAAAAAGACTGGTTATATAAGACCCCTCCCCAACAAGAACTTGACGGCATTCCCGTAACAATCAACACCTGTTAGGTACAAATAAAGCTTACGAGTAAATCTGTTAAGTGCACAGTTCTAAATATTTATTTATAATTAATTTACTCTGCATGCATACACACGTTTCATTCATTCGTTCATTCATAAATTCACCTTCCAACTATCACCCCCGGAAATGGTACTTATAGTCACTTGAAAGTTGACAACAGCTGAAAAAAAAGCGTAAACAACAATCGCTGGACTGGACCACCGTTGCACCGTTGCTTTTCATGTGAAAACAGTCTTATAGTGTTAATTCTTACATTAGCCCTTGTGTTAGATATTTAGTTTACCGGGTATACTAGGCAGGAACAAAAAAAACGTAGCAGCTCGCCTACGTGAAAACGTAAAAACGTGAAACAACTTCCCCTAACCAGAACCAAATGATCATGAGCACTACGCGGGAAAACGAACATCAGTCAGCAGTGTGGTCTACCTACCGCAGCCTTTTCCTTCTCGATACCACCCCTATCCTATCCTACCCCTACGCCGATAAATCACCGCTGTAGCCTGTCCTACCGAAGGAGAAGCCCCCATCATCCTTCCGCGGGCGACGACGCGACAAACGTAAAAGGCGTTGTAAAAAGTAGATTTTCCCGCTATCAATTATGGAAAATTGTGAGAAACAGAACTTTCTTGATTTTTTTAGTGATTTTTTTAAACCTGGATTTTTGCATCAAAAAAAGAGATCAAGAAAAACCAGTGGATCAGTTTTAATTTTAGTTTAAAAACTGCGCACAGAATTTTGATTTTTTTTGGGTTTGAAAATGTTTTTTTTGATTGTCTAAAAAATTGATGTAAAGAACGAAATTATTTTTCGGAAATTTTTTTGAAAAAAAAGTTTTTTTTGTTAACCAAAAAATACAACAAATGCAAAAAATAATATTTATTGGTGAAAAATTTGAAATTGGGACATTTGGCAAAAAATTAGTTCTTTTTTGAATTTTTCGTATTTGTTTTTTTTTACAAAATTAAACAAATTTACCCAATGTTTATTTTTTTGGTTCTTTCCGACCGAATTCAACAAAATTGCGTAAAAAACATTTTCAAATGTCCGAGAAAAAATTATTATCATCTTGTCACAAGTGCAAAAAAATACAAAAAGGAGTGTTTCATCCAGAAAGCCAGCACGAGGTCAGTAAATGGCGAATGAGCAGAGCAAAGCACGTGCACGTGTAAGGAGGCTAGTGAACCCAGCAGTAAGAGAGAACTTGCCAGTATTTTCAGTCGCAAGTCGCCAGTTGTGTCAAAACATAGCCCAGGCTAGGCCAACTCAGAAGGGGAGTCTCTAATCCACACAGCTTTTCTGGTGGACAAATCTTGCAAGAAAAAAAAAGACAAAAAGACACCGCGTGCTGAGTTTAGTTGTTTTTTTTTCGTTTCGTGCGTCTCCTTCTTCCTGGATTTTTTTAGGGAAAAAAGAACGAACGCTGCAACCAACCGACGACGACCAAAAGCTCAGGCTTTCCTTCCGTCTTTCAAGACTGGCTCTACGAGTCACAAATCACGCACACCGGGAAATGGATATCTGATCTGACACAAAAAAACTGAGTTGGTTTTTAGGGTTTTTAGATCGATTCTAATATTTTTTTCATAATTTTTTTTCAAAAAATGTGCAAATTTTTTTGTAACTCGTTCAAATTTTTAGAACTTTCCGTAAAATGAATTTTTCGACAAAAGCATTCAAAATAAAAAAAATCACGAATTCCACTGCAAAACAGACAAAAAAATCACAGGTCAAAAAAAAACAATCGGTCAAAGAACATCAAAAGAAGCCGCCGAAAAAACACTCTTTACAATCAACTTACACTTCCACTTCCACTCAAAATACTTATTTGCCAAAACAAAAGAGCAATCCAATCATCCAGTTGTTTTTTTTTCAGTTTGTTAAAAAAATGCGATCGCACCACCCCGAAAAGTTTGATGGATGCGTATCACACGAAGCTCTCGCAAAAAAAGTTGTTTTTCGTCCGTTCGAAAACATCTGACCGAGATGACGGCTAATAATAATAAGTTGGAGTCCGTGTTGTTTTTTTAAAGAAAATAAATTTTTATGTAAACAAAAGTGCAAAAAGATGTATCAAAATATGGATAAGTAAATTTTTTTTTAGAACTTTCTTAATTTCTAATTTATTTTTGGGGTTTTTCTTCGAATTGTTTTCCTGGATAGAAAACTAGTTAGGGTTCCTAGAAATATTTTTTGAGCGAAAAAAATTTGTTCACAAAGTACGGTAAATATGCAAACATTTTTTTACGGCACAAAATATATTTTTGACATTTTTTACTGAAATAATACACAAAAAAAATTTGATTGAAAAAAAAACGTTAAAAACAATACGGTATGCTTTACCAAAAACGTGAGAAATAAAATGAACGCAAGAAGCCGTGGTCGTTGTTGTCTCAAAGCACCAGAAAAAAAAGAAATTTGGCATTTTAGGGAGTATAAATGGGTGACACTACCGGGCATGGTTGCCACTTTGGTGGTGGCGCCAAGCAAACAAAAAAGTAGTAGTAGTAGTAACAAACCGGCCACGCCAAGTAGTATCTTATGTTAGAGAAGGAGGGGAGGGGGAGAAGCCAAGCCAAGCCGCCAGGACACCCCAACAGGCAAATAATAAAAAAAAAACACAGACTCAGCACAGGACAGAACGGACATGGGGTGCGCTGCTATCTCGAGCAAGGCATAAAATCCGGCCGGCCGGCCGCAAAAGCCGGCACGGCCGGCCGGCCGCGGCCGGCTGCGGGCCGGCTTTTCGATTCAAGGCCGGCCGAAAAAGCCGGAAAAATATTCGAAAGTTGATTTTTTTCGAAAACAGTATGATTTTCTGACGTTTTTGTGCATCATTCGTCTTTTTTTTTACTTTTTACGACAGGGGAA
Source organism: Turbatrix aceti (assembly GCA_963969345.1). Lineage (NCBI taxonomy): Eukaryota > Metazoa > Nematoda > Chromadorea > Rhabditida > Panagrolaimidae > Turbatrix > Turbatrix aceti. The sequence continues at coordinate 7,865,717 of OZ017768.1, forward strand.
TTTATTATTATGCATTTTTCCATAATATTAGGTTGTTTCCAAAATTTTTTTTTTTCCAAATTTGGTCAAATTTTGCGAAAATAACCCTAAAATAAAGCACGAAAATTTTTTTCAAAAAATAGGCCGCGGCCGCGGCCGGCCCGGCTTCGGCCTGAAAATTTAGGCCGGCCGCAAGCCGGCCGGCGGCCTGATTTTTAGGCCGGTTTTATGCCTTGATCTCGAGTCCGACAATTGCCCAAATGCAAGAAATGAAAAGGGCAAACGAAGACAGAAATACCAACCAACCAACCCCGAGTAAAGTCTCTTACACATCAGATGAATTTGGAAAAAAAACGATGTTGAATGTACCCGCCCCGTGGCAAGGCCATGAAAAATCCAGCAGCTACAGTATCCCGCAAAAGGACAAACGATTTGAAACCAAAAAACGTTTCAAAAAATAATCCGTTAAAAAATTGGGTTTAGACATCAAAAAACCCTGTTCTGCGAACTGTTGTCGTCCAGCGTTACGAATTCCTAAAAGAGACATAATTCTTCCTGTCGCCTACCAAAAAGCCAATTTTCGCGTATATGAAAACAAAGTGATGAAAACAAAGCAAAAAAAAATAGAAAAATGATTCATGTCATGTGATATACGACTGTTGGCGTTGAAATCCAATAAAATGACAATAAAAAAACAAAGTTCAAGATTGCACTTGTAGCGCAGAAAGAAAAGGCGCAATTGTTCAAGAATTTTTTTGGGTGTCGGGTTCGAATCCGGGTACATGTATTTCCTTTTTTTCTTTCTTTAAACTTTCTAAAATTTGTTTTGCCAAAAATTTAGAAGCGTGAAAGATAATATAGCCACCATCGCGTCCGGCCCTATGGTCGTGTCAAGGTCTCGACATATACATATCCCATCGTGGTCCCACTCTCCTCCCACTCCTCCTTTATTTATTTGCCACTTCGTCAGTCACTCGCTATTTTTCTTCTTCCGCCAAACGCATCGTGTCCTGGTATATAAGTATGAAAAAAAGCAAGGAGCAACACGTCGTCATCGCCACCACGACCACAACCACACCCCCCCGCGCCAGCAGCAGCAGGCATTCTCGCCATCTTGATGCCCGCGACGACCGAGGCCGAGGCCAAAAACAAGCGCGCCACACCACCCGAAAACAACCGAGAGTCCTCTATCCATCCACAAGCATGTATCCCTGGGCCTTGGCTGGGGCGCGTGTACACTCTCGTAAGCCATTAAGCAACAAATAAGGACTTGACTAGCCAGAGGGGTGAAAAAAGGCAAGGCTACTACTGCTACGACTCGGTAGGACACAGCCTGCTTGTCTTGTTCGTTCTTCCCAAACAGAGACAATAGGTTGACATTTTACCAACTGAAAGGCTTGTGGAATGAAAAGGCAAATAAAAAATTAAGAGAATAAGGGAGTCATTGCTGGAGGAAAAAAGACGTGAAGCGTGACCAAAAACCGAGCAGTAATTAATTTTCGGTGGCACATAACAAACAAAAAAAAAGAAAAAAACAATTGACAGTGAAAGGATTCGAACCCGGGACCTAAATGTTTCCAAAGTCAGCGCCCGAACATTCTGCGCCACAGATGAAAATTCGAACTACCAAGTTTTGAAAAATATTTTTTACCGTAATCTCTTCATTACGGATTCTAATCAAAGTGTATGTATGATTTTAGAACCCTTAGTTTTTTCATCAGTCTAAAAAGTGAGGAAAAGAAGATCCGGCAGACCCCTTGTTTTTCTCTTTCAGGCATTTTCATATCCTCATTGCTTCCTTGTTTTTACCCCTGCGAAGAAAAGGAAGAAGAAAAAAATAGAGAAAGAGAGTCACATTCGACGACGACGTCGCCTCCAAATCCAAAGCCAAAGGCAGGGGCGTACACGAGACAGACGCGTTAAAAAATGCATCAATGTAAAGAGAAATTTGTTCTACTCATCGAAAGTTATCGAAAAGGAACAACAAACGAACGTCTGGCTTTCTACAACCACCACACCACCATTGCCGTTCTTTCTTTTTTTTGCACACCAACACAAACCACTTGAAGGAAGGCGAACGCGAACGCGCCTTCCCTGCCTGCCTGCCTGCCTGACGGGTGTGCCCGGGGGTCATAAAACGTTAAACGAGTCCAAACAATAGGATACGGGATTGTATGAAGTGTGGCCTGGTTGTGCACGTTAGTAATAGTAGCAGTATGGACAGATGCATATCATTGATAGCGTATACATATATACGCATAACACCAGTATCAACAGAATAATAGACCCCAGACCCAAGACCCAAGACTCGAGACTCTCGACAGAGGACGACGGTGGCTGCAGCCGGCAAATATACTGTTTATCAGAAAGTCGAGCTATAAACTGGGAAGAACGCACAAAAACCCAAAAATTACTTATTAGCTTATTAGATACATGCTTTACAAGGGTTCAATCCCAGAAATTGCAAAATCCCGGAGGGTGGCGGAAGCGATGAAAAAACCACTTCTTTGAAGTGGAAAAAAACTTTGAGAAATAACAGTAAATAAATAAGTACGCGTACGCGACCGCAAGAACCAAAGAAAAAACCGAAACCAAAAGCGTCAATAAAGATCACATCACTTGATAAGCCACGAAAGAACGTGTTTCTGGGAAAGTTGCAATAACTCAAACTCTAAATGACCCATCAAGTTGTAATTCGTAGTATGTACTGACTGTGTTTTAAACCCCCAGCCATGAAAAATGTGTGATTTTTATCAATTCCATGAAATTTTGGATCGAAAAGTAACATGCAACAAAAAAGACAAAATTGACAAATTTTTGATTGTATTGAAAAAAAATAGAACTCTCAGTTGTACAAATGGGGTGTTTTAGATTTGTTTTAAAACGCATGACGCAATCAATATTTAGGATGGATCATAAAAAAAATAGAGCCAAATACATAATTTTTTGAACAAAAAAATCATTTACGATTTTTCAACCCTATTTTGTTAAAAAAAATACAAAAAAAGTAAAAACAAATTAAAATTATTAAAATAAAATGAATTCAAAATAACGTAAACTTCAGAGCTTAAAAACCATTTTGGCGTAAGAAACTCAAATCAGTCTAGTTTATTAAAAATTGAATGGATCTCAAGAAAAAAGGCCCCGCCGACCACCTCATAAAAAATCTCCCAAAGTAAAATTTTCATCAGTCAATAACAACAAGAATCCACATCGTAAATCCAGCTCCAAATCACCTCCAAAACAATCACATATGGCCGGTGGTAGCGGTTGTGGTGGGAGCTTGCCTCCGGGCATGTTCGTTCGTTCGTTCGTTCTTTCGATCGTGGTTGTAAAAAGTCCAATCAACAACTATCCACACAAGAGTAGAGGTGGTGGTGGTGGCAGCCAGCGTCCGGCAGAAGAAAGAAAGAAACAATGCATTCCGAGATGAAGCTGGGGATATCAACACTTTTTGCTTCTTTTTTTTTGCTTCACGTTTTTTGCAATTATTTGTGTTTCGTTGGTTGCACGCGTCTGCCGAGCATTCTCTCGTCGATTGGCTTTAGTAGACAGACCGGAAGCGAGGGAGGAAAGCCGGCATGCAAAGCGGTGTTATTTTGGTCAAAATATTTTTTTTGAACTTTAAATTTTGTATAATGCAAAAAACAACGTGGAAAATAGTATTGTTCAATTTTTTGGATGCAAAAAAATTGAAAAATTCATTTTATAAAATCTTTTTTGAAAAAATAAAAAAAACAACAAAAAAACCATTTTTTTGCATTTTTTAAGACAAAAATCTAATTTTTTAGGATACAGAAAAACGTGCATTTTTAAGAAAAATACAAAATAAGTACTAAATCCATCTACAAATCGCAATATTCATTTTCGGACGCAAACACACACTCAACACACTTTTTTCATAATGAATTCGGCATCAGTTCCCTGGATTACGATTACCTGACATCTTTCCCGTTAGAAGAATAAATAATACAAACCGTGCTTCATCAACCAACGCCACCGCAAAAAAAAATTAACTTCTCCCCCAAGTAAGCCGTGCTATGCCCCCCTACCTCTGTCGACGCCCCTAACTACCTCTTACATCCTTCTTTGAAGCAAACGCAAGCAAAGGTGCCATAAGCTGCTGAGTATCGAGTTTATTACCTGGCGTGGCCGTGCTGCCTGCTTTTCTTGCGTTGCGCGACAAACAAAATGAATAAATTACTGGCCTTAAAAGTTGCCACGGCAACCCATACCTGCCCCGCGTTCGTTTGTTCGGTCGTTCGACCGGCCAAATGAATTTTTCTTGCCTGATGTTGCCGGCGGCCGGCGACTAGCGGCGGCGACGGCTTGGCTATCAGTGCAACAACGGAGGCACGGTCGGTCTGGGGGCCTAGAGATGATGACTAGGTGCCTCGGCTTGCCTGGTCTCGGTGGACACGAAGGCACAAAGAGGAAAAGAGGCCACTCTGGGGTCTGCTACGGTCCGAGTGCCGGTGTCTTTTACACCTCGACTCAACTCAGGTAGAGTACACTGGAGCACTTTTTTCTCGCCTGCGCCATGTTATCATTTTTATCGTACTGTGCCGTGCCGTGACTGACTAACATGCGAGAAAACAAAAACGAAAATGTCAAGAAAAAGTACAACGCGTTATTCCTCGTCTTTTTTGTACTCTTCAACCAAGCACGCATTTTTTTGGGTCAAGTTCGAAAAGTTCGAGCTCAGAAACTAAAACCAAATTTCTTTCTTTCCTCCAAAAATTTTTATTTTTCCAGAAAAAACCGATATTATAACCCCTAAAAATTTACTAACATCGAAAAACGAACGTCTAATCCCCAGGATTTTCCCAAATCCCCATTTGTTCCTAGAAAAAGCATAATTATTCCCCGGTATGTATTTATTGTATTTATTATAACAACGCCAAATCTTGTTTGTCACTCGTTCGTTCCTGCCTACATACCTGTCGCGTCTACCTGTCCTCCGTGACTTTGATACTAAGCTTTTCTTCACTCACTCTGCATTTCAGACCCTGCCACCAGACAGAAATGGAAGCAGCGCGATCCCAGACCGAACAACTTCGACGCGAAGCAGCCATCGTGCGCAAAAAGGTTTCCGAAGTTGCCAAAGAGTAAGTTACCCCAATTTTTTTTTTATCATCCAAAATTATATGATTACTGGAATTTTCAGCCTAATCGAGTACTGCGAAAAAGAAAAAACCGGTGACACCCTGGTCAGCGGACCATCCGATCACAATCCATTTCAAGAAAAAAAATCTTGCGTACTTTTTTAAGCGTCGGTCGTCGTGGCATGGCAGCAGTAGTAGAAAATGACCGACAACAAAAGATTCTACATAGTTTCAAATTCAATTTCAAATTCAAATAATTTTTCATTTTATCCCTGTTTTTTTACGGCAAAAGACAAATTAGTGTGATTTCTGATTTTTTTAACAACAAAAATTAATTTGTTTTAATTAAATAAATTTTTTACGTGCGCACAAGTGCAAACTATAATAACTACAAACGAGCAAGAAATGTATTTTTAGTAATCTAAACACTCATCGCAAAGAAAACACGTAATTACAACCGTTAATGACAGAAAATAATTTTTTGTTATGCATCATGATAAAAAAGTGTTTTAAGGAAACAAGGTTTTTTTAAAAGTATGACGCGCTTGAAAAATGTGTTTTTACGTTTTTTAGAACATTGCCTAAAAGTTCTTTTTCCTGCGTTGCCAAAAAATTTTTGACGTCATTTTCGACATTTTGTAAAAAAACAAAAAAAAATGTTTTGCAAAAAAAGGCATAATGGAGAAACCTAAATTTCCCACTATAAAAATCTAAAAAATTGTACTGAATCTCGCAAACAACAAAAACATAGCAGATACAAAAACAATTTTGTTAGCAAAAAAAAGTGTAGAAAACAATAACAGAAGAGTGCGAAAAAACGTGAACTCAAAAAAATCACGTACAAGAAAAAAAAACCCGTTTTTATGTTTTCTCCGAAATCCCAAAAAAATCATTAAACTCACATTTTATCCATCTGCCTGACTGCCAGACTGTTGCTCCGCTGAGCTTGAGCCTGTTCATCGGACTGTTGTTCATCGGACAGGTCAGGTGACGGCAACAAAAGTGTTTCCAGAATCGACATCACTTTTTTGGTTTCCATGGAACTTGCCTGACTTGTCTGACTGTCGATCGAGATTTTACGGCAATCAGAGTTTCCAGTCGGGGATATGAGAGGCTCGATGGACAGCGACTGCGAGTGCACCCTCATCGCAGGCTTTGTCGTCTCCCTCCCTCCTCCCCTGTCGACGTCTGCGGGTACGGTATCGTCGCTGACGTCCATCGCGCTGCCAGAAGTGGATTGAACACCGTTTCCGAGGCTGATGGATCGACTGTAGCTGACAGAAGGCCGGATTGTGGAAATGGCATCGATGGGGGAGGGGATCGTGGCGGGAGACGACGAACAGGCTCGGGCATCGGCTGGCTGTGGGGGTGCTGGCAGGGCATGCTGTTGCTGTTGCTGCTGTTGCTGCTGCTGTTGGATGAAAAGTTGGGGTTCGCGTCTGCAAAAAAATTTTTGGGTTAAAAAAATTATTTAAATTATTTAAAATTTTAAATTTTAAAAAAGTTTGTTTTTAATTTTAAAGAAAGCCAATTTTTTTGTATACAAGCAAAATTTTTTGGTTACAAAATGTATTTTGTTATCAATGTAAATTTTTTTTACATTACATTTAGTTTTGTTTTGTCAAATAAAAAAACAAAAAAATAATAATTTTTCGCGGACACTTTCGTTTATACGTTTACGACCGTTTTGTTTTCATTGTCAACATTCGTTCCAGAATCCAAAACACACAAAACAAAGTTTGATAAACTTCAAAACGGAAAACAATGCAAGCAAAGCGATAATTTCGAAAAATGCACGCGCATTTTTCATTTAAAAAGAACCAACTTGATAATTTCACACCGAAGCCTGAGGGGATTATTGATTCCCATAGCCGTGATCATGGTGTGAATCGATTCTCCATTAATCCAAAATGTCAGTTCAGCAGACGACTTTTGAACGCGAGTTGCGGTTTCCAGGATGATATCAATTGTTGGCCACTCAACTCGCCTACAGACATCCTGCAGCGTTTTTCCGACAAAAAAAGTTGGCTGTAGCGTTGCTTTTACCATTTGCCTTAAAAAATAACCGCGTCATAAAAATTAAAAAAAAAAATTTTTTTTCTCCAAAACTCACGAAGCTTCAAACTTGATAACCTTCTGCGACGCGCGATCCACGCACAGCAGAAATATTCCATTGTTCAGATAACCGGAACGACGACGACTTGGATAGACGCCTCCCGGACCGCCCAGTTGCTGGGACATTGGCAGACTTCCGTGGCACGACTGACACGAGCCGGACGATCCACCTGAACTGGTCGAAAATGCCGACGTTCTAGCTGAAAATAAAAATAAAAATAAAAATAACGCCAGGCACAGAAATATTTTTTTCATCCGACAAAAAAAATTATAATACTATAAATTATTTTTACGTCATAATAATTATTATACTACAAATTTTTTGTATTCTGAGTGCGTAAAAAACGTTCCAAATGCCAAGAAAAAAATCTATCACGCTTCTGAAGGAAGTAAAAAAATTTAGAAGACGTAAAAAACAAAAAAAAAAAAGCACGGAAGCAGGTAAAGCGAGCGAACAAGTCAAACACGAGGTATTGCAGAAGGCAAACTGCTACATCCCGCACGCCAAACACTACGCTGGAAACGAGGAGATAAACAACAAATTTGCTAACAAAAGGGATAACCTGTGGTCTATGTATTTATAGGTGCAAACAACGACTTCTAGAAAGAATGAAAAATTTTTCTATACAAGCAAAAAATTTTTTTTTCCGAAACTTTTTTTTAGAAAAAATAATTTTATTATTTAGAACATTGGTTCTAAACTTCCGCCACCCAATTCATTCATTCGTTCGCTCATTCATTTATTTATTCATTCATTCCAGTGCCGCAAAAAAATGCCACCCCGAAAAAAAATCATGCAAAAAATAGGAAATTAGGAATCAAAGTTCGAAATGAGTATAAAAAACAAGATTAAACTAAATCTGGATTTAAGACTCTTCTGATACGATGGTTTTGTATTTATTTCCTTATGCGTTCTATTTATTTTAGGCTTAATGGTAGCGCCAATTTATGTATAATAATTAGTACAAAAAAATTAATTGTAAAATTAAAATAATTTCAGAATAAAAAAATGTAAAATAATCTTTCTTTTTACAGTTTTTTTTTCAACTCACCAACCATGCTAGGTTGTTGGCATGCTCGCGTGAATGTACTTCTCTCGCTGCCATCATACTAGGAAGTAACCCCCCAGGTATCTATATATCTATATATTTACCATCTGACAGTCGTTGACAGTTGTTGACTGCCAGATGGATATTTACCATAATAGCAAAACTATCATAAATAGTATGTGTTACGGTATTTTTTATATCGCGCTTGCTGGCACTGCTGACATCGCAGATTAAGAAACCAAAGAATAAATATAATAAAAATGATAGGAAAAAAATTAGGTAGGAAGAAATCTAATACCTTGGGTGCTGCGCGCACCAGAAAAAATTAGGGTGAACAAACAAGCAATAAAAAAACAATTAACAGTGTAATCTTTTAAATAATCGACTGTTAAAAAACATTTAGGTATAAACAAACATTTTTTTGTCATTTTTTTTTCGTGACAAACATTTTTTTTTGAAAATATAACATTTTTGGTGATTTTAAAATTATTTACAAACATGATCGGGCAGAAAAATCAAATTTTTGGCTTTAAAATTAACCTGGCAGGAAGACCGGAAGGAAACAGGTGACAAATAAAAACAACTGATGTGACAACACGTGAACGTATGTACATAGAAAAAAAGTCGCTTTGCTTCGACAAAAAGTGAACAGAAAGGAACAAAGACCGCCTGAAAAAAAAACAAAAAAAAAACTTTATGACACTGATAATATCCAGCAGCGGAAGCACTAAATAATGTCTTCATTTGTCTGTTGCTGGGCCGGCGGCGTGCATCGAAGGTCTCGGTCTCGGTCTCGGTCTTGGTCTCGAGTGGCCAACCGAGGTGGCTTGTCTCCTTGGGGTCCCAATTGAGCGTACATATGCAACTTATCATTAGATACAGATATTTATTTATTCGACTGAACAAAAAGTTGGGTTTTTCAAGTCTGCGAGACTTAAAAATTGTCTACAAACAGGAATATATATGTAGAAAAAAAAACATCTCGGAGACCCAAATGACGATAGAAGCAAGCAGCACATGCGTGATACGGATACAACTTCCAGTGTGCACTGCAGTTGACGGGGAAAAAAACGCCTTTCATTGTCCATAGCATCGTTTTTTTTTCCGCGAGCCACAGCATAAAACAAAATTGTTTTGACGACTCGCATCATTCTCAATATCATACCAACGTTAGAATTAACAAAAACAAAAACATTTTGTAACGAGACAAAAAAAATTAAATGAACAAAACACAAAACAAAAAGACAATCGTTACTATCTTTATTGCGCTGTTTTTTTCAGATGATCAAAAAAAAAAGAAAAAGAAATGTGTCACCAACTGCGTAAAAAAAAGAAAGAAAACAAACTTCACATACATCACAAAAATTGGAGTTTTCAGTGTCAGCTTATTTTCTTTATTTTTCACTGTGACATTATTTTTCAACACTTTCACCTACTTTTCTACGTACTTTTAGCTCACTTTTGTCGTAGGTTCGTTAAATGTGCTACAAAATGTGGCTTTCATAATTTGTTGAAGGCGTATGTATAATAGAAGGCGAGAAATAGACGCCCCGAAAAAAGTCAATTATTTTATTTATTTTTCCATTAACAGAATTTTTTTTGACGATTATGCTCGAGGACGCCCGAGGAAAAAATTAGTCGAGGACGTGGAAAATAATTTTCCCCGAGTTTGACATCCCATAAAAAAATCGAATGAAATTTGTCAAAAAACTGTCAATATTTCCAAAAATAAAAAATTTTTGAAAATTTTTGAAAATTTTCTAAAATTTTTTTCGTATTTTGCGTTAAATAAAATTTATTTAATTTCCCTTCATCTAAACAAATTCGATTCAAGTTTGGGAATTCGAATTTTTCAATTACGATTTTGTTTCTCGTTTTTGATCATCAAAAAATTGTCGTTTCGACAAACAAAAGATTGTGTAAAGTGTGTTTTTTTCTCAAATACATAAATTAAGATTCTTACATTCATTTTATCTAGTAAATCCCTTCCGACAAGCACCAACAACACGAGAAACTTTTTTCGTAAGAAATAATACAGGTAACATATTTGAACCTACTGTACGAAATATCCGGCGTAACTATTAGTAATAAAAAATAGTAATAATTCTCGAAAATAAATAGAACAAAAAGACTACAAAGGTAAATAATACGCACTTATACGCTGCGTTTTTTTTTCTACGGTGACATTAAAACTACCTTTTCATTTAATTGATGCTTGGAACTCGTCAAAAGTTGCGTGCTTAATTTTTGTATCCTACTGGCAAAAAAATAAATATTTACACTACTAACAATATTTTTTTTTCGCTTATAAAAATTCAGAGAAAAAATTTTTACACGAAAAAAAATTTGAGCGAGCTATGAAAAAAAACTTTCTTATCAGTCGACTCATACAGGTATTGTATCAGACAGTGAGGAGTTCTTTGGTCGGTTATGTGCATCTTGAAGATCGCTACGCCACCTCGCTACTAACTATGTATAATCGAATTAAAACGTTGGGAGACAACAAAAAAAGGGGTCGGGTCCAAATGAATCAAATCAACGTTCTGACGGTCACAAAAATTTTTTTAGGGAAGGTGTAAATACAGTAATTCACTCCATTAGAGAACAATTTACCATTTTTTTCGCCCAACAAATTGTCAGAAAAAATTGGGTGTCAGATGACTGAAACACCTGAACGAGACAGAAAAAAGGAAGCTAAGGACGCATTTCGGCCAAGGCCAAAGCCCCCAAAAAAAGCATGCGAAACCTGTTAGTGCCTTCGCAGACAAAAAAAGTGACAAAAAAAGTTTACAGATGCGTTCTGTATTTTTTTTTGTTTTGAAAAAAAAATCAAAGGTCAGGCAAAAGGTGGAAAATTAATTAATGAACACTAATAAAGTAAAGTAAAGTAAAGTAAAAGGTGGGAGAGAAACAGAAAAATTTCACTTTTTATCTTACTTGAAAACCTTTTTTTCCTGCACACAATCCAAAAAAGACCTAAAAAACGTCACTTAAAAAACGAAGCCAAACTTAGCATCATAAACAACGAAAAAATTTGTTTAAAAAAAATTTATTCGTATCCCATATTTAAAAATTTTATTTGTATTCCATATTTTTAAAAATTTTATTTGTATCCAATATTGTTTGGCAAATGTACAGAAACGACCCATTTGAGTTGACAGTTGGCATGGAGCCGGTATACACGGCAAAAAAAACAGCTCAGCCAGTTGGACGCCAAATATAGCTGTACACAACTTATGTATCTACAAAATAGCAACAAAACAACCCCCCTGATCCTCTTTTCCGCATTCCCGAACGGATAAAAACAAAGACGTCGACCTCCATTCAATCGCAGGGTTTAGAATTGTATCCGCTCTTGGAGACCGAAGTTGACGTAAGCCATGCTTTTTTTCTAATCATCCGCGCAGTCATTCTAACCACTCAATATACAGCTCAAGAACGCCTTCGCGCTTGCGACCTTTGACCGATCAGAAAAAAAATGTAAAAAACAATAACCACAAAAAACTTCTACCGTCGTCTTTTGCACGACCAGGTGATTTTTCAGCGCAACAACAGAACACAAAAATCATGGAAAAATAAAAAAAAACGTGTGAAAACAGAAAAAGATAAAAAAATAGAAAAAGAAAGATTGTTTGCCAAAATGGTAGGAAAATGACAAATAAACTAACAACGCAATAAAAAGTATAATAGCATAATAACAAGAAAAAAATAAAGCACGTGAAAAACATAATCATTAACAAACAAAACATTTATTTTAAAAAGTAATCAACTCATGCATCGGAATACAAAACCGCTGTCATGCGGTAGATATATGCCGTTGACAAACAAAAAAATTTTAATTGCTAATTAAATTTTTTTATTTATAAAATGTTTTTTATTTTTTTAAATAAAAAATTTTTAAAGAACAATAAAAAAAATTATAAAAAAATTTTTATGTTTAAAAAAGAAGTTTTTTATTTCTCGAATTTCTTTTTTAAACATAAAAATTAAATTTAAAAAAAAAATTAATTGAAAAAGAAATTTTTTATTTAAATATTAAATTTTTTTTTATTTTATTAAAAAACTCACGCTTGCGATCGTCATTGTCAAGCCTCAAAATCCAATCATCGGAATCCGCGGGAGAAAGTTTGCGCAGCATTTCGATTATTTCATTAGGCGATCGTTGCATGGCTGCCGGAGACGTCGAAGACGTAGAAGCCGTTGAAGAAGTCGAAGACGAAAAAGATGAAGCAAAAGGAGCAGACGAGGTTTTATTCGTCGTGGTCGTCGCCGACGTCAGAACTCCCGACATAGGAGTCGGTGGCGTCGGGGTTGCGTTGTTTTGGACGCACATAACCATTGGAACAGTCAAAACTCTCGAAAAAATCAAAGTTGTGATGTCAAAAATCCGTCAGAGATGACGATGTCGAAATTCGATAAGACTCAACGCTGTTTTAAACAAATTTTAGAAAATTGAAAATCCCGTTCGACTCAGAAGCCAAAAACCAAAGAAAAAAGTTGACACATAGTAATATTGAAAATATTTGTTGATGACAAAGTAGAGTAGAGTCGAATCCAAAGATCGCGAGGTGTGTTAAAAATATACCGGTGCAGATGCAGCAAAAATTGAGTTGTTGTTGCAGTCAATTCAAGTCACAAGACAGGCAGACGAGTGTTTTCAACAAAACTGAGCAAATTGTAGGGATGCAAAATGGTTGGTGCCAGAAACGGCGGAGTCGAGAGTGAAACACGGTGGTGAACGATAGGACACAGGTGTGCGAATTATTTCGTAAGCAGCGATTTCTGGAAAAAAAATACACACAAATTGCGGTAACTTTATTTTACGCCGAAAAATTCGAAGTCAAGAAAAATACGCGTACAAATAAAAAAACAAAAAATATGATTCAAACAACACTATGGACTACGTAGTGTTTTACTATAAAAAATGCATTAAAAAATTATCTAAAAAACGTTACAAAAACACAGAACAAAGTCCAAAAAAAATTCATATTTAGAATAAATATGTGAAAAATTGTGTTCGTCTGATTTTTTATTGTTTGCGCTCGTTTGTAAGCAAATCAAATTTTTTTCCACACAATTAAAACGAACAAAAATTGTAGTGAAATCAACGTTAGCACAACAGTCATGAACTTTAGTTATAAAAATTTGTGGGACGAACTTCATTTTGTGAAACATAAAATTTAGATTTTGTATTTTTCTTAAAAACGCTAAATTTAAAAATTATACAAAACATTATTTCATATTTTTTTAAAGAATAGCAAGTTCTTTCATTCCTAAAAATATTGGATTAAAAATTAAATGAACAAAATTAATTGAATTGCCGAAAACAAAATAAAAAAATGAAACAAAACGAAAGATGTAAAACAAACTGGCAAAAATTTTGACACCATTTGTTTTATCTCCGGATAATTAATATTATTTGTGGTTTTTTGGGTGATGGATCAATCGGGATAAAGGAAAGGCACGTAATCAGGCAGAATAAACGCAATGAAACACAATTCATAAACAAAAACGGACACGTTTTTCACGTTCAAAGCCAATTTGCTCCTCAACGCCAGCAAAAGTGTAATTTTCAAAAAAAACAAACAAAATTAAGGAATTATGAAAAAGGTAAACAATGAATCAAAAATCGACAACGGGCAAAATTCCAAGTGTCGTAACTCGTTTGCCTGCTGATGCTGTCCATTTACTACAACGATGGAGAAAAAAAATCGGTATGCAACATACATAACAAACCGTACTTTGAACGAAAACAAAAAAATAATAAACAAATTCTTGATTGTTGACCGTGTAAGAAGATGATGGGGTGTGATGCGAAAAAATTACCAAACCGAAAGGTAAACTAAACAACTTGGTAGACACAAATAACCCAAAAATAGGACCTCAAGTCTTTTTTTTTATTAAAAAAATTATTTCACAATTTTTTATTAAAAAAAAATTATTTCACAGATTTTTGATTTTTCGAACAAAATTAGGACTTTTTGAACTCTTTTTTTTTATTTTGCGTTTGCAGCAATTTGCAGGGCTTAACGCCAATAAAATACCGTCTCCCCCTAACATAAGCCGTGTTTTTTTCCGGCACAGAAGCTCAGAACAAAGCCCCGGAAGAAAAAAACGACTACTTCACGACATTGGTAGCGCCTCGGCGCCCGGTGGCCGGTGGCCGTCACCACCCCGCAGGAAGGAAGAAAAGAAAGGAAGAAAGTAAGTAGGTAACGTCATGACGTACCGCAAAAAAATGTTCAAGAAATGAACGGAAGAAAGAAACCATCACGTCAACAACATTGTATAATACTACCGAGGCGGTACTCGACAGCCTGCAGTTCTTATAGCCCACGTGTTTCGTAAAAAAAGTGCTGTACAACTGCAAAAAAGGCCTAGAAAAAAAGGAAAAATTTTTGTTAAAAGGTAAAAAAAAATTAAATTTCATTTAAACGAAACCAGGTGATGAGTAGAAAATTTCTAAGAGATATGAGTGTGTCCGGCAAAAAAAGTGAAAACCAGAGAACTGACGTGCGTGTCCATTGTGTAGGCTAACAACCGCTCCCGGGGCTGACAGGACAAAAAACAGAACAGAAAAGAACGCAAAAAGGTGGCAGAGGAACAAATGAATAATTGACTTTATGCCATCTTTTTTTTAACGTCGTTTGTTTGTTCGTTCGTTCGTTTGTGATAACACTACGGCAGTCACAGTCACGGGCAGGTGAGCAGGTGAAGCAGGTAGTAGCAGGTTGTAGGTGCATTGCATTGATGTTGATCAACTACTCCCCCCCTCTACTCCCGATGTGAGTAAGTTGACTACATGTACATCGAGCACCCAGGCAACGCGTTCAAATTCTTTCCCAAACGATGTCAACGACAAGCACACACCACCGTTGGCCTCCGTGTTGCATCAATTGTTGCTCGCGGGTTTGATGAAGGTGCGACCTGCAATCAATAGACCAACATTTGTTGCTACTGCCAATTGCAAAAACAATTATCAATAAATCCAGGTAAATAGATAGATAGTTATCACCTGCCATGATCAAATTGCAATCAAATTTGTCACTATTTGGGTCCGAAATGATCGATTGAAACCAAAACTGTGCAAAAAAAATTTTTTGGATTTTAAACAACTTTTTTGATCCGTCAGGTCAAAAATCATAAATTTCTCTTAAAAAATTTATTAGGTTCCTCACAAGCTTTTAATTTAAAAACCTTTTTACCCCATTTTTTTGTTAAAAATTCGCGACCATAAATCAACAAAAAAAAGTTCCGCTTGATTAACTGATCTGCAATCAAAATTCCTTTTGAGATTTTTTCAAAGAAAAACGAATGGAATGAAAATTATCCAACATTTTTAACACGCAAAAAAAATAATCAGCAAAAATTTATTTTTTTAGCAGAACCGATAAAAAAAAATCGTTGCATAAGTATGACAATATTTACAACTCGTAAAATCGACCAACGGTTAATAGATACATACTTGATCAATGTTTACCAACTTTTTTTGGTTAAATTTGTCTACCCGAAACGTATGTAAGCAAAAAAAGAGACACTACACTACAACTGCGACATTTTTTACAAAAAAAATATGGAGTTGAAAATATTTTTTCCAATAAAAATCGTATTCATACATATTTATTTTTGTATTTATAATAAAAACGGGACTTCCGATAAAAACGATCGCCCCCATCAAGGTCAACGTTCACCGGGAAAAGAAGGGCTGACAACTAACTGCCTAACTGCCCGCTGGTTGCCTGTAGGCTTTTTTGCAAAAAAATACTGATCACAGCGTTCAGTTTGTCAATTCAACTCCATGTAATGATAAAAATGACAACGATCAGAAACCAAAAACAGCGTCGAAACAATGTGAAACGATTAATCTCTGTGATTTTCCTTAAAATTTTGTGCATTTGCGCGAAATTGGTTTTCGTAAACCCCTTTCAAACACAAAGAAAATTCATGATTCTACATAGTCACGATTTTGCAGAGGGGGTGTACTCCATTTTTCTATCGGGCTGGAGTACACACGTCAGAAAATTGTATTCTCGAAATTTCAGGTTTCGTCGAAAATTTTACCGCTCAAAACAAAAAAAAATAAAGATTAATCAGCAACACAAAAAATATTCTGTTTAACACAAAAAAATACAAAATCATGAAAAAAGTAAAAAATTTATAACACAAAACAAATCTCGTGTAAAAATTTCAAAAAACTACAAAAAAAATTTAAAAAATAAAAATAAAAATTCCGAAAAATCTTGTAAAAAAGGAGTGCAATTTTATTTCAACGAAAAAAAATTTCCCCAGGCATGATTCCCATCAGCAGACTGATCACTGAGATCAAAATATAGTGTACATGACAAAACCGTAACGCAATGGACTCGGAAAAAAAAGTTGTCATGCGCTTACTTTTTTTGTCTACTACGTCGCGAGAGAGCCCGTCCGGACAACGAACGCAGCAATAGATAACCCGACACAGGCGGCAACGTAAGCGACAACGAGTGCTCCCCAACTTTCAAAAAAAGGTTCAAAAGAGAAAGACAATTTTTATGAAGCCTATAAATTTTTTTCCCAAAGTGACAACGCAAAACCAACGATTTTTTGTTCATCGTAAAGACCAGGAAGAAAATTGAAAATAAGGGGGAACTTTTTGAAATTTTTTCCATTGATTAGTTCGAATTTTTATTTTTATTTGGAAGAACAGGAAAAATTTTTTAAAGGTCTTGAACAAGATTTTGTATCTGTTTTTTCGTTTTTTTAATTAAAAAATTTTTTAAAAGTCATCGATTTGGCTTCCAAGTGATCAAATTTTTTTTACAAAAGTTTCAATTGATACCGTTGATCAGAGCAGTCAGATCAACGATCCTACGCGACCGCAGCGATCACAATGGACCACGCGGACGAGATGGATGGGAAGAAAAACAGACACCACCGCCCCACCATCGTTTTGAGATGTATGTAGGCAGCGGCAGTCCCAGACATTCAATTTTGTGGAGACACCGAAAAAAAATACATATTTAGATGGATGCGACGTCTGCCGACAGACGTCGATCGGGTGACGTGAACTGGGGTAATCATCGTGACGATAGAGAATAAAAATGATGTTTACTGCTGGGAAATCCCAATTTGTGGGAAGATAAAATCGGTTAGTTATTTAATTGAATTTGCACCGCACTCGACCCGTATCAGTCCCCGCAGCGGACTGCGGAGACAACTGATCGATGGTTTAGAAACTGACTGGGAAACGGGTACCGCGTCCGCGTACGCGTCCGTGCTCTGGGTCGCTAATCCACTACATCAGGATGTCAAACGCTCATATGGGGCTCTACGCGATAAGGAAAGAAAACTCTAGAAAAGTTCAGAACAATTATGACAGAAAATTTTTTTAACAATCAGAAATTTGTTTTCGACGTTAAAAAATTTTAGGTATTTTAGAAAAATTTTGAAACACACAAAAAATTTATCAACACCTGGTAGAGAAAAATTTTCGGAACAACAATACATACCATTTTTGACTGTGAGAAGAGCAAAAACGATGGGAACGAAAAAAAGTCGAGGTTCATAAATAAATATATTTAAAATCACAATACACAATGCATTGAAACGCTTCAGTCAGATTGATGCACAAAAATGCTCTAAAAGTGATTCAAAAAGATAGCGTCATGTTAGAAAAAAAACAATTTTTTTAAATTAAAAAATTCAAAACTTTTTTTTAGAATTTGGAATTTTTTCAAAACCACAAAAAATTCAAACAAATCAACATTTATGCAGCAAAATTCTTTTATCAGGTAAGCGACCTTTGACCATTTTTCCATTTTTCCATCCACGCTGGTGCAACCTGCAGCACAGTCCCAATTCTTACCTCACTACATTCTCTATCACCGTTGTCCATCTCGTGCAAAACGATGGCTGTGGAGGCATATAATCTGGCAGCGAAAGCCGCAAAAGCCGGCCGGCCTGAATTTTTTTAGGCCGACCGAAGAAAAGTTAGGCCAACCCCAAGCCGGTCGGCGACCTGCATGATTTTGGGGCCGGTTTCATGCCTTGATTTAGATATAATCTCTCTCTGTCCTGTATTTTTTTATCACTAATAATAAACAACAAACAAACAGACAACAGAAAAAGTGATGTGCAAGGCTGCTCGGGGTTATTTTTACGCTAAAACCCCAACAAAACACACCAAATCACAAGTTGCAGCCTTCATTCAACGCATCGAGATTCAAGTACTTTGCAAAAACATGTATAACCAAAACACGACACACGACGACGTGGACCAACGCATCTGTGTTTTTTTGTTGACGTCAGATCCAACAATGCAGAAAAAAAAACAAAAATTTGTTTAACAAAAGTAAAAAAAATTTAATGAGCAAAAAAGCGCAAAAAAAACTTTCCGTTCGGGAACCACGATGTTCAAAATTTATCGTAAACAGTGCAGAAAAAAACGGATATCCAAAAAAAAATTGAATGGGCAAAAAGGCGCCGAAAAAAATTTGAATGAACAAAAACGCGACAAAAAATTTTCCGTTTGGGAACCACGATGTTCAAAATTTATCGTAAACAGTGCAGAAAAAACCGAAATCAAATAAAATTTTGAATGAGCAAAAAAATTGAATAAGGAAAAACGCGCCAAAAAACATTCCGTTTAGGAACAACAATGTTTTAAAAATATTAATCAAAACCTTTTTTTTCCAAAAATTTTCCAAACAAAAATTCTATTTTTAGGAACTCCCAATCACCCCTGGCACCTTTTCTTCGCTACACCGGGCGTCAAATCAACAATCAACTAATCTCTAAGCCCTAACCTTCAAAACACTGTCTGTAGGGGTCATTTGACATCCAATTAGGCTCATGTCACGTTTTTGGCACAACAGAAGGCGGAAACAACCCACAACGAGACCAGATGACTCTTGGGGGACTGCACGCATCCTTCATTTAATTCTGCAACACTTAATCAATCAGAAGCGCGGTAGAGTAACAAAAGGTGACACGCTCAGGCGTTGCTACCGACGTCAGAATTTATTCAACTCGGTTCGGTCAACGTTGTGTTTTGTCACGAAAAAAAAGAGCGGATGACAGGCGTTTTTGTAAAACCGATGTGACACCTGGGGTGGTAAAAAACAAAGCAAAATTAACCCGAGGATCAAAGTTTGTATTGTTTTATTGGCCTGACCGAAGATGACTCAGTCAGGGGTGACAAATTGTTCTGCAAAAGAATCGGAAGCTCACGTGAAGCTTGGAAACCATACAATTTATTTTTATGCGCAAGATGATGAATGACAGCTGACATGATTGCGCAGTGTTTTTTCTAGTTGCTTCAAGGACAAATTGTTTTGTTGTAAATCATTTCCAAGAAAAATAAAGTGTAAAAATATTTTAGCGCTTTTAGATTTCAATAATTTTAAATTGAAAAATTTTAATTTTCAGCATTTGAATCAAAAAAAACTGTGAAAAAAAATTTGGATGGCACCTTTAGATTGTCGACCAAAAAACTTGAGCTCAACGCCTTGCACTCATCTAATTTCAAAAAAAATCTACCGTAATCAGAATCAATTTTCCAAAAAAAGTCAAACTGTACAAAAAACACACGATCTAATTATGTAAGTTACGATTAAAAAAAAGAAAAAAAACGGTCTTTGAATAATACAAAACACATTTTTCGTTCTTTCTTAGTAATTCTAACAAAAAAATGCTGCTGACATTCTGGATTACGACAAATTAGATTTCGTACTGTAAAAAGGCGGAACAAAAAAACGTAAACATAAAAAACTGTGACTGTACAAATTTTAGGGAAACAAAAAAATTTTGTTCCTTGACCCAAAAGCTTCCTTGAAAATAAACAAAAAACAAGTGATCTTCCTTTTTTATAATGATAAATCCCCTGCGTTGGTCGAACCCCTAACATAAGATTTATTAGAAAAACAAATTTTCGGTTGTCCTCAAAAAAAACTGAAGGAGCAAGAATAACTTTTCTATTTTTAGGAACACGAAAAAAACGTGCTTTTTCTTTTCTTGTTTCATTTTTGTCGTAAACACAAAAGCACAGGCAAAAATCGCAACATCTTATTCGTGTCCAAGGTAAATGAAGTTAAAAAAACAAGATTAACACCAAAAAAGCATTTATGTATGTATGTCAGAAATAAAATTATATTTGTATCGTAAACATCCTCAGCGGGATAAAACTGGATACAAAGATTTTCACTCATCAGCAACCAACCACAGCTTGGGCAAAAAAAAGAGGAAAGAAAAGAAAAAAGATGTCGCGTCTCGTTCCAAGGTGGAAAAAAAAAGTTGTTCAAAAAACAAAAAAACGTGGTTGCTTGCGGAGTGAATGAATACAGACAACAGGAGCAGGAGCAGGAGCAGACTACATGCACAGCCACACCAGCCAGGCAGCCCAGCCAGCCAGGCAGGCAGGCCAGCGCAGGCAGAGCAGATGATGATAACATTCGGCCCTAGGGCTGGGGTGGGGTAAACAAGCGAGCAAGAAGACAAAAAGTACCCGTACGGCTATAATACCACGGCTCATCGCACCACAAAAACGACGTCGTCGGGTCGGTCCATCACCAGGGCCGGGCAACGACCCCGGGGCACGACCGGACACGCCGCGCACATTGTTGCTGTCATGGTCCGCGTGGTCGTGGTCGTGGTGGTGGTGTCCAACGGTCGTTGTCTTCTTCGTCGTCTTCGTTCATCGTCACGAGGAAAAGGAAGAAAAAAGAAACTGCGTGGAAAATAGAAAAGTCTGGAACGGACCCCCGAACCAAGACCTATCTATGTAGGGGCTCAGGAAGAGCGCGATAAACATAAAAAAAAACTTTTTTAAGTTGGTCACAACCCCTTCAGACCCACGATCGACCCAACATAGAACCAAATTATCAGAAAATTATTTTTGCCCAATTATGTAACCTTGAAAACTCCGTTTCCAAGCAAAACAAAAAAAAACATGGTCAAAGATCGGTTAAAAAACCAGCAGTTGCTTCTGTTTTTTTTGTTGTCTTTATTCTGCTATCAAATTTTTATCCGGGAAGTGATGAGGGGGGAAGAGGAGCAAATCTGTTAAATAACAACTACCTACCCCTTTCCACTCTCCTGCACAAGCAAAAATGTGAAACGGTGTGTTTTTGGATGACATGGGAGTGCAGATAAAAAATAAGTTTTTTGATAAAAAGCGCTGATTAAGGGTAAAAAAACAAACATTAAGCGTATTTGTAAAAAAAATTCTAAACACGTTAAAAAAAAATAATTTTTCGACTTTTGTAGAAAAAACTAGCTTTTAGTTTTTTTTTTAAACAATTTTTTCAGTGCCACAGATTCAGATTAAAACTTTTTTCATTTCTATATTAAAAAAAAAGCCATTTGCGATGTACTATTACGGCAGCGTCCATCTTCCAAAATGTATCGGACGACCGTTGTCAAAAAGTCATAATTTTGAACAGTTTTTCAATTCCCATAAAACGACCATTTATGTTAGATGTTCTCTAAAAAAAACATTGTTATGTTGCCATTTGCCGCTACGATCGTTTGTTTTCTAAATAAATATGTATGTATATTTTTGGACTTCGAACTCGAGCCAGATATTTACTTTTTTTTAGATTCGATAAACTTTTCACGAAGTTTCTAATCCAGAAACGTGGATTGGATTCTTTGTCGTATCAATCAAAAAACCTACTCACCTTTGACTGGTATCCAAATTCGCAAAAACAAATACGGTAAAAGACATGTGGATACACTTCTACCGTATTTTTTTTTCAAGGCGTTCGCCGAGGTTATATTTGGTAAAATAAATGATCAGATTCGCACTTGTATAAAAAATGATGGCTTCGCGGTTTTGAATGAGAACACCTTTTTGTATGTATTGTTGTAATATTTTTTTTACTTTACGATTTTGGATGAAGCGTATAATTTTTTTTTCATACGTATACGTCGATAGGTAATAAACCTCGCTCAGGGGATGCCTCCAAAGAACGACCAGTTTCAGAAATCACGTATTTTCTTAGCATTTCCTGGGGTAATAAAAAAATATCACGTACTCCTTTTTGTAGATGAATGATAGGCGCAGGCTACGTTTGACTAAAACCCATAAAGAATAAAGCAGAGAAAAGGTGGGGTTCTCAAAAAAGCAGTTTTCCCCGGTTTATTCTTTAAACGGGGCAATTAGAGAATCCTAGTGACCTATCAAGATTTTTTTGTCGTCAGTGATAAAAAATTTTAAAGTAGTGGAAGAATTTCTGAAAAGTTTTTGGTGTCCTAAAAAATTATTGAACCAAAAACCGATTTTAAATAAGAGATCAAATAAAAAAAGTTATCATTGCTGTCACTCATGTCAATGCAGTCAGCAGTTTTTACCTGAGAGCTTTCCAGGTGCATTCCTTCAACGTGTGCAAGCTGTGATCTTCTCTAAATACTTCCTGCAAGGTCCCAGCACTGACCCAAAAAATATGTGCCTTGGAGTTGGTCAAAGATCAGAGTCAATCGCCAGGTGATAGCAAAAGGGAAAGCGAAAAACGGTCTCGGATTGCAGAACATGGTTGATAAAAAACGATACCGGAGTAAATAAATAAGCTTTACTCCAAAAAAACAATTTTTATCACAAAAACATGGAAATAGGAAATTTCTAGCACAAAAAGGTCAAATTTTCCAAACAATAACAAAAAAAAATTCACTGCATAAATACAGTATCGAAAGTATTTGAAATCGACTTTGACAAAAAAATACCGTAAAAAATGAAAAAAAAGTACGTAAAAATGAAAAACTAAAAAAATGAAATCAGCTTTAAAAAAATAAAAATAATAGTAAAAATTTATAGTAGAAATATGAAAAAAATGCCGTAGAAATGTCAGTGATCAAAAAACCTGCAAATTCCTTTCAGTTCAACTCGCGTTCATTTTGCAGAGCAATTATTTAGCAGTTCGTTTGTACTTTAATCAACGCAAAAAAAGCAATTTAGAACTTTTACCGACAAGCAACACCTGGTACCTGATGATTGAGTGAGCGAATCAGAAATCAGAGTGTACCTATAGTTTGAACACCCCACTTTTGTTCAAAATCGGTCAGAACAATAAATTTAAATTCCGTCAAACCTGCCACAAAAAAAATTGTTTTAAAAATTTCTATCACTCCTGTTTTGTAGCCAAAAATCATTTTTGAAAATTCAATCAACATTGCTTGTGACGTGAGCTCGAATCGTGTTGAAAACGATGACAAAAAGCACGATATATTTATGTATCCATCGCCCAGGCGATGTGGTTTGATTGAGCTTGGCAGTCGCGATCGGAAGCAGCAAAACACGAACGGAGAAACAAACTTTGTCCTTGGAAGACGACTAGAATTTTAATTCTGTAAAAATTTCAAAAGTATTCACAAACAACCTGCAGAATCGGAAAATCGTGGTGAGACAAAAAACTGTCCATTGATTTCATGCGCCCTGTCTTGCCACGAAATTGCAAAATCGTGGTAGAATCCGCCGCAAAAAACGAAAGCAAAAACTGACCGTAAATGTATGAAAAAATTCGTGGTGAGACAAAAAAAAAGATGAAAGGTTTGTTTCACCGTTAAATTCCAAATTCGTGGCAGGACCCCTGAAAAACAAGAGCAACCAATCTGATCGTAATTGTGAGACGTAAATGATTGTTTTGTGTGTTTTTTTCTGGTCATCAATACAAAAAAATTCAAAAACACCGTAATAGGAGGGGATGGGGATACGGGCGGTTTTTGGACGATTAGACGAACCCGTCATCAGTTTGCATGACCATTTCACGTGCCCCGGAGGCGATCACGTTGCACCCAGATGCCTCTCGGTTGTTCGGCCGTGGCGGTGGTGATGGTAGTATCACCCGGCGGCCGGCGTTAACAAAAACAACACCCAACCAACACCTGCCACCTGTGCTCAAGCGCCAAGCGCCAACCGATCCTTTTCTTGCATGTATCCCCTCAGAATAAATTTTTTTGGCTCTTGTTTTCCACAAATAAAAAAAAATTAGAATAACAAAATTATTTTTATTCTATGCACTGCATTGTTTTTGTGTTCGTCGGTACAAACAACCCAGGCCGAGGTCCTTGCCCTGGGCGAGGTATGTATGTATGTTTGCATGAATGTATGTATCAAGCACCAGGAACCTGCCTCCCTGTTTTTCTGTTTGCTCGCTTACGGTGCGGTGGGGTGCACGGTGATGACCAGGTTGTTGGTTGACAGATGATTGCAGACAGAAGAGCTCGATCTGCCCCGGGGTGGGTGGACAAACCACTTCACTTGCATTGGAATGAATCGCGTCCAACGCCTCGAGGCCTCCATCCATCACACGCCATGCACTGGCCTGGGCGTGGCTTCGTCGCACGCACCGAGTTGTTTTGTTTTGACGGCAGAAAAAAAAATCGTCAGAAACCAACGCATATCAGAAATCAATTTTTTATTCAAAACGTTAAAAAAAATTAAATTTGCTAAATACAACAAAATTTTAAATTTTAAATTTAAAAAAAAATTAAAAGTACAGCGTTATCAAAAAATTCAATATTCAAAAAATAATCGACAACCAGAAAAAAAAATAAATACATAAATATTTTTTTTTTATTTTTTATTTTTTTTTTACACAAAAACTTATTTCGTGTTTCTTTTATAGAGACAACGTTTTCTTCGGTACAATTTTGTGTGGATTTGGATTTGGAAAAGCAATATGAATACAAGAAAGCAACCCCTGGATTTGCTGAAAAAATCCAAAATTCTCATAAAACCAAAAACCTTTTTTTTTAAGAAACTCACACTTTTAGACAACCTTGATGTAGGAGTACTAAATCTTGTAGAAGAAGAAATACGATATCCGTATGTAAATATAAGCAAAAAACAAAAAAATCGAAAGAAAGTGCGGAGAACTAAATATTAAATAAAAATTAAAATTAAAATTAAAATTAAAAATAAAAATAAAAAAAAAATAAAAAAAAAATAAAAATAAAAATAAAAAAAAAAAATAAAAAAAAAATAAAAATAAAAATAAAAATAAAAATAAAAATAAAAATAAAAATAAAAATAAAAATAAAAATAAAAATAAAAATAAAAATAAAAATAAAAATAAAAATAAAAATAAAAATGAAAATAAAAATAAAAATAAAAATAAAAATAAAAATAAAAATAAAAATAAAAATAAAAATAAAAATAAAAATAAAAATAAAAATAAAAATAAAAATAAAAATAAAAATAAAAGTATTTGTTGTCTGGCAGAAATCCAAAGGTGTCACAAACTGCTAGCTCTTCTCGGGGGCAAAAGCACGTTATCAATAAAACTTAAAGCCGGAATATTTTTTTTGTTTTATTTCCTGTGTAAGCACAATTAAATATAAAATCTTTTAAGAAAAAATAATCAGGTTAATTTACTTTTTTACACCCAGTAGGACAGTTGCTCCCCTTTATTTTTTTTTATTTTTTTTTTATTTTTTTTATTTCTTTATTTTTAAAATTTTCTCGTATGCCCCGCTCATGAGCGGGAGTAGAACAAAAATCACGAATTATGATTCATTTTTGAGTCAACTTACCTAACGTCGATAAAAAACACATAGGCACACTATATTTTATTCGCCTATCGTAAAACAATGCTTATAAAATTCTGTCGCATCTATTTCAATATTACCTTTTGCCTTTGCATCGTGGCAAATGGAACTTTACTATTTCTGATCAAAAGACACACCCCGCCGAACATGCGAGAGTACAGTAAGCTGATGATCGTATCTGTTGTTGTGGATGTTCTAACCGGAATTGTTTATTTCCTCATACAAATGGTTAGTTTAAAACATTAACAACCATAATTATTAGTTACACATTTTTAGCAAATGGATGTAAACGGAAATATTGTATACACGAGATACAGCGCATATTGGACTAATTACGTTCCAAAATTCTTACGATGTACCGTCGGTGGAATTCATGCTTTTGTGCATCAGATGAGTTGCGTTTCTTTGCCGCTGCAGTCTTTCAGCCGTTATCTCACAGTTAATAGGTTTGTAAATATTATATTGGTACCGTAGTCTCAAAATTTTGGATGATTCGACAAATATCTGATTTATTACAATTTGGGGATTTCCGAAATTTCATATCGGATATTCGAAGCATTCGATCGCAGATTGGATATACAAACAGATATTTTGGTTTTATAACAAAAACCTGAACAATTAAATTTAAAATTAGATACAAAATCCAATTGTATACCCTGAACTTCTGCAACACAGATTTTCTAGAAACAAATCACTTAATCGGCTGATGATTGTCGGAGCTTATGCAACTTCGTCCGTCATATTTGGAACTCCAGCAACATATTTTACATTTTATTTTGCACCTGTAGAAGACAATATACAGGCACTGGATACCCTTTATCGCCTAAAACTTTGGGCAGCCCAACCTGATACAAAAACCACATTATACAAAAACCACAGTTACATTTCTTTGGTAAACAAATTTTTTTTTCCAAATTGTTGTAAACTTTTTTTTCAGCGTCAAACAAGTTTACGTGTATTAGTCATCACATTGTGCATTATGATAATATTTTTCAACGTAGTTACTTTTTGGTCGATGAAAAAAGTTTATCAACGACTCAGAAATCTAAAGAACCATACGGTTGTCGAAAACTACAAAATAGAATCCCAACTTGGCATTCGTTTGTTTTATCAGGTGGGATTTTCGATCACTTGGTTACATTTTGGAATTTATGTCTGTACCGTTTCAGACCATTTTCCCAACATTGACCGCGGTTATTGCCGCGATGGCATGCGTCAGTGTTTATGTCCTCGACGATTACTACGGGGGCTGGTTTATCATACTTCTCCTGCCCCTGATACTCAACACTATTCTCAATCCTATAATTACGATATACTGTATTCGAACGTACCGGCTCGCACTCTGGCGAATTTTTACAAAATGCCAGTTTACTACGGAAGCAACCAATAGCTTTGCGATGTATTAGAAAAACATGCTTTCATAAAACATTAAAAGATATATTTTTTAAAAAGATGTAATTGCACTTTTGGTTATGAAATAAATACAGTGAGTATTCTGTTGAAGGATCTTTAAAAATCACATTGGAAGCATTGTTTTGTGCGATATTTACAAGTGAGATCACAAGTCTTCGTTTTTTTATTTCTGTTAAAAAAGGAAATTTACCTTAATAAAAAACCATTTTATCAGATTTGTTGTTATCTGATAACTCGAATTTCAATTCAAGTTTGACTCGTATAAAAGGTTTGTTCAGGAACTTTTGGCGCACCCTGCATAATTTTTATGTAAAATGCTACTAAAAATTGTTTATAAAAACCTTGCTAAAAGAATACCACCCAGCGACCGACAGGCGGAGAAAAAAACAAAAAAATGAAACGCTTCTCGACAAATTATCGGGCTGACACATCAATCAATTTTCCTTTTGTGCAAACCCTTTTTTATTGTGCGTAGTAAACGTGTTGACGTTTACATGCGAACACGTCAACTTCCACGTGTTTTTCTTTTTTAAATATTGTTCTGTTTTTCCAAATGCAAGAATCTTGACTTTTTAAAGTTAAAACTTTTTTTGGGTTCTTCTTATGCCAAAAACGTGCTGTTTTTTTGTTTTGATATGCTAAATATATTTCTTTCAGAATGCGAATTCTGGTAACAGGAGCGGCGGGATTCGTCGGAAGTCACCTGGTCGACCGGCTCCTCGCCGACGGGCACAAAGTCATCGCTCTCGACAACTTTGTCACCGGTCAGAGATCCAACATCCAACACCTGTCCACCCATTCTGAATTCAAAATCATCGATCACGACATCGTGAAGCCCTTCGACGCGGACGTCGACCAGATCTATCACCTGGCTACCTGTGCCTCACCTGTCCACTATATGGCCCGCCCCGTGGCGACGCTCAAGACGAGCACCATCGGCACCGCCAACCTCCTCGATCTCGCCGTCCGTACCAAAGCCCGGGTCCTGCTGGCGTCGACTTCGGAGATCTACGGCGATCCAGAATCGCACCCCCAGGTGGAGACTTACTGGGGCCGAGTGAATCCTATCGGGCCGCGTTCTTGCTACGACGAAGGAAAACGCGCCGCGGAGGCTCTCATGATGGCGTATCACAAAGAGCATCAGGTGGACGTCCGGATTGCGCGGATTTTCAACACCTTCGGGCCGAGGATGCACGTCAGCGATGGAAGGGTGGTCAGCAATTTCATTGTTCAGGCGCTCAAAGGCGTGCCTATTACGGTGTGTTTTGAACAACAATTGGAATTTTAAAAATTAAAATTTTGCATTTAAAAAAATTTTTCATAAGGTTCAAATTTGTTTTTAAATTTAAGTAAATTTAAAAACTTTTTCCTATTTTTTTCAAATATCCAAATTTTTTTTCAAAATTTGTTTTTTTTGAAATGTCATAAAAAACTTTATTAAAAATTCTTTCAATTTTTATAATTTTTTTTCTAATTTTCAAATTTTTTTTTAATTTTCCAACCTTTTTTAAA
This sequence comes from Turbatrix aceti, assembly GCA_963969345.1. Lineage (NCBI taxonomy): Eukaryota > Metazoa > Nematoda > Chromadorea > Rhabditida > Panagrolaimidae > Turbatrix > Turbatrix aceti. The sequence continues at coordinate 7,894,410 of OZ017768.1, forward strand.
TTAATTTTTTTTATTGTTAGAATTTTTTTTTCAAATTTTCAAATTTTTTTTCAAATTTTCCTAATTTTTTTCAAATTTTTTACAATTTTCCTAATTTTTTTCTAAATGTGTATTTTTTTGAAATGTTGTAAAAAATTTTTTTGCAGATTTACGGAACCGGAACCCAAACGAGATCCTTCCAATACGTGTCTGACCTAGTCAACGGCCTGGTCGCTCTCATGAATGGGTCTACCACGCTACCGGTAAACCTGGGCAACCCGGATGAATACACAATCAACGACTTTGCCACTGTCATCCGTGACCTCGTTGGTAAGCTTTCTTTTCTCCTTCCCCCCCACCTGGAATCTAAGTGTATCTAAATTGCTGCTCTCCTTCAGGCAGCAAAAGCGAGATAATCCACTGCGAAAGCCAGGTAGATGACCCCCAACAACGGAAGCCAGACATCCAACGGGCAGCGGCACTCATCGGGTGGCGCCCGGAGGTGACAGTGCGTCAAGGTCTTGAAAAGACTGTTGCCTATTTTAGGAACGAGCTGGGCTCTAAATGAAAAGCCAGCGAAGATTTTTCATCGTTCTTGACATTTTTACGGGTTGGAAAATAAATATTGAAAACATTTTTATTAATTAATTAATTGATAAATTTTTGTAAAAAAAGCGTAAAGTTTTTTAAAATACTAAAAAAAATTCTAATATCAAAAAAAATTTTTTAATAAAAAAAATTAATTAAATTTAAAAATTTAAAATAAAAATTAAAAATTTCGAATTAAAAATTAAAAATATACATTTATAAATTTTTTATTTAATTTAATTTAATTTAGATTTAATTTAAATAAAAAAGTGTTTTTTTATGAAAGAACTAATTTTTTTAGTAATTACAAAATTGCTAATCGAAGAAATATAATTTTTGGAAAACCTAAATGAAAACAAAAACTAAAAGATTCTATAAAGTTTTTTTCAAAAAACCGGCATAAAAATGTTAAGACAAAAAAAATTATTTTTGCGAACAAAAAACCGTAAAAATTATTCAAATACGGTAAACCGCCCTAATTTTATTTTTATCAATTCCAAATTTTTCGTTTCAAGACCCAATTTTACTAAAAAAATGTTCACACAACTGACGTTTACACATTCAAAAATACAAAACGTCTCAATATCAGCGGAAATAAAAAAATAATGATCACAAGAACAGGAGTAGCACCCTTGACGAAGAGTCTCGTTCAATGTACAGGTAACAGATCAGGTTAGCACAGAGCAGGGCACTTAGGTTTCGAGCTTGCCGGTGAAGTTCTGGCAGGGAAGGGCCGCGATGTCGAAGCCCTCGGTGAAGTAGCGGTGGTTGACGGCGGTCTTGGCGCTCATGCGATCGGCGGGATCGTAGGCGAGCAGGCCCCGGAGCACCTCCATGCCGACGGGGTTGATGGCGCCGTTGACCTTCTCATCGAGGGTGTCGTTCGTCCAGCACGGAAAAGAGGGCTTGAAGTCCGGGAGCGACGAAATTCCAGGCCAGACATTCTCATCCGGAGTTTTGAGTACGCGAAAGATTCGGAAGATCTGATCGATCTCAGAATCGCCCTGGAAGATCGCCTTGCCCATCGCCATCTCCGCCATGATGCAGCCAACCGACCACATGTCGACCGCGAAGGCGTAGCGAGCGGCACCAAGCAGGATCTCCGGGGAACGGTACCAGAGGGTGACGATCTCGTGCGTGTACGCGCGGACCGGGAGACCGACGACGCGGGCGAGGCCGAAGTCAGCGAGCTTGATCACGCGAGATTCAACGTCGATCAGCAGGTTCTGAGGCTTGAGATCGCGGTGGACGACTCGGCGCTGGTGGCAGTAGACCAGGCCCTGGATCATCTGAAATTTGGATTTTTTTGACACATTTTCGAAAATTTTTTATGGCATTTTATGGAAAAAAAATTACTAAAAAAACTCGAATGTAAATTATAAAAAAACAATATTTCACAAAAAAAACCGTAAAAATGTTCAAAAAATCTAACAACGTTTTTTTTAAGTCCCAAAAAAATTTCGAAATCAGTTTTTTGTTACTATAAAAAAATACCTCATCTGCAATTATATTTATTGCAAAAAAACCATACTTTTTACACAAAACCAATTTTATAAAAATGTTGAAAAAGGCAAAAAAAAAATTTAGAAAAAAATAAATTTGAAAAAATCGTAATTTTTCCGATTTTTTGTTTAAAAAAACCACGAAAAAATCGTCCCAAGTATTTTTTGGGGCGTTTTATTTCTCGAAGCGTCCAAAAAATTCCGAGTTCGTTTTATTTTGTACTTTCCAAAAAAAACGTAATTTTTTTGGAACAAAATTTTTTTTATAAAATACAAATTTAAATTTAAAAAACGCATGTTTTTGGTACTTTTTTCAATACGGTCAATTTTTTTTATCTTTTTTTTTCTATTATAGAAAAAACGTAATTTACCCAAAAAAAAATTTCAACCCCATTTTTATCCATTTGACTCCCAAAAACGAACCTGATAAGTGAAAAATTTGATATTAGGCTCGTCGATTGGTTTCCTGTTGAAATGAGTGTCAATGTACCTTTTGAAGTCCATGCTGATGAACTCAAAAATGAGATAGAGGCGATTCTCTTCCATGATGACGGTCTCCATGTTGACGATGTTTGGATGCTTGAGTTCCTTGAGCATGGACACCTCGCGTACCGCAGTGGCCGGAATGCCTTCCTCGTCGGTCTCGAGACGGATCTTCTTCATCGCCACCGTGCGACCCGTCACCAGGTTACGACCGCGGTAGACGACTCCGTACGTACCTAAAAATCCGGGTTTTTGAATGCGCTGAACCCCAAAAAAACTCAAACCTTCGCCAATTTTGTTCATTTTCATGTAGTCAGAGAGCTTGTACTCCTCGGTGGCCATGGCTGGTTGGTGGATGGATTTTAGTTGATTTTAGGATGAATGTAGGATAAATAGAAAGAATAGTAGAGGCTCAATATTATGCCGTGAGTGATGACAGCGAGAATAACACTTGCGATCGGTTTTCGGTAGACGTCAAGCAAGAAGAAAAACAAACCACCAATCGATTGGTTGGGAAATGACTCCGGGACGCGGACAAAGAAGAAGAAGAGAGAAACAACGGCGTTTTTGGAGGGAAAATCTGCGCTTTCTGGTGATTTGAATCTCTCAACGCGCGCTCTGGGCGTTGGTCGGGCAGACCTGAGTCTTGCATGTTGCGGGTGAGGTTCAATTGAAGTTGTCAACTTTTTTGTTGTTCTGGACTAGTGTTTATCTGATATCAGGTTTAGCCTGATATCAGGGTCTGATACTGATACTGATATCAGATCAGTATCAGTCAGGCAAGAATTTTGAAAGGTCAACATGATATCATGATAGCAAAAATCAATATCAGTCAGTGTCGCCGCCAGCGAAGTCGCTGGCAACGAGCTCTTGCCAGTTGTCAGCGACAAGCGCTCCCGGAAGCCCCCCGATCCCCCCGAATCGGCCGGATACATATCCGGCCGCAAAGGGGGTATATATGCGCTTACGTTTTGCATTTTTGATGTGCTTGGATTGAATAAAGAAAGAGCTTTCTACTCTCTCTCTTGGATCGATTGAAATGGTGCAATCGGCTAGTGGACCCCTGCGTACCACTATCGGGCGGCAGCGCGCGACTCTACGCTCGCACCTGGCCCGCCTCGCGGCCGTCGAACTCAACGTGCCGGACGATCCGGCGGCCATCGCACGCCTCTACCTCGACCTCAAGGGGCTCGATTTCAATATCCAACTTCACACCGAGAAGTTGGACGACTCGGTGGACGCCTGGCGCGGCATCATCCGCGGCCTGTCAGCGGACGACGCGTACGACGAGGCCCAGCTTCTGGACCAGTGGCTTACCGGCACAGCGACGATCGAGAGCCTCAACGACTGCTTCGGTGACGCACACACCAAGCGCAACGACATCGCGACGCACCTCGCCGAATTAAACTCGCGCCACATGGTCTTGACGACGCGTCCTTTGCGCACACCATCGGCCTCGATTGCTGAAGCCTCTCCGCCACCCGAGACCAAGGTTCCTACATCTACGGACCTGAACCAGGCAGCAGCACAGCAAGTCGTGCACCCGTCGGCCCCGCCGTCTTCCGCTCCGCCAGCTCCAGCTGCCGCACCCGTCGACTCCGCGGTTCCTCCGGCATGGGCCAGCCATGCCCCCTCAGGTCAGTTCCACGGATTTTCTTACGCACCACAACTCATGCCGGCTTACCCCGCAGGCACGTTCTATCAACCCCGACCCGGCGTGACCGCCGCGGCTCCGCCACTCATGGCTCCGATCACCTCCGCTCCGCCGTCGATGGTCATCAACGGACAGCATCCGGCGCTACCATTCATGACTTCGCACGGTCCGCAGCCTACGGCCCCTCCGCTCACGGCAACTACGGGTCTGCTTTCCTCGGCCACGCAGCACACGGCACCGATCGGGCACTACACGGGCGCGCCACAGCACGTGGCCCCGTACGCTCACCCAGCAGTCAGGCAGCACGCAGCAGCAACGGGGCCACCGCCGCTTCCTCAGCGCCCCAGCGAATGGTCGCGGCTTCCTCGCATGGAGCTACCTACGTTTGATGGCTCGCCCTCCAAGTTTCTCCACTTCTGGGAAACTTTTCGGGTCACCATCGACGCTAGGCCCATCCCGTACGTCGAGAAGTGCACGCTCCTCTTCTCACATCTCAAAGGAGACGCAGCGCTTGTCGTGGACGGTCTCCAGCCAAGCGAAGAGACTTACGCCATTGCTCTGCAAACCCTGCGAGAACAATTCGGGCAAGTCGAAGACGTGAGCGAGGCTCTGCATCAAGAACTCGCCGACATCCAACCGTGCCCGCCCAACGCCACGTACCTGCAAATACGCGTCACCCTCGGAAAAGCAGAACGACTTCTACGTCAAATGAGCACGCTCGGCGAAGACACCGCTCACCCGCAGCTCCTCCGCATGGTCGAACGCCTAGTGCCCTCAGACTTCTTGGCCCTCATCTGGGACAAGTGCGATGGACGCCGGACACTCGATGACGTCCGTCGCATTGCCCACCAACTCTTGGCCTCGCGCGTCCGCATTGGACGACAACACCGAGACCCCCTCGCAGTTCAACCGCACGTAACCACCTTGGCAACAGCTATCCAACCCACCCACCAGCGCAGGAACCCGAAAGCCACTGAACCACCACGTGATGCCACGGACGGCGCCGCTAAACCACGCCGACCGTGCCTCTTCTGCAACGATGCAGCCCACAGCACGACCCGCTGCACCAAGGTGGTCGGCAGTGAACAGCGAAAAGCACGCATCCGCGAGCTGCGTCGCTGCTTCATCTGCCTGTCGGCGGATCACTTGTCCACCGGCTGCGACAAGCGTCAACGTCCGTGCCGCTCCTGTCACAAAACTGGGCACCACCTGGTACTTTGTACCCCCAACAACGACACAACGAGCGGCACTGTTGCTCCGGCGCCAGCACCGGCGGCACAAGTGACCACAACGACGCTGTCATCGGCGAACACCTACTTGCCGTTGACAACCATCCGCGTCCATCATCACCAGACAAACGCTGACGTTATGATGCTCCTCGACTCGGGCAGCGAAGCCAGTTTCATCTCTACGACATTGGCAAAGTCTCTCAACCTCCCAGTCCTCGACGACACCATGCTCACGGTTGCCACCATTGGCGGCCGCACGCAGCAGATTTCCGCGCAACGACATCAGATCCGCTTGCTTCGCACGGACGGGGCCGATCTCGTGGTCAAGTGTTGGGCGGTCGACGATCTCTTACAACCGCTCAAGCACGCCGCCGCCGCCCCTGACACCACAGCAGCCGTCGATGTCCTCATAGGCATAGACGCCTACTTTGATGTCATCCAAGGACCACCGCAACGGCGCACGGACGGCCTCTACGAGCTCAACACCGTATTTGGCCCCATCGTTTGCGGACAAGTGGATTCCTCAGCCATGGTCACGGCAGCGCCACTTCGCGTGTCACCCGCGCAGTCCAAAACAGCGCAACTCTCAGAGCTCCTCCAGAAGCAGTGGGCACTCGACGCCATTGGCATCAGCGATGACCCATGGGAGCAAGACGATGACCGCGCCTTGAGCGAGCTACAGGCATCCATCATACGCACGCCCGACGGCCGCTACCACGTGCGCCTGCCCCGACGACCGTTACCGGCGGACTTCAGCGACAACTTTTTTCTGGCACGTGCACGATTGCTGTCTACGTCGCGGCACTGGCAAACGACAAATCCCGAGAGCTGGCAGGCGTATGTCGACATCATCCAGCAACAGCTCACGGAGCGCATCATCGAGCCCGTTGCCCTAGACGCCCTTCCTACGGGCCCCTGCCACTACATCCCTCACCATATGGTGGTCACGGACAAGAAGAAGCGTATCGTCTACGACGGTTCGGCCAAGCAAGGCAGAACAGGGCACTCCTTGAACCAGATCCTGTACCGAGGCCCGTTGCTTCTGGGCAACCTGGCGTCCATTCTACTACGCGCGCGGTTCGCTCCGATTCTGGTTTCGGCGGACGTCGAGAAAGCGTTCCTCATGATCGGCATCCAAGAAGACGACCGGAACCTACTGCGATTCCTATTTCTCAAAGACCCGACGAAACCCGCTTCTGCCGACAACCTGATCATCTATCGGTTTACCCGACTCCCCTTCGGGCTCAACTGCTCACCGTTCATCCTGAATGCGGTGCTGCGCCAGCACCTGTCGACGGCGGACGGTAACCTCGCACAAGTTATCGCCGACATGATATACGCCGATAACGTCTTCATGCCAGCCCGCACGACGCACGAAGCCCGTGAACTCTGCATCCGTGCCAAAGCACTTTTCGCGGAAGCCAAGATGAATTTGCGGCAGTTTCGCTCCAACGACGCAACAATCCACGCTGAGTTTGCCGACAACGACGACCCGTTCAAAATCCTGGGCATCGTTTGGGACACTGCGCAAGACACCCTCCGGATCGACTTCCCGACGGCACCAGCAGGACCCGTGACAAAGCGCGTCATCGCCAGCGTCGTCGCGTCAGTCTACGACCCGCTCGGATGGACCTCCCCGGCTCTTGTACCTGCTCGTCACTTCCTGCGCGACCTGCACGGCCGATACGACTGGGACGCCCAACTTTCTGACGGCGACACCGCTCGTTGGCAGCGACTCCTTCACGGTTTCGCGGGCAAAACCTGGACCGTGCCTCGCTATCTACCCGGTAACCTGCCGTCGGCACGACTTCATGTCTTCTGTGATGCATCCAAGCATCACTACGCAGCGGTCGCCTACCTGGTCTTTGCGGAACCCACGCAACGCCCTCAGTTGCTTATGGCCAAATCCCGCATTGCACCCACCACCATGACAGAAAGCGAGGTACTCGACATTACCATTCCTCGTCTTGAACTCGTGGCATTGCACCTCGGCGCCCAGTTGTGTTCTTTTCTACAGACACACATGGCACTGCAGGCAGCACCGGCACTCTGGACCGATTCACAGGCGGCCCTCGGCTGGGTACGATCATCTCCCCAAGCAGTTCTACCCGTGTTTGTCACGAATCGCGTACGTTTCATACGCTCTGTCACCACGACAGTGAACTACGTGTCGACCACGGACAACCCGGCAGACATCGGTACGCGTGGTCTCGACCCTGACGAGCTGCGAAACAGACCGGAATGGCTACATGGACCGGCATGGCTTGCGCAGCCCGAAGCGACATGGCCGTCGTCACCCACTGTTCCGGCGTTCGCTACTCGTGTTGCGGAATCGGCGTCAACGTGGCCGTGTGTCAACCTACAGTCGAGCAACAGCTACATTGGTCTGGTTCGCGCACAGGCACTCGTTCATCGTGCGTGTGCTCGATTTCTGCAACACAGAGCCTCGACACCGCTCATGAAACAACTCACAGCGGCAGCACAGGCCCCCAAGTTGTCGGCGACCGACCTCGCAATCGCCAAACGCGTTCTCATCCTACAGGCGCAGCAAGACTTTCCTCCGACCAAGATGCACACCCCGGTGCTCTTCACGGACGTCGACGGCGTTCTGCGGTACGACAGCCGTCTGATCCACTCACCGCTGTCAGCAGATGCATGTCAACCCGTCTTTCTCTCGCCGCAAGCACTGCTCGCCAAACATCTGGCCGCGCACGTGCATCTGCAACTTCGACATGCCGGCGAACAAACGACGTGGACAGAGTTGCGCCAGCAGTTTTGGATCCCACAAGGCAGGCAGTTGGTCAAAGGACAACTACGTCGACGCGGTGCCTGTCGTAAACGGGATGCGCGCCCGTTTGCGGCCCCTCCAATGGCAGCATTACCGGCAACACGAGTCACGCCAACGCGTCCGTTCGACCACGTGGGCCTGGATTACTTTGGTCCTTGTACAGTGCGGTCCCCCACGGAGCCCACGCAAGCTATGAAAATCTGGGTCGCAGTCTTCACATGCTTCGTCACGCGGGCAGTGCACCTCGAAGTCGTACATTCGCTCTCAGGGTCTTCCTGCTTGGCAGCTCTACGGCGATTCTTCTCACGACGCGGGCGACCGTCCTCGATAACTTCCGACAACGCGACTACATTTCAACTTGCCAGCTCGGCAGTGCGCACCGCTTGGCCCGAACTCCAGCTACCACCGGCAGTCACCGACGCACTCGATGAGCACTGCACCAACAATGGCATCACCTGGTCGAACATCGTGGCACATGCACCGTGGCAAGGTGGCGTCTGGGAACGCATCATTGGCGTCATCAAGCAACCGCTGAAAAGCAGTATCGGTCGCAGTTGGCTTCACCTCGAGGAATTTACTACCTTACTCGCGGAAGTTGAATTCACGATCAACTCCCGACCGCTTACGCACAGCTCCGCGGCAGCGCCAGAAGTCTTTCGTCCTCTTGACTTTCTGTTGCCTCTGGGCACGCCAAGTGTCATCCCGACGACTCTTACAACTCCTCCGCAAGCCGCCGCAACGACGGCCGATCTTTTGGCGCTATGGCGCGACAGCCACCAACGCCTCGAAACATTCTGGCAGCACTACCGCAGCGTCTACCTCATGGACCTTCGCGACCGGTCTGAACGCCTACTGCACGGCACACGTTACCACGAGCCACGCATACCGGTCATCGACGAGGTGGTTCTCATGCTCGACGACGCTGTTCCACGCAACCAGTGGCGTATCGGGCGTGTGGTGGCGCTCCACGACTCCGCTGACGCCGCAATTCGGTCGGCCACCGTCCGCATGGCCAACGGCCGTACTGTTCGCCGCCCCGTCAACAAGCTTGCGCCTTTAGAGTTTGCCGTTGACAGTCCAGCCATCACCAGCGACTCCACACCCGTGCAACTCGATCGTTCGCCGTCGCCAACGGCAGCCGCAGCACCAGAGGCCCGTCGCCGCCGTGGTCGTCCTCGTAAGCACCCTGCACCTCTACCAGCGGCGACTTCTCCTGAAGCGGCCCCACCGCAGTTGCCACCTCAGATGCCGCGCTATGAGCTTCGTCCGCGTACTCAACCACGCGCGCTGGCAACTACCGCGACTGTGGCAATGGCACTTAGCGCCTGGCTCCCCCGTACGGACGCACTTCCCCTCGTCAACGCACCAGTGATCACAGATACCTTCATCTTTGGTCCGGTCGGCTACGCATGCCTCATCTTGCTCACGCTTATCCTCTGCTGCACCACGATCGGTCATCTTATGACGGTATTCAACCCCCTGGCCATCGTCTGCCGCCTCGTGTTGCAACTACTTAGCCTACCACTGCGGTTGCTCTTGTGGCTCGTTTGCCGCAACCCCCGCAGTGCCCGTCGTCGCGTCATCTTCGCACTTTGCCTGCTGTTTCTTCCGGGTGGCGAGGGTGCCGTCTGCACAACGAGCAACGTCATGTCAACGTACGCGGCACAATGCACGGACTCAGGATGCTCCCACTTCGGCGAAGCACGTCTGACGTTGCGCGACGTGGGACAACGACCATGCTTGCTATTGCTGGATAGCAACGACACGGTTCACGGCCAGATCGCCCTAGCCCTCCACAAGCCACAGCTACTTTGTCGACCACGACACATGTTTGACACGCGTAGCTATAAGACGGCTACGGCAGCAGTGCAACGATGCCCGGCCAGCGGCTCATGTGTTCTCAACACGTGCGCAGAGGTCAAAGCCAACGACCACTTACCGGAGTTCGACAACGTGAACCAGTTTCCGGGCACGACTTCATGCGTAAATGGCCCAGAATGGATCTTCACAGGGTGCGCTTTGCCCACCCCGTCATGCATCTTCTACAGACTGGTGGCACTACCGGAGGACGACACACGTGCGATTTCGATCTATCGATGCGACGAATGGGCAAGCAGCGTTCAAGTCATCGTGGAACTTACCACACGACACACCACGGAATCAACTCGCGTACGGCTCTACGACGGAGTGCCCACCACCGTAAGCGGCAACATCACGGTTACGCTGAACCAAGCCCTACAGACACCCGGTGAAGTCTTTCTCTTGCGACGAGGACAGGAATGGGCGATCGCACCCTCGCTCGACGCAATACGACTACGGCGCAGCCACGGCGAGGAACTGTTTACCTTTCAGCCGCGATGCGGCTGCCAACCGACGGCGACGACGGTCAATTGCCTGTGCGAGCCAGACCCCCCGCTACAAGCCTGGCTAGACGATGCCTTGCCAACGCCATGGAAGACCGGCCTGCTGCACTCGACGCCTGCGGGGCCTGCATTTCGACCGGACCAAGCTACCGTCGAACTCGAAGTCAGCATCGCAGGTTGGCACTTGGCATCATCCAGCGCTGCCGAGACTAACTGTACGATCACGGTGGGACCAACACTTACGGCAGCGACCGGCGAAGCAGTGACGGTGCTGTGCAGCGCCCCAGAAGAAGAGCAGATTCTCGTCGAATGCGGCAACGAGGTTCTTGTGGTGGAATGCAACACCACCACCGCGGCCACTATGATCACTCTACCGGTCTCTGACGACGGCGAAGTGAGGTGCAGCGCCCGCTGCGCAGGAGTCGCGCACGCCGTCATCTTCCGGCAGCATCAGGCAAGCAACCCGTACCGCCCCCTTGCAGCACGGCTACCAACTCTCACCGAGGCGACACCGGACTCCCGAACACTGCTCCTCCTCGACCTCGTGGCCGTGGGCGTGCTGCTTCTCGTCTGCCGCCACCGTCGTCGCTGACGCCCCCCGGGAGTGTCGCCGCCAGCGAAGTCGCTGGCAACGAGCTCTTGCCAGTTGTCAGCGACAAGCGCTCCCGGAAGCCCCCCGATCCCCCCGAATCGGCCGGATACATATCCGGCCGCAAAGGGGGTATATATGCGCTTACGTTTTGCATTTTTGATGTGCTTGGATTGAATAAAGAAAGAGCTTTCTACTCTCTCTCTTGGATCGATTGAAAGTCAGTATCATGATCTCAGAAAAAAGTATCATGATACTGATATCTCGATCAAAAAAACGGAAGCAACAACAAAAAGCGGGTTTAAAGCAGTGTGGCAAAATTTCGGGAGAGATTACAATCCGTGAAAAAATCTCCGGAGTATAAAAACTAGGTTTTACCGTCATTTTTTTCGTTATTTTTTATTTTGAACACTGAAATCTTCTGCGAAATTTTTTTTATCCGAAAGAATCTCCGGATATTCTCCGGAGAAATTCTCTTGAGAGATTTTGAAGATTCACTTTTTTTACTAGTTTTTCTAAACGACGACATTGCATGTTATTTATTCAAATGAAATTGAATTTTGAGATTTTGTGGGATTTTTTCATATCAGACAGATATAACGATATCAGACTGATATCATGATATCAGCCTGATATCAGGTTACTATCAGTCAGGCACGTTTTTTTTCCTTCAACCTGATATCAGTATCAGATCATGATACTTTTTTAAGTATCAGATCAGATCATGATATCAAAAAAACGGTATCAGATAAACACTAGGTCCGATAACACGTGACGTGAAGACAACAGGACGGGATAATAACGTTTATATTCTTCCGTTTGTTTATTGCGGTGCCTTATGCATCAGAAATCAAAAACAAACCACAAGGCAGGATGCAATGAAAACATTGCAAATCCACCATCGCTCATCGGTATTGGTGACCAAAAAAGCGATCAGCTAATATTTAGTAAGCATCGATCGTTTATGCAAGCGAAAAAAATTTATTCATGTTACAGAAAAAGAAAAGTCGATTCGAATCGCCAGAATCCAAAAAAAAGATTTTTGGAACGTTTGAACGCCAAAATTGTACGATAAATAACAACGCAGTTCTCGAAACGAAAATTTTAAGTTCAGCGCATTTTGAAACGATTTTTTTGTTTAGAGAATTTCAAAACATGTTTTTTTTTGCGAGTCTTGCAACGAATGTTTTTTAACGCATATAATCTTGAAACGAAAATTTTGTAGCACAGAAATTTTCGAAACAAAAAATTTATAGGCATTCTCGAAACCATGCTCAAGGAACTCAAGCATTCTCGAAACGAAAGTTTTTCAGTGCACGGTTTGAATTTTTTATCAAAAACAAAAAAATTGCTTTTTCGTGTTCTTTTTTTTCGAAAAAAAATCGATATAATATTTCGTTCGCGAATCCAAATTATGTTTTTTCAAAAAATAACAACACAATTTTTCAAAAAATTTCAATTCGTTGTTTTTCAAAAAATTGTCTACGAAATGCAGACTACGAAAATTCTGTGCAAAATCAAGGAGAACCTGCCGCCATAAACGCGTGCGCAAATTACAATTGTCAATAACAAGTCCAGCGTGCTCCGTGTCTACGCTAGACGCTGATTGTTCGACGAATATCAATCACGTCGTCAAAATAGTTGATATTCCATGCAAAACAGGTCAATTTGCGTCACACGGGGCGAAAGGGGTGGATCTGATCTCACTTCGGGGAAAGCGAAGAATTTTCGATTCCATCAACAGCCTGGCAGACCAGGACGACGGGACGGTTTATGATCGATATCGGGCGACGGATCACGACCGACAACCGGCACCCGTCTGTCGTATCCCGTGCCCGGTGGGTGACGCACGGGACCCGTGATCATGCAAAAACCCTCGTCGGAGGGTTGGAAGTGGGCGTTCGCGTGGCGGCACGGGTCGTAATCTCTCCAAACACCCGCTAATCCTCCCGTTAATCGATTCAGGGCCTTCCGAAACTTCAAGCTCGCTTGTCTGGCGCTTAAAAGCCGTCCATAAGACCCGTCGATCGTCAGTTTGACATCCACAACCACCGTACCAGTCACCTACATACACGTCGACAACTCCTGTCAGGCCATCTCACCTCTTTCCTCCTCCGCTGCTTTGCACTCTCTTTTCTTCTTCTTCAAACCAACCAACGCTGTGTCAAATCAGCCGTTGCGGTCTTCGATTGATCAGGTTGGCGTCAATTCGTTCGTTGTCGTCCTCCTCGACCACCACTTCCTCCACCGACTACCTCGGCGTCCAGTCAAGGTCCTGTTCTAGTCCGCTGTACGGACTAGATTCAATTCTGTCAGCCGTCAAGGTGACGACCTTCGCAGAGCCGGCAGTTGGCTGCCGGCAATCCCAGGCTCAGATCTGGCCAGATTGCAACTTTTTCTCGTACGAAATTTGATTGCAATCTTTTTTTTGTAAGTTTTTTGACGAGAAAAAAACAAAAACAATTTTTTTTCAAGCAAAAAAATTAAAAAGAAAAAAACTACAAAAGCAAATTCAAAAAAAAAATCAATTTTTTACATAAAAATAAAAAAATAAAAAATAAAAAAAAGTAAAAAAATATTTTACATAAAAAAAATATTTTTCTATGTTCCAAAAATTGTTTTGAGTTGAAAAAAACATTTTTTTGCGTTCAAAAAAATATTTTTACTTTCAAAAAAACTTTCTTGTCGTTCAAAAAATATTTTATGTTTAAAAAAAATTGTTTACTGTCGAAAAAAATTTTCACATCATCTTGGATTTTTTTATTCGGCGGATAAATCCAAGAAGATGATGCGACTCAATCCGATGAAAAGTGGCGTTTTCTGAAAGCACCCACCTTCGCCAAGATTATTCTTATCCCAAAAAAATCTAAAAAAATTAATTTTGTCCAAAAATAAATATTTATTCTGGATTCATTTTTTACCTGTCTTTGCAGCTTCCATCGTAACATCATCACCGTAACGCAGTTCGTCTCACCACTATGCTTACTGTAATCATTTGTTGTCTCCTGATTGGTGCCTTTCTTGTGCTAGGCATTGTCGGCATTCGTCTTCTCGGCGCCGTGTACACCAGACGCTTCAAGAAGAATGTCCACACTCACCTCGATGAACTTCCGCGCAAGACACCAGCTCGTAAGTCACGCAGAGGCAAGGCCAGATCGGTGAGCGTAATTTATTCATGTTCATTTTTTCAGCAGAGACACCGGAATCATTGTCGGTCGTTGTCCTCGACGAAATCCTCGGCAAAATGCAGGAACCGAAGATGGCCGCCCTCGGCTACGATAGCGAGAAGGTGCGCAGCTACCTCGCGAACCTGCCTCCACCGAGGTACTCGGAGTGCGTTCTGCCCGTCATCCAGGAAGAAGATCTGCCGGATTCACCGCCACCCGAATACGTGGTTGTTCGCCACATCTGACTCCGCGAAGGTCGTCGTCCTTCGCCAGATTCGATATTTTTCACGCTTCTTTTACTCTTTTTTATTGTGTAGTGAGTAAACTTGCCAAATCAGAGCAGAATATGCCGCCGTGAAGAGAAATATTCCTCCATCCATACGAAAATAACGCAGATCTCGAAACGACAGTCTTTTTTTTGCGCAGCAGTTTTCAAAACGAAATTTTTTGACGCAGCGGATATTGAAACGGATGTTTTTCAGCGTTTTGGTTCTCAAAACGAAAAATTTTATTGCGTTGTTTTTTTCGAAACGATCTTTTCAAAAAAAAAATCGTTTCGAAGACAGCTGCGCAAAAAAAGACTGTCAAAATGTGGAACAACTTATTTTTCGTTGAAGCTTATTTTTCGTATTTTTCGTTCGTTGATTCCTTCATGAACTCCGAGCGCTGCTTCTTCGTCATCGCGCCCTTGAGCTTCTTGATCGCCACGTCCTGTTCGTGGCCGTCGAGGGTCAACTGTCCGATGTGGACCCATTTTTGTTTAAATTTTTATTAGAAGACTAAAAAAATGTTCTTTTTTTCCATTTTTTATTTTAACTTTTTTCAAATCAAAATTTTTTTAGAAAAACGTATTTACATAATTGTTTTCGAAAATTTAGAGGGATATCGGGCGACGGATCACGACCGACAACCGGCAACCCGTTTTTTTTCCTGCAAAATTAGAGCAAAAGCGTTCAATTTTCGTGCACCCCTGCGAGCGATCTCGGCACCCCAAATTTGCATGCGCCATCCTTTCAACAAACTTGTGCAAAACATTGTCACCAGTCTGCAGCATTCGCGGCAAAGACAACGACGTAACTGCTGCAAGATAAGCTCGCAAGTGCGTAGTAGAAGGTCAGTCACTGTGTCGTAGTCCGTTTCCTTTTTCTCTACGACTCATCATGAAGAATCTCAACTTTTTGATGAAAAATCCACTGAGTATGAAGGCGACTTCAGATTACTCAAAGGAAAAAAGCCGTTTATCAAAGAATCAGAGCAAGCAGCAAAAGAAGCGTGGAAAAGCAAGCGAAAGGGAAGCAGAAGAGCCGACTAGTTACACGGAACAGACAAACAAAAGCGAAGGCCACGATTCTCCCCTAACGCCTCCCCCCTCGGCTGAAAACGCAAATGATGGCAGAGAGCTGGTGAGTCAGAATTCCCAGAAAAGAGCAAACAACCGATTTTAAGAAAATAAAAAGATTATAATAATTTGTTTGTTTTTTTTCTAATACGAACATTTTTTAATTTTGTTCAAATGCGAAAATTTTTGACTTTGTTAGCAAAAATATTTGCGAACAGATTATTTTACCTTTTGTGCAAAATTGTGAACTTCTCCCGATTTTTTTTAATTTTTCCAAATTTTTATTGGGTCAATTTAAAAAAAATGTTATTTTGTTCGTTTTATCTTTTTGAAAAATTTGACATTGTTCGCGAACAAATAAATTTAAACAAACACATACAAGCAAAATAAAAAAAATAAAAAAAATAAAAATTTGTTCGCCAACCTAGTGAAAACCAAGAATTTTGCCACCTCACCTGTCCACCTGCATTTCTTGTAGACAGCCTTTCCCTGGTACCATGGACTGATGCCCCGCGATGAGATCAACGAGATGCTTGTCAACGATGGCGACTTCCTCGTCCGAAAGACCGACGTCAACGGCACGCCGCGTTACGCTGTTTCTGTTTTCTACAAAGGACGCGTCAGACACATTCTACTGAATTACAAGGATGGCATCTGGTGGCTGCGCGAGATCAGGTCCAATACAATCAGCGATCTCATCAAGGAGCACGTCGATAAGAAAGTACCGGTCCAAACTGAGGGAACGCTGTTGGTCAAACTTGTTCCCAGACCTGAGTATTATATCCTTCATGATGTAAGTTACCTGGGGTACTACAGGTGACCAAAAAATTTTAATTATTTACAAATAAAAAATTTCAGCACATCAAAATCGGCATCAAAGTTGGAGGCGGTGCGTTTGGAGATGTCCACATCGGACAGTTGACCCTCGACGGCCACGAACAGGACGTGGCGATCAAGAAGCTGAAGGGCGCGATGACGAAGAAGCAGCGCTCGGAGTTCATGAAGGAAGCCAAGCTCATGCGTCGCTTCAGCCACAAAAACATCGTCCGGACGTTCGGCGTCGCTGCCCAGGAAGAACCGATCATGATCGTGCTCGAACTCGCGCCAAACGGCTGTCTCAAGAGCAAACTCCACGACCAACCCAAAATGGCGGTTGACAAGCTCAACGTGTACGTGATAGGCGCGTGCCGTGGCATGACCTACCTCGCAGCTAACAAAATCATCCATCGTGACGTCGCGGCGAGAAACTGTCTTCTTGGTTTTCACGACGAAGTTAAAATCAGCGATTTTGGACTCTCGGTTGCCGGAAAAGCGATTCTGAAACTCGACAAACTCAAGCAGATGCCAATTCGCTGGCTTTCGCCGGAAACACTCAAACGCGGAGAATTCTCGACCAAGTCAGACGTCTGGTCGTTTGGCGTGCTTGTGTGGGAGATTTTCACTCGCTGCAAGACAGATCCCTTCCCGAACATGAACAACGCAGCTGCGAGGGCCAAGATCACGTCCAACCAGCTTCCGATGAGTCCGCCCGCCGATGCGCCGCCCATCATGAAGAGCGTCCTTATCCTCTGCTTCACGCAGGATCCGGAGCGTCGGCCTGACTTTGAGCGGATCCTCAAAATGATCGCTCCGAACGAGCTGCCGCCACAGTGTGACAAAATTGCTTCTACTCCTAATGCTCCCCATACTCCTCAGTCTAAATCAAGTAAGAAGGCGTAGACGATGGTATAGACTGTGCCGCGTTGAGGAGATTAATAAATTATACTTTGAAAAAGAACTGGTTGTTTTGATTGGAATACAGCCGCTTTTTGTTCGCGAACGTGCCCGGGACCGGGACCGGCTGATTGGCTTTTATGGCCCGGCGCGGGCAAAAAAGTTCGGCCGGGCGATAAAAGTTTTCGCAAGTCCCGAATTGAAATTCAAATTGAAACACATTGGCACAGCCGTTTTGTTCGCGAACAAACATGAACGTCTGTTAAATTTTGTTCGAAGAATCCAGCGAACGCGAACATTTTTTGATCTGAACCCCAAAAATGCAAATGCAAACCAGTAAAAAAATGAAATGAATAAATTTATTGAAAAACAACAAATTTGACAAAAAAAAAATGTGTACAATCATAAGAAATAAAAAACAAACAAAAAAATCAAAACTCCATGGGGTCTGGCGATTCCAGGAGAACCCTGCCGCCCTCGACGTAGCTCATTGAGTAGCCGTACTCGTATAGCCGCCGCGCTGTCGATGCCGATAACGGATCGTTGAACACGATCGTCAGCTGCCCGTTGAACTAAAAAATAGCAAATTTAAAGATGTTCAAAAATCATTAAAAAAAAGAAACTCACCTTGCACAGGAGCTCAATCACATCTTCGTCCAGATCCGCGGTCACGTTCCAGAGCTTCATGGACTGAATGCCATTGGGATCAGCCAACAACGATCTGAAGTCGATGTTTTCGATCCTCCAGTTGAGGAAGCACAGCTCCAATTCACGGACGTTTTTGATCGTCACCAAAAATTCATCATAGTCAAAATCGTCGTCCAAAACGATGTCCATGAGAATGAGGGTCGTGATCGTCGGTGGAATGAGCAGCTTCAGGGACTCCAGGGTCACGAAGAAGAAGTAGACTTCCAAATTTGTGTGGTTGCCCGTGATGACTTTGGCGATGGTGGTGGGAAGAGGGCATTCCCACTGGTCGTGGTGGACCACCTTCACCGCCAGAGGATTCCACCTGCGATCAACCACCGCAACATCCACCGGATACCTGACGTATTCCGTGTTGTCGATCTCCTCGGCGTTGTCGTAGTGCGCGTAGGCATCCGGCGGCATGGTGACGTCGACGCCCAAGAATTCACCTCCGACATTGACGGTCAACTCCTCGCAGTACACCTGGTTGAACCGAGACACGGAGGAGAGTTCGTCGATCTGGCGAACAGTTGTCTGAACGCTTCGGGGGATGGCGGAGAGCAGGGTATCCTCGATGACCCTGTCGAATTCGCTGTATTCGATCGAGAAATCACAAACGGCGGAAGAAGACATGGTCAAACAGTAAAAAACGAGCGTTGAAGAAAGAGCGAGTGTACTCAAGCAACAATTGACTAGCAATTGTCCAAATTAGTGTCCTGTTGCGCACGATCGACCGCCTGTTCCATGCCGAAAACGCAGGTCGTGAACAACTCATGTTCATTAGCAGGCGCGCGGAACTGGGAAAGTGCGCACTGCGCAGGGCATACTTCAGTGTGCCCCGTGAGTGTTACATGACGACAAACATTTGGAAAACATGATTTACCACTTTATGACACACCTCCGCGATGGGCGAATGGTGTTTTCTTGCTTGTGAACGAATGCAAACATTTTTGAATTGAAAAATTTTGGTTCAAAAACGGGAACAATCATCGAACGCATTTTTCCTCCGTAAAAAACCAAAAATGGATTGTTACACATTTTTCGCGACGATCGTCTTTTTCTGTCAAACATTTCTGAACATTCTTTGCCATGTTTTTTCTTCAATTTTACCCAATTTTTGTTTCATCTGTTCAAAAAATTTAGTTTTCTTCGCCCACCCCTATTTCCAATGTGAGTTACCCCCTTTTCAATTCAACATTGCTTTTCACGTAAATTTTGGATTCTTGCGTGCCCGGTTGTCTAGCACCTGACAATTTTCTCTTTCCTCCGCCAGACACCGGGGCACCCCCTCTCATTAACAGGCCACATGGTCACGGAAACATGCCTTCACTCCTCTTTTTGATTTTAGCCGGCAGACAGTCGTCATGCCAACACTGCACCCCTCATTTTTTTGACTTCCAGTCAGTCCAACAACCGCCCAACATCCCTTCTCGACGTGGACGTGATGGCGGTGGCACACACGTACGCAACAGTTTTTTTTTGCTCCGACCGCCTCTTGCCGTGTTGTCCGGGGCTTGCACGCACGCACACGTCTGATGCAAATTTTTCTAAATATAAAGCATAAAACGTAGGTGTATATGTAGGACGTGTGTGCCGTGCCATCCATCCGACTGGCCCGATAAACAACGCAAAAAAATTGACGGCAAATGGAAACGAGGTGTAAACAGAGGGTTAATTAGATGCCCGAACTTGCATAGTGCATATTTAAGCTACACCAACTAGTTGCCGTGAAAATTAATCCAAAAAACCTCAGCACAAATCGCCAAAGTCGTGTAACATGACGTCTTTGGCGAATGACGTTTTTTAAACAAAAAACCCCAACATAAAAACTTTGCAATATTCATCAGCCCAAAAAAGTTGAGCAGCTCAATTTATGCATTTTCAACACAAAAATAACAAAACAAAGAAAAAACCCCTGAGCAAGGTTACAATAACTCTCAAAACCCTTGTTCTTCCAACGAAAAAAAGCAACAAACCGGACCACTTAAAAAACTCACCAGAGAACAAAAAAAGTGATCCATGACCTTTGGAAAAGGCCCAGCACTGTCGCCGAATGCATTTCACTATATCATCATGTTCCGGAGCATCGCGATGTTTAATTAACCGACACATCTCGCGTGCCACGTAGCCAATGGCCCTGAAAAGTCACCGCTACTCGATAAGCCCATCCCCTGACTTTTTAGGCCTAAAAAATCACTCAAAACTCCCAAAAAACCAACCTGTCCCCATTGAATCCAGCCTGAAGCGACGAGGAGTCCTATGTGGCCTGGATACGGTCGCAAAGCTGCTCAAAACGCGCTGTTACGCACCTACCCAGGTCAATAAGACTCCCAGTCAGTCAAAAAAAACGACGATAGGATCCAAGTCGTTGGTTGAACAGGATACACAGGAAGGAGATAAAATAAAACCACCACAACCACCCCAGACGAGGAGACAACGACGCCGATGAATAGCGCTACCGCAGCAGCAGCAGCCACACAAGACCGAGAAGAGCTGGGGCTGCTGCTGCTATGGATGGTGTCGTGTAGAGCAAAATGAGCGAAAAAGAACAAACCCAAAGGAGTAGTAGTGGTGTGGTGGCGGCCGCGGCGTCGTCGAGTCGAGTCGTCCACCGTGAAAAGCTGTAAAAAACGAGAAAAAAGAGAGAGATGGGGAAAGACAGAGAAAACGAAAAAACGGCTAGATAAACCAAGAATAAATGAACAACGATGCACGTTAGCCTAAAAAAAAGTTGCAATGATTGTTGCAGTTTGTTTGATGATTTGAGATCGCAGCAACTCCCAGAGCGAAAATCAAAAAGATAGGTGAAAAAAGATCATTCCAGAACTTTCTAGAACAAAGGTATAAAAAAATCGCGACGAGAGTCTCTTATCGCACGCGTACGTCATATTATCTTATTACGGTTTTCATGAACCCAAAGTATTACTTATTTTGTTACAGTTTTTATGAACACGCAAACTATTACTGTTTCTATGGTTTTAGGGTTTTCGTTAAGCATTTTCTGGTCTTAACAATTTTTTTCTTATAAAACGCGTAAAGCAGTCAACTGTAAACTAAGCTCCGCCTCACGACTTGTAAGTAAGTCACTTTTCAGAGGACTAGACATTGTATGAAACGCGCCCGAAGACAGGAGACGACTTCGAGGCCTACCCCGTCTGCTCCGGGTTTTTTTCTGTTTGTCCTTGCCTCTTCTTCGCAAGCACACACAAACGTACAGAGTTTTTTTTTTATCATCATCTGATGACGTGGCATGATGATTTTGATTTATTTTTTTGGGGTAAAAAATGAAGCAAAAATTATTATCAGGTGGGAGGGGGGTTACGTTCATCGAAGAAGACGAAAAAAAACACAGGAATGAATGCGAGATGGACAGCTCTGTTCGAGCTCGCTCGATAGCGAGGAAAAAAACGAGAGACTACTTTGAATTGCAACAAGGATAGCAGCACAAACTTTAGTAGACGTGTCCGTCTCCTTGTCGACATTGGATGGATGGATGGAAAAACTAGACAGACTGCAAAAAAAACGACAAAACCCCAACAAAATATGCGTGGTGTTCGTTATACGGGCTGTTTTTTATACTTTTATCCCGTAGAACGTGTGTACTTTTGTGCTTGCGCGTCTGTTCTTTTTTTTTGCGCCGGGAAAAAAAAGAAAATGCCACTTTTTTTCCGCCGGAGCAAAAGCGTGCCTGTTCGTGCCTAATTGTGAACGGCACAAACAAACATTTTTTTCTACTGTGTGCAAAAAAATTATTTTAGGCTATTCCGACAGCACATAGACCTTGAGGGCGTGAAAACAGGGACAGGAGTGGGTCGCAGATGTTTTTTTAGTTTTCCCTTTTCTCATTATGGTGCCATTTTTAGCGCAGTCGGATTATTTTTTTACTTTTGCATCGCGTCATTCATTTACTTTTCAAAAATTGACGTGTTTGGACGTAAAAGTTTATTTCTAAAAAGAGTATTACTTTTCAAAAAAAATTTCAACGAAAAATAAAATAAAACGAACGAGCCAGCCTGTTTTTATCGGTACCCAAGGCCTCGGTTGTCACTCAAAAGACACGGAATGGAACGATCTTTATGGAACAACCTAAAAGAACCCCACCCGAATGATAAAATCTGCAGTTGTACTATGCTACCTGTTTGCTAAGACGGAACGGATGTTTAGAAAAAAATGACTGCACGAAAGACAAAAAAACGAAAGAATGTTCGAGTTCTTTAAAAATAGCGGTGAAAGGTCGTAAAAAATCGTAAACAAAAGTGAAACATCATTTTTTGATGATTCATGTTTTTTGTGTCCCCAAATTGAAAAAAAAGGGAGAATGAGTAATCACGAAATCAAGACAAATGACAGCTCGAAAAAAACAACGCAAATGAATTGTAAAAAAAAATTAAAAATAAAACTCCGATGAAAAACAGCTCGTTGATATCCAGAAAACCCAAAAATCAAAACCGTGCATTTACTCGTTACAAAAACACATACATCTTGTAAAAAAAATACAAAAACTGTCAATGGAAAACAAACAAGGGAAATATATGGGTATTTACGTGGAATTTTCGTTGCACAAATTTCGATCACTTTTGGCCGCGTTCCTTCAACACTTTGTGATAATGCGCGACTTGTTCGATGAGAAAAGGCTCTTTTACAAGTTCCGAGAGCTCCATGCGTTGAGTCATATCGGGTTTGAGCAGCTGAAAGACTCTTTTTTTTTTCAAAATCCCAAAAATTAAAAAAACAAACCTTCCTGACGATATTGGCCATCTCGCCGGGAAGAGTGACGACTGCATTATCGTAATTGCAGTTGACGATGAGGTTGAAGACGTAACTCCGACCGTTGGCGCCGGCAGGAGGTGGATTAGTCCCGCTCGCTTTGTCGAGTTCGTGGCGATGCGGCAACTGGCCCGTCAGACACTCGTAGGCTAGCACGCCGAGAGCCCAGTTATCCACGCGGTAGTCGTAGGTCAAGCCATTCGCCAGTTCAGGCGCGACGTAGTCTTCGGTGCCGCAGACTGTCTTCCGGGGCTTATGCGCGTCATCCTTCACCGCCCAGCCGAAATCGCAGAGCTTGGGTACGTAGTTGGCTGTCAGTACGACGTTTTCTGGCTTTAGATCACGGTGAACTACGCCTAAAAAGTCAAAAAATCGTAATTTTAGTTGTAAAACTGGAAAAATAAAATAAAAACGAAGAAAAAACGTTCGAAACCACCAAAAAATGAGTTGTAAGGAAAACTTTCGCTGCAAAAGTATGGAAACAACGTTTAATACAAAACTACGGTAACTTATGGAACATTACGTTACGTTTGACTCGAGTTACGGTTCATTACAAAATTACGGTATGTTATCTCAGATTACATTGCGTTTGCCTTGAGTTATGGTTCGATACAAAATTATGGTAAGTTACTGAACATTACGTTACTTTCGCCATGAGTTTTGGTGAACGTAAACTGTCTGGTATATTTTCTTACTTTTTACCCCAAAAATCGCCGTTTTTTGTTTTTTCATTATTGCGAACCCATTTTCGTCAAAAAAATCATAAAAACAAACTCACCCTTGCCGTGGCAAAAAATAAGCGCGTCCGCGAGGGCATCCACGATGTAGCACGTCCTGTGCAGCGTCAACCTCTTGCAGTTATACATGAGCTTGTACAAAGATCCAAATTTTCCAATTTCGAGAACAATATAATACCGTTCGTCGTCTTCAAAAAAGGCAAAAAGTCGCAGGATATGCTGGTGCTTGAGGCCGTATTGGATCTCGACCTCGCGCCGGAGTTGCGCTGGCTCGACGTTGTTCTTCTGAAGCTCCCTTCGGTACGCGACCTTGAGTGCCACGGTGAAGTCCTGCTCGATGTTCCGGGCTTCATAGACAATGCCAAATGCGCCCTTTCCGAGTTGTTTGACGAGCTCAAAATCCGTAAACCGGAATTTTTGGTGTTCAGGTGGGTGCTGCTTCATCGGCATCGGTGGCTTCGAGGAGGATGAAGCGGAGACTGTTCTATGTGCTCGCGTTGCGGACATGTCGTTGCTAAAAAAACAAGTAAACAGTGATCAATAAAAAATCCGCAGTCAAAAAACCCGCGCAAAAAAAACGCACCAAAAAGCGCAACTTTTCTTTTGAATGCGGCGATCGCTACGCGCCGCAATTGTTAGTGACGTTTCGCCAAACTCTGTCTTACAGAATTTTCGGTTTGAATATTTTTGAATGTTTTACCGATAATCTCAATTTTGCTTTCAATGCAGTTTTTTGTCAGTTCTGCCGAATGCTCGTCATTCCATCATGATGCTGTTCTTTTTACGATGGATTTTAGTTGTTTTTCTCACCTTTCGGCTTTCCCGGGGTAGTCACCCTATTTACGATCAGAAAATCGTGTTGGAAAATCAACGAAAATACGATGCGTGGGTGTTTTTACCAAAAAAACGATTCCAATAGCGAAATTCGTGTTTACTATGTCACTTGTTACGGTAGTGGTGTCAAAAACTTGTTACGTTACTTTTTGACTTCATTACAGTAAAAAAGTAACATTTTTGAATCTTATCCTGGCACGACTGTTTTTTATGTTCTATTTTTGTTCTTTTTTATTCCTTTTTTGTGTCATTGTTGCTCTTTTTGTTTTTTTTACCTCTTTTTTTAGGTACGTAGCCTGTGTCGCAGCCCGTGAGAAGCACTATGCTGAATTGGGCGCTCACCGGCCAGGAGCAGCCTTCATCGCGCTCCGGGACTCCAGCATCTACCTCAAATGCTTCGATTGCCTGTCCCCGGCCGAGGAATCTGCTGTCCAGGAGATCTGGAAGCCGAACGACTCATTTCTGGGTCGAACAGTTCGTCATCTCGCGAAGGAGGTCGCCCGCATCCTCCAGGATTACAAAGTTACCCGGGACCTAGCTTTTTCCTGGGAATACATGGCACTGGACTCGGCAACTTGGCTCCCTGTCCTCAACCTCGCTCCTCCGAATTCCAAGGCGGAGCGAGCGAAACGCATCATCGATAGTTTTGTTTTTCGAGGCAAAAAAGTCTCTATTGGGGATCTTTTTGAACTGGAGCTTCTCCACGCGAATCACTCGAAACACACGGGATTCTACCGATGCGTGAGGCACTCAAGAGCAGGTGCGTCGACTACGAATCACATGGAAATTCTCTATTTCGTGGATATTGTGTCGTCCGATGACTCGGTTGTTTCTCCGGCCAATGCGACTTCTGAAGGTTGGTTTTGGTATTTTTTCAAATAAAAACTGCCAAAAAATTTGAAAAAAAAGTTTTATATAAAAAAATCCAAATTAAAAAAAATTGCTTCGCTTTAGAAAAATTTTTGCTAAATGAACCAAATTTTGAACAAATTTTTGTTCAAAATAAAAAAAACTGTAAGTGTGAAAAAAGTATTCATTGTGTAAAAAAATAAAAGAATTCGAATTCGCAAAAAATGTTTTTTCTTTGCAAAAAAAAATTAAATTTTGTGGTGAAAAATAGTCGAATTTTTTTTCCTACATTTTTGGCCGGCCGGATTTCATGCCTTGGTCCTGACACGATTTTTCAGACACCCCCATGCCCCTAGAATCCATCGACGATTACCTCGAAGCAGTCCGATTCCCGACAAAATGGAGCATCTGTGATTCGTGCGTATTCGAGAACGGCGAACAACGCCGAAGGACAGAGTGCCGAATTCGTCCCAAAAAGGGAGTCACAGCGGTACAATTGGGTCGGTCGGCAGTTCCGGCAACTGCGCTGTTCCGGGCGATGCCGTGTGACAGCTCTCTCGTTCCGTTGCCTCTGCGCAAGAAATTGGCACAGCACGTGACTTTGGAGGAATTCAGGCCGTGCAACGCCACCTGCGAGGGTACGGTGCTGACTGGAGGCACCGTGCTTGTCACCGAGACGGAAGAGGGTGTTGAGATGCTAGACGAGCTGCCGCCGCTGGAGTACGCTCTGGAAGAGGCGCTTCCACCTCTCAAGACCGCTGTTGTCAGGAAATCGTATATGGTGAGTTTTTTAAGCAAAAAAATCTCGATGACAGTTCATTGTGGCAATAATTTATGAAATTCTGCCAAAAAAACATTTATTATGAAAAGTTTTACTGTAAAATGTAGCTGCATAATGCATGATCTGACAGAGTTACGGTAGTCGGTTTTGACCCACTTCGTCGATTTTGCAAAGCGATTTTGTGCCAAATGCACTCCAGTAGACTAATTTCAACTCCCGGCCTGATGTCAAAAAACCAGAGTTGTTCGATGCTCACCAAATTGCTCCTGCTCACTGCTCGCTCCTGCTCAGCTCACGAGCGTGAGCAGAGCGAGCACGAAAAGTTGAATTGCTCAAAGAGCGCGAGCAGAGCGAGCGTGAAACATTTTTAAAATGAGCACTACTCACTATAAATTTAGTGCTACAAATACTAAAATATTGATAGTTTCGATCAAAAACACGATGTTGGGGGTATCTCCAAGCAATATGCGGTCTTTCTTTTCGTGAGGGATTGAATTTGTGACTCAAAATTCACATTTTTATGTGTGAGCCATGTTTGCTCGTTGCTCGCTCCTGCTCAACTCACGAGCGTGAGCAGAGCAAGAGCAGAGAATCTGAGAATAAAAGAGCGCGAGCGGAGCGAGCGCGAAAATTTTAGGAACTCAAAGAGCATGAGCAGAGCGAGCACGGAAAATTGAATTGCTCAAAGAGCGCGAGCAGAGCGAGCGCTGAAAATTGTCGAATTGAACAACTCTGCAAAAAACACAAAAACAACACTAAGCGCGCGTACTGTTACCTAGTGTTTTATAGACGCTAAAATCCACACGGCCTACAAAGGTTGAACGTTGAAATGGTAACTTGTTTTTGTGTTTTTTGACATCAGGGAGTCCAAATTAGTCTACCGGAGTGCATTTGGCACAAAATCGCTTTGTTTCAGCAAAATCGACGAAGGGGGTCAAAACCGTTAGATTATAATCGGAACGGGCTTGACTCGTCAGACTGAGCTTAATAACATTGGAAAGGGCCAAAACTAAGAAATAACTATGAATACACGAAAAATGCCGGCAAACGGACATCACTTTCAAAAAAACGCAAAAAAGCCCGAGAGTCGTACGCATAGTATCTTTTCATAGTAAAATCCAACTTTTGGCAAAGTTTCGTGAGGATGTTCCAAAATGAACTTTGACACTTACAATGTTATAGAGGGCTCATGAAGTGCTTCAAACCGGCCATATAGAACGATTTTTTTAAACAAATGTGAATCCACAAAATTTGTGCTTGCAATATTTATTCTTATAGCATTATTTAAACAGGTTCTTTAATGATCATTGGGTCCGAGAAGAAGACCATCGCTGCCATTAACAACGGGGCCGAGTCCAAGAATCCGAGCCTCGCCGATTTTTTTAACGGGACCGGGTCCGAGATTCAGAAGACGGCTGCCATTGACAACGAGATTCAGACCATCGCTGCCATTTGATACCGGGACCGGGTCCCAGAGTTCGCCTCCATCGACAGCAAAGGCGACAGCTATCGTTGAAGCAACGAGAATTGTGTACAGGAAGTTCATTGTAGACAATACCAAAAGATATGGAGTTGTGAAAACGGAGCTCGTATTTATGCCCGTAGAAGTTCAACAGTTTTGCTGTCACATCCGCAAAGTGCTTTTTCCCCTGTACAAAACTGATGGGATTTTTACAAATTATACAGAAATCGGAGTGCTTTGATGAGAAACTCTTGTTCTGTAAACTTGAAAATAATGTTTTTTAAAAGGCTGTACTGTAAACTTGAGAGTTTCTCATCAAAGCGCTCCGATTTCTGTAAAAATTGTAGAAATTCCATCAGTTTTGTACATCGGAAAATTTACTTTGCAGATGTGACAGCAAACTTGTTGAACTTCTAGGAGCATAAATACGAGCTCCGTTTTCACAATTTCATATCTCTTGGATACATTCTGTCTTCAATGAACTTCCTGTACACCATCCTCCTTCTCGTTGCTTTAACGATGGCTGTCGCCTCTGCTTTCGATGGCTATGGTCCTTTTCTCGGACCCGGTCCCATTATCGTCAATCCTCATCCATTTTTCGGACCCGGTCCCGTTATTATTGGCGGTGATGGTCCTCTCGGACCCGGTCGGTGATGATTGAAGAACCTGTTTAAATAATGTGATAAGAATAAATATTGCAAGCACAAATTTTGTGGATTCACATTTGTATAAATTAATAGTTTTATATGGCCGGTTTGAAGCCCTTCATGAGCCCCCTACAACATTGTAATTATACAGAATTCCACAACGGGCAGCGATTTGGAATTTCTTCACGAAACTTTGCCAAAAGTTGGATTTTACTATGAAAATATTATACTGAAAAATTCAATTGCATCACTGACTAAATAGGTTACGGTAGTCGGAAATCGCGTTTGTGCCAGTTTGGACGATTTTTGAAACGTTTTAGCTAACGGACTGTGGCATTTCCAGAACCAAATATCAATCGATCGATGTGATTTTTCATGGAGAATCAATAAAAAATATAAAAATTTAGGTTTGCCACCGAAATTTGTATTGGAAAAGAGGTCACAATGGCGACATTTGTTTCGGCATTTTTCAAAGTAACAACTCTATTTTTATATTACTATCAGATTTTCTCTCAAAAATCGCGTCGATAAATATTCACTTCGATTTGGAAAATGCCGTAGTTTTTTAGCTACAACGTGCCAATAATCGTTAAAAATTACAAAAACGCGTACGGACGATTACAAATCGAGAATCGTTTCATTGAAAAACGTTTTGGCGAAATTTCTTAAAGAAATTCCAAAAAAATTCTGTGTAAAAATTTTCATGCCTGGGAAAAAATCTGGTGTTCCAGGACGTCGTCGGCAACATGCGGATCCTCGACTGCGGTCAGGCGGCGCTGACCCATTCCCCTTCGTGGCGGCGTGATTATGTCAACCTTACTTCCAAAGCCCTCCTGACCAACGGCACGCGAGTGTTCGTCAACGCGAAAGGCGAGCTCGTCTTCCGAGAACTCAGCATGGAGGATACGGCGTTCTACAGCTGTTTCACGCAAAACTCGCTCATCCGGACGTACAACCTTTTTGTGCGGGAGGGCATCAACAGCGAGGAGTACGTCAGCTACATCAGAATCTGCATTCGCTTCCTCACAGGACTCCTCATTGCCACACTCATCGTTCGGGTCGTCATCAAAACGAGTGCGAGTTCCGAAAAATTCAGGAACATGAATGTCAAAAAATAATCAGTTGTCTTTGAAAAAAAGTCTAGCCTCAGGAAATGTTTCAATCATTCACGGTGTTGTCAGAAGCAGAACTGATTGAGTTTTTCTTCCTCGGCCAGGATTCGAACCGGGACCTGGAGGGGCGGGGCGGAAAGTTGTCCGCTGTATTTAGCCAAGTCGCCACGCGTACGGGAAAAAGTGTCCTCGTATTTTCGAAGGGAAACAAGTAAGAAATGGATTTGTATCAAACAAAACAATCTTTTACGCGTTTCTGTGTACTTGTATGACAATTATTTTCAATAAAATGAATTTGGGCAGGGAATAAATAATGCCGTTAAAAAAAGTAATACAAATCCCATCTTTTCCAATTATATTTGTACAACATCATCTCCTTCTCTTTCGGACGGGACCGGCCCGCCCCGCGAGGCATCACATCGAATTGAAAACTTGTTATGCAGCTTGGCATCTCCGCCTTCAGGGGGAATCAAGAAGCAGTAACAGAAGCCGTCTCGCGACGCGACGAGGAGATAATCCTTGTTGCCCAACGTGTAAACCATCGTCGACGCTTTCAGCCCGTAGAAGGGCAATCTCGCGTAAGCAAAGGACCCGGCACGATGGATGTACTCGTGAGCGTGGGGAAAGTAAACCTGCACCTGTCGATCCAGGTAGACGCCCAACGAGTCATCGACCGAGTCGACGGGCAGAGTGGGGGCCGGAAGGGCCCGTTCAGCGCTCAGAGAAAATACGTGAACAGTTTCCGTGTTGGAAGTTGCGATTCTTTTCTTTTGAATGCGGCGATCGCTACGCGCCGCAATTGTTAGTGACGTTTCGCCAAACTCTGTCTTACAGAATTTTCGGTTTGAATATTTTTGAATGTTTTACCGATAATCTCAATTTTGCTTTCAATGCAGTTTTTTGTCAGTTCTGCCGAATGCTCGTCATTCCATCATGATGCTGTTCTTTTTACGATGGATTTTAGTTGTTTTTCTCACCTTTCGGCTTTCCCGGGGTAGTCACCCTATTTACGATCAGAAAATCGTGTTGGAAAATCAACGAAAATACGATGCGTGGGTGTTTTTACCAAAAAAACGATTCCAATAGCGAAATTCGTGTTTACTATGTCACTTGTTACGGTAGTGGTGTCAAAAACTTGTTACGTTACTTTTTGACTTCATTACAGTAAAAAAGTAACATTTTTGAATCTTATCCTGGCACGACTGTTTTTTATGTTCTATTTTTGTTCTTTTTTATTCCTTTTTTGTGTCATTGTTGCTCTTTTTGTTTTTTTTACCTCTTTTTTTAGGTACGTAGCCTGTGTCGCAGCCCGTGAGAAGCACTATGCTGAATTGGGCGCTCACCGGCCAGGAGCAGCCTTCATCGCGCTCCGGGACTCCAGCATCTACCTCAAATGCTTCGATTGCCTGTCCCCGGCCGAGGAATCTGCTGTCCAGGAGATCTGGAAGCCGAACGACTCATTTCTGGGTCGAACAGTTCGTCATCTCGCGAAGGAGGTCGCCCGCATCCTCCAGGATTACAAAGTTACCCGGGACCTAGCTTTTTCCTGGGAATACATGGCACTGGACTCGGCAACTTGGCTCCCTGTCCTCAACCTCGCTCCTCCGAATTCCAAGGCGGAGCGAGCGAAACGCATCATCGATAGTTTTGTTTTTCGAGGCAAAAAAGTCTCTATTGGGGATCTTTTTGAACTGGAGCTTCTCCACGCGAATCACTCGAAACACACGGGATTCTACCGATGCGTGAGGCACTCAAGAGCAGGTGCGTCGACTACGAATCACATGGAAATTCTCTATTTCGTGGATATTGTGTCGTCCGATGACTCGGTTGTTTCTCCGGCCAATGCGACTTCTGAAGGTTGGTTTTGGTATTTTTTCAAATAAAAACTGCCAAAAAATTTGAAAAAAAAGTTTTATATAAAAAAATCCAAATTAAAAAAAATTGCTTCGCTTTAGAAAAATTTTTGCTAAATGAACCAAATTTTGAACAAATTTTTGTTCAAAATAAAAAAAACTGTAAGTGTGAAAAAAGTATTCATTGTGTAAAAAAATAAAAGAATTCGAATTCGCAAAAAATGTTTTTTCTTTGCAAAAAAAAATTAAATTTTGTGGTGAAAAATAGTCGAATTTTTTTTCCTACATTTTTGGCCGGCCGGATTTCATGCCTTGGTCCTGACACGATTTTTCAGACACCCCCATGCCCCTAGAATCCATCGACGATTACCTCGAAGCAGTCCGATTCCCGACAAAATGGAGCATCTGTGATTCGTGCGTATTCGAGAACGGCGAACAACGCCGAAGGACAGAGTGCCGAATTCGTCCCAAAAAGGGAGTCACAGCGGTACAATTGGGTCGGTCGGCAGTTCCGGCAACTGCGCTGTTCCGGGCGATGCCGTGTGACAGCTCTCTCGTTCCGTTGCCTCTGCGCAAGAAATTGGCACAGCACGTGACTTTGGAGGAATTCAGGCCGTGCAACGCCACCTGCGAGGGTACGGTGCTGACTGGAGGCACCGTGCTTGTCACCGAGACGGAAGAGGGTGTTGAGATGCTAGACGAGCTGCCGCCGCTGGAGTACGCTCTGGAAGAGGCGCTTCCACCTCTCAAGACCGCTGTTGTCAGGAAATCGTATATGGTGAGTTTTTTAAGCAAAAAAATCTCGATGACAGTTCATTGTGGCAATAATTTATGAAATTCTGCCAAAAAAACATTTATTATGAAAAGTTTTACTGTAAAATGTAGCTGCATAATGCATGATCTGACAGAGTTACGGTAGTCGGTTTTGACCCACTTCGTCGATTTTGCAAAGCGATTTTGTGCCAAATGCACTCCAGTAGACTAATTTCAACTCCCGGCCTGATGTCAAAAAACCAGAGTTGTTCGATGCTCACCAAATTGCTCCTGCTCACTGCTCGCTCCTGCTCAGCTCACGAGCGTGAGCAGAGCGAGCACGAAAAGTTGAATTGCTCAAAGAGCGCGAGCAGAGCGAGCGTGAAACATTTTTAAAATGAGCACTACTCACTATAAATTTAGTGCTACAAATACTAAAATATTGATAGTTTCGATCAAAAACACGATGTTGGGGGTATCTCCAAGCAATATGCGGTCTTTCTTTTCGTGAGGGATTGAATTTGTGACTCAAAATTCACATTTTTATGTGTGAGCCATGTTTGCTCGTTGCTCGCTCCTGCTCAACTCACGAGCGTGAGCAGAGCAAGAGCAGAGAATCTGAGAATAAAAGAGCGCGAGCGGAGCGAGCGCGAAAATTTTAGGAACTCAAAGAGCATGAGCAGAGCGAGCACGGAAAATTGAATTGCTCAAAGAGCGCGAGCAGAGCGAGCGCTGAAAATTGTCGAATTGAACAACTCTGCAAAAAACACAAAAACAACACTAAGCGCGCGTACTGTTACCTAGTGTTTTATAGACGCTAAAATCCACACGGCCTACAAAGGTTGAACGTTGAAATGGTAACTTGTTTTTGTGTTTTTTGACATCAGGGAGTCCAAATTAGTCTACCGGAGTGCATTTGGCACAAAATCGCTTTGTTTCAGCAAAATCGACGAAGGGGGTCAAAACCGTTAGATTATAATCGGAACGGGCTTGACTCGTCAGACTGAGCTTAATAACATTGGAAAGGGCCAAAACTAAGAAATAACTATGAATACACGAAAAATGCCGGCAAACGGACATCACTTTCAAAAAAACGCAAAAAAGCCCGAGAGTCGTACGCATAGTATCTTTTCATAGTAAAATCCAACTTTTGGCAAAGTTTCGTGAGGATGTTCCAAAATGAACTTTGACACTTACAATGTTATAGAGGGCTCATGAAGTGCTTCAAACCGGCCATATAGAACGATTTTTTTAAACAAATGTGAATCCACAAAATTTGTGCTTGCAATATTTATTCTTATAGCATTATTTAAACAGGTTCTTTAATGATCATTGGGTCCGAGAAGAAGACCATCGCTGCCATTAACAACGGGGCCGAGTCCAAGAATCCGAGCCTCGCCGATTTTTTTAACGGGACCGGGTCCGAGATTCAGAAGACGGCTGCCATTGACAACGAGATTCAGACCATCGCTGCCATTTGATACCGGGACCGGGTCCCAGAGTTCGCCTCCATCGACAGCAAAGGCGACAGCTATCGTTGAAGCAACGAGAATTGTGTACAGGAAGTTCATTGTAGACAATACCAAAAGATATGGAGTTGTGAAAACGGAGCTCGTATTTATGCCCGTAGAAGTTCAACAGTTTTGCTGTCACATCCGCAAAGTGCTTTTTCCCCTGTACAAAACTGATGGGATTTTTACAAATTATACAGAAATCGGAGTGCTTTGATGAGAAACTCTTGTTCTGTAAACTTGAAAATAATGTTTTTTAAAAGGCTGTACTGTAAACTTGAGAGTTTCTCATCAAAGCGCTCCGATTTCTGTAAAAATTGTAGAAATTCCATCAGTTTTGTACATCGGAAAATTTACTTTGCAGATGTGACAGCAAACTTGTTGAACTTCTAGGAGCATAAATACGAGCTCCGTTTTCACAATTTCATATCTCTTGGATACATTCTGTCTTCAATGAACT
Source organism: Turbatrix aceti (assembly GCA_963969345.1). Classification (NCBI taxonomy): domain Eukaryota; kingdom Metazoa; phylum Nematoda; class Chromadorea; order Rhabditida; family Panagrolaimidae; genus Turbatrix; species Turbatrix aceti. Next base: position 7,928,257 of record OZ017768.1, read on the forward strand.
TCCTGTACACCATCCTCCTTCTCGTTGCTTTAACGATGGCTGTCGCCTCTGCTTTCGATGGCTATGGTCCTTTTCTCGGACCCGGTCCCATTATCGTCAATCCTCATCCATTTTTCGGACCCGGTCCCGTTATTATTGGCGGTGATGGTCCTCTCGGACCCGGTCGGTGATGATTGAAGAACCTGTTTAAATAATGTGATAAGAATAAATATTGCAAGCACAAATTTTGTGGATTCACATTTGTATAAATTAATAGTTTTATATGGCCGGTTTGAAGCCCTTCATGAGCCCCCTACAACATTGTAATTATACAGAATTCCACAACGGGCAGCGATTTGGAATTTCTTCACGAAACTTTGCCAAAAGTTGGATTTTACTATGAAAATATTATACTGAAAAATTCAATTGCATCACTGACTAAATAGGTTACGGTAGTCGGAAATCGCGTTTGTGCCAGTTTGGACGATTTTTGAAACGTTTTAGCTAACGGACTGTGGCATTTCCAGAACCAAATATCAATCGATCGATGTGATTTTTCATGGAGAATCAATAAAAAATATAAAAATTTAGGTTTGCCACCGAAATTTGTATTGGAAAAGAGGTCACAATGGCGACATTTGTTTCGGCATTTTTCAAAGTAACAACTCTATTTTTATATTACTATCAGATTTTCTCTCAAAAATCGCGTCGATAAATATTCACTTCGATTTGGAAAATGCCGTAGTTTTTTAGCTACAACGTGCCAATAATCGTTAAAAATTACAAAAACGCGTACGGACGATTACAAATCGAGAATCGTTTCATTGAAAAACGTTTTGGCGAAATTTCTTAAAGAAATTCCAAAAAAATTCTGTGTAAAAATTTTCATGCCTGGGAAAAAATCTGGTGTTCCAGGACGTCGTCGGCAACATGCGGATCCTCGACTGCGGTCAGGCGGCGCTGACCCATTCCCCTTCGTGGCGGCGTGATTATGTCAACCTTACTTCCAAAGCCCTCCTGACCAACGGCACGCGAGTGTTCGTCAACGCGAAAGGCGAGCTCGTCTTCCGAGAACTCAGCATGGAGGATACGGCGTTCTACAGCTGTTTCACGCAAAACTCGCTCATCCGGACGTACAACCTTTTTGTGCGGGAGGGCATCAACAGCGAGGAGTACGTCAGCTACATCAGAATCTGCATTCGCTTCCTCACAGGACTCCTCATTGCCACACTCATCGTTCGGGTCGTCATCAAAACGAGTGCGAGTTCCGAAAAATTCAGGAACATGAATGTCAAAAAATAATCAGTTGTCTTTGAAAAAAAGTCTAGCCTCAGGAAATGTTTCAATCATTCACGGTGTTGTCAGAAGCAGAACTGATTGAGTTTTTCTTCCTCGGCCAGGATTCGAACCGGGACCTGGAGGGGCGGGGCGGAAAGTTGTCCGCTGTATTTAGCCAAGTCGCCACGCGTACGGGAAAAAGTGTCCTCGTATTTTCGAAGGGAAACAAGTAAGAAATGGATTTGTATCAAACAAAACAATCTTTTACGCGTTTCTGTGTACTTGTATGACAATTATTTTCAATAAAATGAATTTGGGCAGGGAATAAATAATGCCGTTAAAAAAAGTAATACAAATCCCATCTTTTCCAATTATATTTGTACAACATCATCTCCTTCTCTTTCGGACGGGACCGGCCCGCCCCGCGAGGCATCACATCGAATTGAAAACTTGTTATGCAGCTTGGCATCTCCGCCTTCAGGGGGAATCAAGAAGCAGTAACAGAAGCCGTCTCGCGACGCGACGAGGAGATAATCCTTGTTGCCCAACGTGTAAACCATCGTCGACGCTTTCAGCCCGTAGAAGGGCAATCTCGCGTAAGCAAAGGACCCGGCACGATGGATGTACTCGTGAGCGTGGGGAAAGTAAACCTGCACCTGTCGATCCAGGTAGACGCCCAACGAGTCATCGACCGAGTCGACGGGCAGAGTGGGGGCCGGAAGGGCCCGTTCAGCGCTCAGAGAAAATACGTGAACAGTTTCCGTGTTGGAAGTTGCGATTCTTTTCTTTTGAATGCGGCGATCGCTACGCGCCGCAATTGTTAGTGACGTTTCGCCAAACTCTGTCTTACAGAATTTTCGGTTTGAATATTTTTGAATGTTTTACCGATAATCTCAATTTTGCTTTCAATGCAGTTTTTTGTCAGTTCTGCCGAATGCTCGTCATTCCATCATGATGCTGTTCTTTTTACGATGGATTTTAGTTGTTTTTCTCACCTTTCGGCTTTCCCGGGGTAGTCACCCTATTTACGATCAGAAAATCGTGTTGGAAAATCAACGAAAATACGATGCGTGGGTGTTTTTACCAAAAAAACGATTCCAATAGCGAAATTCGTGTTTACTATGTCACTTGTTACGGTAGTGGTGTCAAAAACTTGTTACGTTACTTTTTGACTTCATTACAGTAAAAAAGTAACATTTTTGAATCTTATCCTGGCACGACTGTTTTTTATGTTCTATTTTTGTTCTTTTTTATTCCTTTTTTGTGTCATTGTTGCTCTTTTTGTTTTTTTTACCTCTTTTTTTAGGTACGTAGCCTGTGTCGCAGCCCGTGAGAAGCACTATGCTGAATTGGGCGCTCACCGGCCAGGAGCAGCCTTCATCGCGCTCCGGGACTCCAGCATCTACCTCAAATGCTTCGATTGCCTGTCCCCGGCCGAGGAATCTGCTGTCCAGGAGATCTGGAAGCCGAACGACTCATTTCTGGGTCGAACAGTTCGTCATCTCGCGAAGGAGGTCGCCCGCATCCTCCAGGATTACAAAGTTACCCGGGACCTAGCTTTTTCCTGGGAATACATGGCACTGGACTCGGCAACTTGGCTCCCTGTCCTCAACCTCGCTCCTCCGAATTCCAAGGCGGAGCGAGCGAAACGCATCATCGATAGTTTTGTTTTTCGAGGCAAAAAAGTCTCTATTGGGGATCTTTTTGAACTGGAGCTTCTCCACGCGAATCACTCGAAACACACGGGATTCTACCGATGCGTGAGGCACTCAAGAGCAGGTGCGTCGACTACGAATCACATGGAAATTCTCTATTTCGTGGATATTGTGTCGTCCGATGACTCGGTTGTTTCTCCGGCCAATGCGACTTCTGAAGGTTGGTTTTGGTATTTTTTCAAATAAAAACTGCCAAAAAATTTGAAAAAAAAGTTTTATATAAAAAAATCCAAATTAAAAAAAATTGCTTCGCTTTAGAAAAATTTTTGCTAAATGAACCAAATTTTGAACAAATTTTTGTTCAAAATAAAAAAAACTGTAAGTGTGAAAAAAGTATTCATTGTGTAAAAAAATAAAAGAATTCGAATTCGCAAAAAATGTTTTTTCTTTGCAAAAAAAAATTAAATTTTGTGGTGAAAAATAGTCGAATTTTTTTTCCTACATTTTTGGCCGGCCGGATTTCATGCCTTGGTCCTGACACGATTTTTCAGACACCCCCATGCCCCTAGAATCCATCGACGATTACCTCGAAGCAGTCCGATTCCCGACAAAATGGAGCATCTGTGATTCGTGCGTATTCGAGAACGGCGAACAACGCCGAAGGACAGAGTGCCGAATTCGTCCCAAAAAGGGAGTCACAGCGGTACAATTGGGTCGGTCGGCAGTTCCGGCAACTGCGCTGTTCCGGGCGATGCCGTGTGACAGCTCTCTCGTTCCGTTGCCTCTGCGCAAGAAATTGGCACAGCACGTGACTTTGGAGGAATTCAGGCCGTGCAACGCCACCTGCGAGGGTACGGTGCTGACTGGAGGCACCGTGCTTGTCACCGAGACGGAAGAGGGTGTTGAGATGCTAGACGAGCTGCCGCCGCTGGAGTACGCTCTGGAAGAGGCGCTTCCACCTCTCAAGACCGCTGTTGTCAGGAAATCGTATATGGTGAGTTTTTTAAGCAAAAAAATCTCGATGACAGTTCATTGTGGCAATAATTTATGAAATTCTGCCAAAAAAACATTTATTATGAAAAGTTTTACTGTAAAATGTAGCTGCATAATGCATGATCTGACAGAGTTACGGTAGTCGGTTTTGACCCACTTCGTCGATTTTGCAAAGCGATTTTGTGCCAAATGCACTCCAGTAGACTAATTTCAACTCCCGGCCTGATGTCAAAAAACCAGAGTTGTTCGATGCTCACCAAATTGCTCCTGCTCACTGCTCGCTCCTGCTCAGCTCACGAGCGTGAGCAGAGCGAGCACGAAAAGTTGAATTGCTCAAAGAGCGCGAGCAGAGCGAGCGTGAAACATTTTTAAAATGAGCACTACTCACTATAAATTTAGTGCTACAAATACTAAAATATTGATAGTTTCGATCAAAAACACGATGTTGGGGGTATCTCCAAGCAATATGCGGTCTTTCTTTTCGTGAGGGATTGAATTTGTGACTCAAAATTCACATTTTTATGTGTGAGCCATGTTTGCTCGTTGCTCGCTCCTGCTCAACTCACGAGCGTGAGCAGAGCAAGAGCAGAGAATCTGAGAATAAAAGAGCGCGAGCGGAGCGAGCGCGAAAATTTTAGGAACTCAAAGAGCATGAGCAGAGCGAGCACGGAAAATTGAATTGCTCAAAGAGCGCGAGCAGAGCGAGCGCTGAAAATTGTCGAATTGAACAACTCTGCAAAAAACACAAAAACAACACTAAGCGCGCGTACTGTTACCTAGTGTTTTATAGACGCTAAAATCCACACGGCCTACAAAGGTTGAACGTTGAAATGGTAACTTGTTTTTGTGTTTTTTGACATCAGGGAGTCCAAATTAGTCTACCGGAGTGCATTTGGCACAAAATCGCTTTGTTTCAGCAAAATCGACGAAGGGGGTCAAAACCGTTAGATTATAATCGGAACGGGCTTGACTCGTCAGACTGAGCTTAATAACATTGGAAAGGGCCAAAACTAAGAAATAACTATGAATACACGAAAAATGCCGGCAAACGGACATCACTTTCAAAAAAACGCAAAAAAGCCCGAGAGTCGTACGCATAGTATCTTTTCATAGTAAAATCCAACTTTTGGCAAAGTTTCGTGAGGATGTTCCAAAATGAACTTTGACACTTACAATGTTATAGAGGGCTCATGAAGTGCTTCAAACCGGCCATATAGAACGATTTTTTTAAACAAATGTGAATCCACAAAATTTGTGCTTGCAATATTTATTCTTATAGCATTATTTAAACAGGTTCTTTAATGATCATTGGGTCCGAGAAGAAGACCATCGCTGCCATTAACAACGGGGCCGAGTCCAAGAATCCGAGCCTCGCCGATTTTTTTAACGGGACCGGGTCCGAGATTCAGAAGACGGCTGCCATTGACAACGAGATTCAGACCATCGCTGCCATTTGATACCGGGACCGGGTCCCAGAGTTCGCCTCCATCGACAGCAAAGGCGACAGCTATCGTTGAAGCAACGAGAATTGTGTACAGGAAGTTCATTGTAGACAATACCAAAAGATATGGAGTTGTGAAAACGGAGCTCGTATTTATGCCCGTAGAAGTTCAACAGTTTTGCTGTCACATCCGCAAAGTGCTTTTTCCCCTGTACAAAACTGATGGGATTTTTACAAATTATACAGAAATCGGAGTGCTTTGATGAGAAACTCTTGTTCTGTAAACTTGAAAATAATGTTTTTTAAAAGGCTGTACTGTAAACTTGAGAGTTTCTCATCAAAGCGCTCCGATTTCTGTAAAAATTGTAGAAATTCCATCAGTTTTGTACATCGGAAAATTTACTTTGCAGATGTGACAGCAAACTTGTTGAACTTCTAGGAGCATAAATACGAGCTCCGTTTTCACAATTTCATATCTCTTGGATACATTCTGTCTTCAATGAACTTCCTGTACACCATCCTCCTTCTCGTTGCTTTAACGATGGCTGTCGCCTCTGCTTTCGATGGCTATGGTCCTTTTCTCGGACCCGGTCCCATTATCGTCAATCCTCATCCATTTTTCGGACCCGGTCCCGTTATTATTGGCGGTGATGGTCCTCTCGGACCCGGTCGGTGATGATTGAAGAACCTGTTTAAATAATGTGATAAGAATAAATATTGCAAGCACAAATTTTGTGGATTCACATTTGTATAAATTAATAGTTTTATATGGCCGGTTTGAAGCCCTTCATGAGCCCCCTACAACATTGTAATTATACAGAATTCCACAACGGGCAGCGATTTGGAATTTCTTCACGAAACTTTGCCAAAAGTTGGATTTTACTATGAAAATATTATACTGAAAAATTCAATTGCATCACTGACTAAATAGGTTACGGTAGTCGGAAATCGCGTTTGTGCCAGTTTGGACGATTTTTGAAACGTTTTAGCTAACGGACTGTGGCATTTCCAGAACCAAATATCAATCGATCGATGTGATTTTTCATGGAGAATCAATAAAAAATATAAAAATTTAGGTTTGCCACCGAAATTTGTATTGGAAAAGAGGTCACAATGGCGACATTTGTTTCGGCATTTTTCAAAGTAACAACTCTATTTTTATATTACTATCAGATTTTCTCTCAAAAATCGCGTCGATAAATATTCACTTCGATTTGGAAAATGCCGTAGTTTTTTAGCTACAACGTGCCAATAATCGTTAAAAATTACAAAAACGCGTACGGACGATTACAAATCGAGAATCGTTTCATTGAAAAACGTTTTGGCGAAATTTCTTAAAGAAATTCCAAAAAAATTCTGTGTAAAAATTTTCATGCCTGGGAAAAAATCTGGTGTTCCAGGACGTCGTCGGCAACATGCGGATCCTCGACTGCGGTCAGGCGGCGCTGACCCATTCCCCTTCGTGGCGGCGTGATTATGTCAACCTTACTTCCAAAGCCCTCCTGACCAACGGCACGCGAGTGTTCGTCAACGCGAAAGGCGAGCTCGTCTTCCGAGAACTCAGCATGGAGGATACGGCGTTCTACAGCTGTTTCACGCAAAACTCGCTCATCCGGACGTACAACCTTTTTGTGCGGGAGGGCATCAACAGCGAGGAGTACGTCAGCTACATCAGAATCTGCATTCGCTTCCTCACAGGACTCCTCATTGCCACACTCATCGTTCGGGTCGTCATCAAAACGAGTGCGAGTTCCGAAAAATTCAGGAACATGAATGTCAAAAAATAATCAGTTGTCTTTGAAAAAAAGTCTAGCCTCAGGAAATGTTTCAATCATTCACGGTGTTGTCAGAAGCAGAACTGATTGAGTTTTTCTTCCTCGGCCAGGATTCGAACCGGGACCTGGAGGGGCGGGGCGGAAAGTTGTCCGCTGTATTTAGCCAAGTCGCCACGCGTACGGGAAAAAGTGTCCTCGTATTTTCGAAGGGAAACAAGTAAGAAATGGATTTGTATCAAACAAAACAATCTTTTACGCGTTTCTGTGTACTTGTATGACAATTATTTTCAATAAAATGAATTTGGGCAGGGAATAAATAATGCCGTTAAAAAAAGTAATACAAATCCCATCTTTTCCAATTATATTTGTACAACATCATCTCCTTCTCTTTCGGACGGGACCGGCCCGCCCCGCGAGGCATCACATCGAATTGAAAACTTGTTATGCAGCTTGGCATCTCCGCCTTCAGGGGGAATCAAGAAGCAGTAACAGAAGCCGTCTCGCGACGCGACGAGGAGATAATCCTTGTTGCCCAACGTGTAAACCATCGTCGACGCTTTCAGCCCGTAGAAGGGCAATCTCGCGTAAGCAAAGGACCCGGCACGATGGATGTACTCGTGAGCGTGGGGAAAGTAAACCTGCACCTGTCGATCCAGGTAGACGCCCAACGAGTCATCGACCGAGTCGACGGGCAGAGTGGGGGCCGGAAGGGCCCGTTCAGCGCTCAGAGAAAATACGTGAACAGTTTCCGTGTTGGAAGTTGCGATTCTTTTCTTTTGAATGCGGCGATCGCTACGCGCCGCAATTGTTAGTGACGTTTCGCCAAACTCTGTCTTACAGAATTTTCGGTTTGAATATTTTTGAATGTTTTACCGATAATCTCAATTTTGCTTTCAATGCAGTTTTTTGTCAGTTCTGCCGAATGCTCGTCATTCCATCATGATGCTGTTCTTTTTACGATGGATTTTAGTTGTTTTTCTCACCTTTCGGCTTTCCCGGGGTAGTCACCCTATTTACGATCAGAAAATCGTGTTGGAAAATCAACGAAAATACGATGCGTGGGTGTTTTTACCAAAAAAACGATTCCAATAGCGAAATTCGTGTTTACTATGTCACTTGTTACGGTAGTGGTGTCAAAAACTTGTTACGTTACTTTTTGACTTCATTACAGTAAAAAAGTAACATTTTTGAATCTTATCCTGGCACGACTGTTTTTTATGTTCTATTTTTGTTCTTTTTTATTCCTTTTTTGTGTCATTGTTGCTCTTTTTGTTTTTTTTACCTCTTTTTTTAGGTACGTAGCCTGTGTCGCAGCCCGTGAGAAGCACTATGCTGAATTGGGCGCTCACCGGCCAGGAGCAGCCTTCATCGCGCTCCGGGACTCCAGCATCTACCTCAAATGCTTCGATTGCCTGTCCCCGGCCGAGGAATCTGCTGTCCAGGAGATCTGGAAGCCGAACGACTCATTTCTGGGTCGAACAGTTCGTCATCTCGCGAAGGAGGTCGCCCGCATCCTCCAGGATTACAAAGTTACCCGGGACCTAGCTTTTTCCTGGGAATACATGGCACTGGACTCGGCAACTTGGCTCCCTGTCCTCAACCTCGCTCCTCCGAATTCCAAGGCGGAGCGAGCGAAACGCATCATCGATAGTTTTGTTTTTCGAGGCAAAAAAGTCTCTATTGGGGATCTTTTTGAACTGGAGCTTCTCCACGCGAATCACTCGAAACACACGGGATTCTACCGATGCGTGAGGCACTCAAGAGCAGGTGCGTCGACTACGAATCACATGGAAATTCTCTATTTCGTGGATATTGTGTCGTCCGATGACTCGGTTGTTTCTCCGGCCAATGCGACTTCTGAAGGTTGGTTTTGGTATTTTTTCAAATAAAAACTGCCAAAAAATTTGAAAAAAAAGTTTTATATAAAAAAATCCAAATTAAAAAAAATTGCTTCGCTTTAGAAAAATTTTTGCTAAATGAACCAAATTTTGAACAAATTTTTGTTCAAAATAAAAAAAACTGTAAGTGTGAAAAAAGTATTCATTGTGTAAAAAAATAAAAGAATTCGAATTCGCAAAAAATGTTTTTTCTTTGCAAAAAAAAATTAAATTTTGTGGTGAAAAATAGTCGAATTTTTTTTCCTACATTTTTGGCCGGCCGGATTTCATGCCTTGGTCCTGACACGATTTTTCAGACACCCCCATGCCCCTAGAATCCATCGACGATTACCTCGAAGCAGTCCGATTCCCGACAAAATGGAGCATCTGTGATTCGTGCGTATTCGAGAACGGCGAACAACGCCGAAGGACAGAGTGCCGAATTCGTCCCAAAAAGGGAGTCACAGCGGTACAATTGGGTCGGTCGGCAGTTCCGGCAACTGCGCTGTTCCGGGCGATGCCGTGTGACAGCTCTCTCGTTCCGTTGCCTCTGCGCAAGAAATTGGCACAGCACGTGACTTTGGAGGAATTCAGGCCGTGCAACGCCACCTGCGAGGGTACGGTGCTGACTGGAGGCACCGTGCTTGTCACCGAGACGGAAGAGGGTGTTGAGATGCTAGACGAGCTGCCGCCGCTGGAGTACGCTCTGGAAGAGGCGCTTCCACCTCTCAAGACCGCTGTTGTCAGGAAATCGTATATGGTGAGTTTTTTAAGCAAAAAAATCTCGATGACAGTTCATTGTGGCAATAATTTATGAAATTCTGCCAAAAAAACATTTATTATGAAAAGTTTTACTGTAAAATGTAGCTGCATAATGCATGATCTGACAGAGTTACGGTAGTCGGTTTTGACCCACTTCGTCGATTTTGCAAAGCGATTTTGTGCCAAATGCACTCCAGTAGACTAATTTCAACTCCCGGCCTGATGTCAAAAAACCAGAGTTGTTCGATGCTCACCAAATTGCTCCTGCTCACTGCTCGCTCCTGCTCAGCTCACGAGCGTGAGCAGAGCGAGCACGAAAAGTTGAATTGCTCAAAGAGCGCGAGCAGAGCGAGCGTGAAACATTTTTAAAATGAGCACTACTCACTATAAATTTAGTGCTACAAATACTAAAATATTGATAGTTTCGATCAAAAACACGATGTTGGGGGTATCTCCAAGCAATATGCGGTCTTTCTTTTCGTGAGGGATTGAATTTGTGACTCAAAATTCACATTTTTATGTGTGAGCCATGTTTGCTCGTTGCTCGCTCCTGCTCAACTCACGAGCGTGAGCAGAGCAAGAGCAGAGAATCTGAGAATAAAAGAGCGCGAGCGGAGCGAGCGCGAAAATTTTAGGAACTCAAAGAGCATGAGCAGAGCGAGCACGGAAAATTGAATTGCTCAAAGAGCGCGAGCAGAGCGAGCGCTGAAAATTGTCGAATTGAACAACTCTGCAAAAAACACAAAAACAACACTAAGCGCGCGTACTGTTACCTAGTGTTTTATAGACGCTAAAATCCACACGGCCTACAAAGGTTGAACGTTGAAATGGTAACTTGTTTTTGTGTTTTTTGACATCAGGGAGTCCAAATTAGTCTACCGGAGTGCATTTGGCACAAAATCGCTTTGTTTCAGCAAAATCGACGAAGGGGGTCAAAACCGTTAGATTATAATCGGAACGGGCTTGACTCGTCAGACTGAGCTTAATAACATTGGAAAGGGCCAAAACTAAGAAATAACTATGAATACACGAAAAATGCCGGCAAACGGACATCACTTTCAAAAAAACGCAAAAAAGCCCGAGAGTCGTACGCATAGTATCTTTTCATAGTAAAATCCAACTTTTGGCAAAGTTTCGTGAGGATGTTCCAAAATGAACTTTGACACTTACAATGTTATAGAGGGCTCATGAAGTGCTTCAAACCGGCCATATAGAACGATTTTTTTAAACAAATGTGAATCCACAAAATTTGTGCTTGCAATATTTATTCTTATAGCATTATTTAAACAGGTTCTTTAATGATCATTGGGTCCGAGAAGAAGACCATCGCTGCCATTAACAACGGGGCCGAGTCCAAGAATCCGAGCCTCGCCGATTTTTTTAACGGGACCGGGTCCGAGATTCAGAAGACGGCTGCCATTGACAACGAGATTCAGACCATCGCTGCCATTTGATACCGGGACCGGGTCCCAGAGTTCGCCTCCATCGACAGCAAAGGCGACAGCTATCGTTGAAGCAACGAGAATTGTGTACAGGAAGTTCATTGTAGACAATACCAAAAGATATGGAGTTGTGAAAACGGAGCTCGTATTTATGCCCGTAGAAGTTCAACAGTTTTGCTGTCACATCCGCAAAGTGCTTTTTCCCCTGTACAAAACTGATGGGATTTTTACAAATTATACAGAAATCGGAGTGCTTTGATGAGAAACTCTTGTTCTGTAAACTTGAAAATAATGTTTTTTAAAAGGCTGTACTGTAAACTTGAGAGTTTCTCATCAAAGCGCTCCGATTTCTGTAAAAATTGTAGAAATTCCATCAGTTTTGTACATCGGAAAATTTACTTTGCAGATGTGACAGCAAACTTGTTGAACTTCTAGGAGCATAAATACGAGCTCCGTTTTCACAATTTCATATCTCTTGGATACATTCTGTCTTCAATGAACTTCCTGTACACCATCCTCCTTCTCGTTGCTTTAACGATGGCTGTCGCCTCTGCTTTCGATGGCTATGGTCCTTTTCTCGGACCCGGTCCCATTATCGTCAATCCTCATCCATTTTTCGGACCCGGTCCCGTTATTATTGGCGGTGATGGTCCTCTCGGACCCGGTCGGTGATGATTGAAGAACCTGTTTAAATAATGTGATAAGAATAAATATTGCAAGCACAAATTTTGTGGATTCACATTTGTATAAATTAATAGTTTTATATGGCCGGTTTGAAGCCCTTCATGAGCCCCCTACAACATTGTAATTATACAGAATTCCACAACGGGCAGCGATTTGGAATTTCTTCACGAAACTTTGCCAAAAGTTGGATTTTACTATGAAAATATTATACTGAAAAATTCAATTGCATCACTGACTAAATAGGTTACGGTAGTCGGAAATCGCGTTTGTGCCAGTTTGGACGATTTTTGAAACGTTTTAGCTAACGGACTGTGGCATTTCCAGAACCAAATATCAATCGATCGATGTGATTTTTCATGGAGAATCAATAAAAAATATAAAAATTTAGGTTTGCCACCGAAATTTGTATTGGAAAAGAGGTCACAATGGCGACATTTGTTTCGGCATTTTTCAAAGTAACAACTCTATTTTTATATTACTATCAGATTTTCTCTCAAAAATCGCGTCGATAAATATTCACTTCGATTTGGAAAATGCCGTAGTTTTTTAGCTACAACGTGCCAATAATCGTTAAAAATTACAAAAACGCGTACGGACGATTACAAATCGAGAATCGTTTCATTGAAAAACGTTTTGGCGAAATTTCTTAAAGAAATTCCAAAAAAATTCTGTGTAAAAATTTTCATGCCTGGGAAAAAATCTGGTGTTCCAGGACGTCGTCGGCAACATGCGGATCCTCGACTGCGGTCAGGCGGCGCTGACCCATTCCCCTTCGTGGCGGCGTGATTATGTCAACCTTACTTCCAAAGCCCTCCTGACCAACGGCACGCGAGTGTTCGTCAACGCGAAAGGCGAGCTCGTCTTCCGAGAACTCAGCATGGAGGATACGGCGTTCTACAGCTGTTTCACGCAAAACTCGCTCATCCGGACGTACAACCTTTTTGTGCGGGAGGGCATCAACAGCGAGGAGTACGTCAGCTACATCAGAATCTGCATTCGCTTCCTCACAGGACTCCTCATTGCCACACTCATCGTTCGGGTCGTCATCAAAACGAGTGCGAGTTCCGAAAAATTCAGGAACATGAATGTCAAAAAATAATCAGTTGTCTTTGAAAAAAAGTCTAGCCTCAGGAAATGTTTCAATCATTCACGGTGTTGTCAGAAGCAGAACTGATTGAGTTTTTCTTCCTCGGCCAGGATTCGAACCGGGACCTGGAGGGGCGGGGCGGAAAGTTGTCCGCTGTATTTAGCCAAGTCGCCACGCGTACGGGAAAAAGTGTCCTCGTATTTTCGAAGGGAAACAAGTAAGAAATGGATTTGTATCAAACAAAACAATCTTTTACGCGTTTCTGTGTACTTGTATGACAATTATTTTCAATAAAATGAATTTGGGCAGGGAATAAATAATGCCGTTAAAAAAAGTAATACAAATCCCATCTTTTCCAATTATATTTGTACAACATCATCTCCTTCTCTTTCGGACGGGACCGGCCCGCCCCGCGAGGCATCACATCGAATTGAAAACTTGTTATGCAGCTTGGCATCTCCGCCTTCAGGGGGAATCAAGAAGCAGTAACAGAAGCCGTCTCGCGACGCGACGAGGAGATAATCCTTGTTGCCCAACGTGTAAACCATCGTCGACGCTTTCAGCCCGTAGAAGGGCAATCTCGCGTAAGCAAAGGACCCGGCACGATGGATGTACTCGTGAGCGTGGGGAAAGTAAACCTGCACCTGTCGATCCAGGTAGACGCCCAACGAGTCATCGACCGAGTCGACGGGCAGAGTGGGGGCCGGAAGGGCCCGTTCAGCGCTCAGAGAAAATACGTGAACAGTTTCCGTGTTGGAAGTTGCGA